>WBMZ01001999.1:600000-836772 GCA_013400975.1 Atrichornis clamosus | reverse complement strand
GGGGCGGGCGGCGCGGAGCGGGCGGCGATTGGCGGAGGCGCCTGACGGACGGGCGCGGCCCCGCCCCCCCGGCAATGTCTATCGCGCGCCGCGCGCCCCATGTAGGCAGTTATTCCGCTGGGATAGCGCGGCCGGAGCGCGGCGGCGGCATGGCCGGGGTCCCGATCTGCGCCCTCCTCCCGCTCCTCGTCGGCGTCTGCGGGGCCGTCACCGGCTCCCGGGTCTATCCCGCCAACGAAGGTGAGGCTCGCCGGCGGTCGGGCTCCGCGTTCTCTCGGCGGGGCGCGAGGGGCAAAGTTGGGTGCCCGCGGGCGAGCGGCGATGCCCTCCCCTCCCTTCGCCGTCCCGCTCGCCGCCGAGACCGCGCTGGCCCCGCGCTGCCCCAGCCGGTCTCTCCCTGTCGGGCGCCGCGGACCTGCCCGAGCGGCGCTCCGGGGGCTGCCCGCAGTGCCGGCACAGGTGTCGCGGGGCGGAGCGGCCGCCGCCTGCCCCGTGAGTCCCCCCGCGCCGCCGCTGTCCCGGCCGGCCCGGGCCGCGGAGGTGTAGCGCTCCCGCGAGCGGCGCCGGGGCGGCCCCGAGTCGGAGGGCGGCTCATTAAACCTGTTTTCCCGGGAGCTCTCGGCGGCTCCGCGCCGTTCCCCGGGGCCGCGGTTCAGCCCGTTCTGCGGGACCGTCCGGCGGCGGCTCCGCGGGAATCGCGCGGCAGTCCCGCAGCGCGGGTGTGCGGCGCCGGTCCCCCCGGGAGCCGCTGCCCGGTCTGTCGGTGCCCAGCTGCCCTCCCGGGGTCCCGGAAAGTACCGCTTTTCAGCTCACCGCCGACATGTAGTCGCGCTGTCCCAGGCGGCGGGAGATGCGTGCCCAGCGCTGCGGGAGCGCTCCGGTGAGGCGCGCCGGTGCCCTCCCGCAGGTGTGCCGCGTCTCCGCCGCTCCGCGCCCCTGAGCGGCTCCAGCGCGCCGGGAAACGAACGTGCGATTCCTCAAACCTAATCCTGAGAGAGTTTCGAAATGTTTAAGATATTGGCGCGGTCGGAAATAACATTTCATTTCAAGTGGAAGGTGGATGCGATCGTGCTCCGCACATATGGAAACGTTCAGGTAAACCATTTATTTTAATATTGCCTCTTGGCAGCTGGAATTTAATCTCTTTTATTTGTACCTTTCTGCAGTTACCTTGCTGGATTCCAGATCAGTTCAGGGAGAGCTGGGGTGGATAGCAAGTCCCCTGGAAGGAGGGGTAAGTTTTAAACCGCTATCTGATCAAAAGGGTAAAGGGGGTGATTAGTAACTTTCAGAGAGTCCTAATGGCTCGATTATTGTTGATTGTGGTGAGGAGGTCAGATTTCTTCCCTGGCTTACCAAGTGAATTACTCTTTGTTGGAGAAACTCTATACTCCCTTTGGATAGTTCTGTCACGGAATAAGTGGAAACCAAGAGGGCAGAAAAGAGGTTTCAGAATTAGGAGATTGGTTGAGGCATGGTCTTAGATGCCTATTTAAAACTGAAATACCAACAAGAAATGTGATCTGTCGACTGAATTGGCATTCTTGACTGCTATTATTTTATCTGTGGACCGTTTTGGCTGGGAGATGTTCAGGGCAATTGCCGTTCTATTTCTGGAATAAGGACTAGGGATCAATATACACGACAGACCTTTTGTTGTGATGGGACAGTTGTCTTATTTCAGGGTGTAAACATCCTGTGTTTTGGTTTCTGAACAGAGAAACTGAAGCACCCAGTGCTTGACAGTAGTTCTTTGGAGTTTCTTTCAATGTATTTTTACAATTGTCTTACTGAAGAAAAAGCTGCTCGAATGCACTGCCCAGTGGTGATGCGATGATGTTAAGAGGTTCATTGCTGAGGTTTGGAGCTCCTTTGCTTAGGAAGCTGCATGCAAGGTAGCTTTATTTTTTAGTTTAGCTTTATATGAGAGGATGGGTACCCTGCTGCTCCCTCATCTATGGCCCAGCCTGTAGGGTGCTCAGTGCCTCTGTGGGAAACTCCTTCGAGTGTTGGACTTTGGAGTTGCTGGGATGTGGAGGAGACTGTACTTCATGGGACTTCGTTTTAATAAGCAATTAGAAATGCTTTTTCTTTCTTCATATGAACAATTTAAGAAAAATGGTAGCAATGTGCACTAAACATTATTGTAAAAAAAAATAAATCTGAAATTCTTTTAATATTAAATGAGTAAAAGCAGCTTAGAATCTTTAAGCAGAAGTAACTCAGTCAAAGTGATTGGAAAAGGAAAGTGCTAAAAGATCAGGACTTGTGTACAACAAAGCACTGGATTCTTCAGGAAACCTGCAAATTTAGGTTTTTTTGTGTGCGTTCCCACTCGTAATTAGAAGAAGCAGAGCTAAGGAAACAGCAGTGAGCGGAAGGAATCCGAGGCTGCGTTGGCTGGTGATGCATTATGCATAAGCTCTGAATAACCATAACATGGGAGAATGGGGGATTGTTTTGCTCCCCCATTGTTGTTCTGGGTGAACTTGACTACAGTCCTGGCTTGTGCTCCGCCTGAGCACACTGTGCTGTCCCCAAAACTCGGTTTTTCAAAGAGTGGGGAAGTGATTGGCAGGCCTCTGGCAGCGCCCACAGTGCACATTCAGTGCTGATTGCAGGCAATTGCCCTCATCTCTCGACAGTGTGGAAAGGTACAGCTCTATCTCCGTGAGAGTCGGGCTTCCCTGTTAATCCTGCACCCTGGAAATGTCGGTTAACGAGACTGGGGCTTTCATACCTCTCTCCAAGGGATATCTGTGCTGTGTGTTAAAACTGGACCTAAAATACAAGTTTTAATAAGTCGGCAGTAGAATCAATGATCAGAAGACAGCTGTATATTATTAATGGTTCTTGGATTCCCCCTTTCACCCCATGTTTTTTCTGGAAGTGCCATGCAAGCTTGAGAAGGAAATGTGTGCTCTTATTGTGGACGTGACTCGTTTCACTAAACCTACATACGTGTGTTCTATTTTTAAGCCTGTAGTGAAAAATTTAAGAGTACATGGTCTGTCTCTGAGATACAGTGCTTGGAAAGCATTTACTTTTACTTCATATGCTGCAGATTTATTTCAAGCAGCAGAAACAAGTTCCTTTATCTTCCTGGGAAGATTCTGTCCTTCAGTGTTTTTCTTTAACTGTGTATACTTTATTGTCTATTGAAAAAAAGCTGTTTTTCTAGATCTGTACCACGCTGTTCCTGAGGTGTGAGAGTGTTGTGGATAAGAAGAGCTGGAGATAAACATAGTCATTTAGCAGTGACTAGCAGTAATCAAGTATATAGTAGCCCTGGAGGAATTAATGAATTGCATTATAAATGTAATTAATGATTTACTCTTGCATTTCACAGTTGAAAAGCAGGTTTTGTGCCCAGAATGTTTTACTCTGCATCATTAAACTGTGGGAAGAGTTGAATTATAAAAGTTAATTTCGGCTTGAAAAAGTTTCAGCTTTGACCACATATTTAGAGTTAAAAGTCATTTACAGTGGCTGGAAATTTTGGGCTGTAGTTATTCTTAGCTCTGCCAGAAAGATGCACTTAGGTTTGTTCAGTATTTGTGTTTATCAAATACGAAGCCCAACTCTGTATATTTGTGTTTTGGTTGGGAGCTGGGTATGTTGGGAACCCAATCAAAAAACTTGCTGAATTCAGCTGCCGTGTGTCTGTTGACCTCAGCAGTCCCTCTACTGAATCCTCGAGCAGCATCCTCCATTGTGTAAATGCACTAAAGGAAATCCCATCAACAAGTATTATTTCCCTCTGCTTCTTCCTTTCCCTTGTACTACACAAAATGTAGGTAGTGCAGACAAGCTGAAGATAAGCAGAATGGAAAGTGATGGATCATAAAGACAATATTGTAACAGTAAACTAACTCTGTGCTGCTGTAAATTAAACAACTCTGTCTTCTTACCAACAACGTGTTACACTTTACATTGATAGATGACTTTTTGAGATTTATTTTTTCCTTTTCTCTGAACAGGAGTGACATGCTGAGTATTGATTTCCCCCCTCCTTCATTTTAATTTGCAGTTATCTCTAGGCAGCAAATAAAATATTATTCTTTCTGCTCCTAGTGACTCATGGTGCTAACTGCTGTCATTCTATAAACGGATTCAGCTAAGCTGGAAGCTTTTTAAGTAAAAAATCACTTGCATAAGAGCAATCCTTGTGAGAAGAATGCAGGATATTATACAAGAAGCCCCTTCATGTTAAGAAGGCTTCTGTTTATCAAAGCCATGGCTTCAGTAGTTCTGAAAAGCACTTCTTAGAAGTCTTTTTAAAGTTATTACTGTTTCCTAAGGATAATTTTATATGCCTCATTGTATTGCCTGCAAACCTAGTCAGCATATCATTATCTAATATTTTCATAGAGAAGAATAAATTGGATAGTATAAATTGAAGTGCTATGGCTTTGGGTTTTTTTCCTGGAAAGATTTCTCTCCCTAATGCCTCTACTTTCCCTTCTCTCCCTACCAGGAGAGCACTGTGATAAACTTTCTTCTGTCTATGATAATATTTAAACCAATTTCTTTTCAGAACTGTGGAGTATGTGTGCTTTTCTTTTCTAAGTTCATCATGCTGATCTCCTGAATCTCTTTTTTCCATACCCTATTTGGATTATGTGTTGTTGTTGTTGTTTCACAATCATGTTGTCTGTGAGTTTGGCACTTCTGAAGATGCCTGAACTTGATTTGAGTGGTGTAACAATTCTGAAGCATGCTGCTACCCTGATCCTTCAGCACTTTCCCTCTCTGCTAATCTTTTTGGGCTTTTGATAATATGAACGTAGCTGTTTCCTGACATTTTTTTCAGGAAGAGATGTGTAATATTTCTTCTTTTTCTACCTTTCTACTAATAAGAAGCTTTGTTTGGACAATGAAGTTATGGTGGTGTTGCTGGTAGACTGATGATGTTGTTTCCTTACCTGTTTTTCATTAAGAGCTGCCCAAGTCAAAGACCCAGTTTTCTGTAGAGAGTTATTTCTGCCCAGTGCTGAAGTAAAGACTTTGTTGAGTGTGTCTGGGATATTGGTAGCTCAGGAAAATAGTTGGCATCTTAGAGAAACAATAAGGGGTGGCTTAAGAGCTTATAAAATTAGTGGTAGTGATGCCAGAAATGTGGATGTTATTCTCTCTGTCCCTTCCTTGTTGTGTGACTAAGTCACACTGTGTCACCTGTTGGATATTCCCACGTACAAGGTGGGGTCTTGAGTGACCTGCTGCAGAGAAAGCACTATAGGTCAGTGCTGCACTGAGAATCTGTAACTCCGCTCTAGGCAGGGTTCTGTGAACTGAACTGTGGTGCAAATAAACCTAGTCAGTGGATGGAGCGTTCTTGGATTGCTTCAGAGGGCCTTTAAAACACGTGCTTGCTCCTTGAGGCATTAAAGGATTTGGAATTTGTTTCTCTTGAACAGATGCCTTAGTTGAGGTCCTGGCTATGGCTTGGTCTGCTGGTTTGGTTTCTTTTGTTTGTCTGTTTCCCTATAATGGAACAAGTGCAGATAGTTTGCTGTGAAGTTCTGTTCTTCCTTTTAATACTGATGTATTTTTCTTCCCCTTTTCCTCCCTGCAGTGGGAGGAAGTGAGCATTATGGATGAGAAGAACACTCCGATCCGCACCTATCAAGTCTGCAACGTGATGGAGCCCAGTCAGAATAACTGGTTACGAACTGATTGGATTCCCCGTGAGGGGGCTCAAAGGGTTTATATTGAAATCAAGTTCACGCTAAGAGACTGCAACAGCCTGCCGGGTGTCATGGGAACTTGCAAAGAGACTTTCAACCTTTACTACTACGAATCAAACAATGATAAGGAGCGTTTTATTCGGGAGAGCCAGTTTGCCAAGATCGACACCATTGCTGCTGATGAGAGCTTCACCCAGGTGGACATTGGTGACAGGATCATGAAGCTGAATACGGAGATACGGGATGTGGGGCCACTCAGCAAGAAGGGGTTTTATTTGGCTTTTCAGGACGTCGGTGCCTGCATTGCTTTGGTGTCTGTTCGTGTGTTCTATAAGAAGTGCCCGCTGACGGTTCGGAACCTGGCGCAGTTTCCTGACACCATCACTGGGGCTGATACCTCCTCGCTGGTGGAGGTTCGCGGCTCCTGTGTCAACAACTCGGAAGAGAAGGATGTGCCAAAAATGTACTGTGGGGCAGATGGCGAGTGGCTGGTGCCCATTGGCAACTGCTTGTGCAATGCTGGCTATGAGGAACGCAATGGTGAATGCCAAGGTAGGATGAGCCATATTGTACTCTTCATTAGGGCTTAGTTGAATGCATAATTGAATCAGAGATGAGAGTAAATGGAGTGAAGCCAGTGATTAGCAGCCCGGTGGGATGTGGTGGGACAGAGGGGTTTAATGAAGAAGTCCAATAGCTCCAGGTGGCAAGGCTAAGAATTATATAATGCAAACCAAATGATACTGCTGTAATAGGCAGAAGGTGAAACACATTTTCTAGCAGACGCCTAAATTTGATTTGGCTCATGATTGTCACCAAAATGTGAATGACTGCAAAACGGTGCAGTTGAGCTGCCGTTGTTTGAAGAGGCAAATCTTTGAAGGGAACTTTGTTAAGCACAGAAAATTCTGGCAAAGTCGCCTTTGGATAATGCAGTAGGTTAAGAACCAGTCTGGGAAGCCGGACAGGAGTTTTAGCTGGATTACTTTCCCACTTTGGGAAGTGGAAGTCTTTGGTGTTTTACTTGTTGCAAATTTTTAGCACTAAATACCCTTTGATATTTGACACTGCTGCCTTTGTTAAATATTTTCATTTCTCAGAGAGTCTCTATTGTCAGTTAAATAATAGAGGTGCTAGGATACTCTTAGAAATGCTAAAAGTCTCCACCCCACCCTCCCACACACACACCATCCTGTGTGCTGCAGAATTAGGGATTAAAGTTTGTATAAAAGACAGATTCTTCTAAAAGAAAAAAAACCTCAATACCTATATTCTCTTTGCCTCCCATTTCAGGCAAAAGAAGTTGTAGAAGGTTAGGGAAGGAGAGAAGAGAGTTCATAAATAAAATATCTTTAGCCTCTGCTTCTAAACTCTTGCTCATGTAAGCATAAATTAAGATCAAACTTAAATGGATTCTTGCACAGGTCAGTGAGCTTAATTTTGCTGGGTGCTGAATTGAAGGTGCTCAGCTCCTCAGGGGATTAGAGCCATGTTTTTAGAAAGGGTTCTTTGGAGCCAGTTGCCTCTCATCTTCTTGGTGTGTTTTTCACTAGGTAATTTTTTCATCTTGACACTGAGAACTAGTTAGCAAAGCAAGTAACTGACTGCTTTTGTGATGGACTCCTAAGAGAATGGTGTCTTTTGAATGCCTTACGTGATTTCTTTTCAATAGTCATTTCCAGTCAATATGAAGTTCCTTATTATGTCCTGAAATTAACCTTTGGTAGGAAAGAACTGCTACGTGTAAATTTCAGCCTTAATTTCTAGAGTTTTTGCTACATGGCGGAAGCTGAGGTGTGGCATAGTGGCAACAAAATTGCTGTGGGCTATACAGAGAACTGACAGATGATACGCAGTATGACAGAGAATCCTGTCTGGGGTAAAATACTCTGAGTTTTCTTGGGGTTTTTGTTGTTGGGTTTTCTATCCCGTGAGATGGAAACTTGAAAACCTGTTTATCGTGAAATGTGGCTGTGGTACTGCCTGGGTGCTGCTGGGGGAGCCACTGGTGGCTGGGGAGATGCTGTTACTTTCTTAAAGCTCAGTAACTTCTGAGCAAAGCTTCACAATACCTTAAAAGTCTGTGTTGTGAGAGGAGGAGGTGAAGGGGGCAAGCCCTTCTTGGTTTATGGCATGGAGATGATTCCACCTTCTCCTAAAGGCCTGTTCGGTTAGCACTGGGTCACTCTGATTGACACAGATTATCCATTTCTCAGCATCAGTGGTCCAGATGTGATGAGCTAATTGTCTAACAAATCCTGTATTGTGCAGGGGAAATCTCTTCAGGTTTTGCTGGTGGGCAGTGGCTATAGTGGCATGCTTTTTATATTTATTTTTGTAGTGTTGGACTAGACCTTGGGGATGAATGCCAGCTTACCTAATAGCTCTCAGCTGCATCTGGGGATGCTTGTGCTCAGGAAGCCTAATTCTCTGTTTCCCAGTTAAAAAGTAGATCAGGAGATTGACAAAGGTGATAGAAATGTTCTGTCTACTGGGCTCTGCAGAGTGAAGTTGGCCTGTTCTAGTCATTTTTGAGAGCAGTCAAGCCAGCACCTAATTTGAAAGTGCTAAACTCATTTCATCAGCTGTTATTTGTGGTTTCCTTTTCTCACATTTGCCATTCTCCAGCCAGAACAGTTTACTGGGAAGCTCCTCTTGATGAATTCGTGAAGCTCACCAGAACTGTGCAGCTACTCTCTGGTTTCCAGTGAGGCTGTTAAAGCAGTTTGGCCTTTGACACCACTGGATGAGGTTTCCCTTTTTTTTTTTTTTTTTTCCCCCCCACTCTTAGCTTAATCGTTTAGCAAATGCTCTGCTCTGACAGGTTTTTGGAGGGGAGGTGGAGGATGAAGTGAGGAGGATTCCTGTGGTTTTGGTATAGAGGACTGGGGTCAGGGGAAGAGACTTGAGTTTGGGAAAGGCTGTAAAAGGGTGCTGGTCTGGGACTGGAGCTGGTGAGCAGGTTCCACCTCAATTGTTTTTCAATAGGTTGGCTGTGGCAGGACAAATACAAGGAAAGGTCAGAGGTTGTCCGTTTCCTCATCCATCTTCCCCTGTGATCCAAGGGTCAGAACGAGGATTGATTAAGATCTTAAATGTTGGACAAAAGCTCTGTGGGCAGGAATAGTTCACGCCAGTGGACCGGGGCTTTGCACGTGTTGGGAGATGCACAGTCTCTGCCGGAACTCCTCGTCCTCTCCTGGGACCTGCTCCCTGCCACACAGTGCTGGGACAGGCCAGCTGGCACTTGGGTTGTCCTGCAAGCTGCTTCAAGTTCATTCACCTCCCAGTTTTTAAATAATATATTCTCCTTGAGATTCTTTTGCTTAATTTCTGATGTGTGTGTGGGAAGCGTAACGGAAAGCCTTTTCAAATCTAAAGTTGTTCTTGTAGTGGGAGTTAATGACTTTCTGACCTCGAATGGCATTTTTAAAAAATTGTGTCGGTGATATGGAGGTGTTTCAATATGATGGCAAAAAACTGGCCTTCCTCTGACTGCTGTTTTTTTTTCCAGCTGACTTTATTGATGATGCTTGTCTTACTGAACATGCATAAGTGTGTGTATGTATATGTGCAAAAACCTAAGACAGGAAGGAAAAGGAGCTGAGTATTTAATGCATACTTATTTGGGAGGCTTCACAGGTGTGTCCAGCAGTGGTTCTGCAAAATTGGTTCTGATCAGTAGAAATATTAGGTGAGCTTTGATTCTTTGCTTGCAGATGAACTCGCAGCTGTGAATCTGATGCCAAAAAAAATTTCCAATTTGCTACTGTGGGGGTTTTTTTGTTATTTTCTATTACTGTTTATTCTCCCTCAGATGTTCTGTGTTGATGGTTATCCACTTAGAAGAGCATAAATGTGGAATATAATTGATGGAAGATGGCTATCCCAAAGAGTGGCACATCTCAAGACTAAGGCAATTAGTGCTTTAGGGCAAAGCTGAAATATAAAGTAATTTAAAACTTTACTTGTATACATCATTGTTATGTAAATTGTTTTGTTCCACATTAATAAAATGTGGTTTGGATTTAGTTACGATTTCCTTATGATAAAGCACATATCTTTCTAACTCAAAGGAGGAGGGGGGAAAACAAGCAGGAAGGGAGAGAAGACAGATTAAAGAAGCAATAGACTGTAGCCATCTGTGATGATTTTGATGCTGTGAAATTACAAATCTCAATTTTAGACCTGCCATTTAGTATAAATATGTGAGACAGTTGAGATTTTTACTGTGATATTGTAAAGGTTATGAGAGCCAACAGCTTTGTCTTCATCTACACTTGCTTTTTCTGAGTTGTGAATTGGCCAATTGGCAGAAAATCCGGTGTCATTTAAAATATGGCTCAGTCCTGGTTTCATATCACTGCTGTTTTTAGAATTTTCCTTCGAACTTTGATAAGAGCATCCCTAAGAAGTAATAATTTGAATGATAAGATTCTTTTTATCTTTGAGGCTTTGAAGAGTGGCTGTGATCATTGAAAGCAGCAGTTGAGTTTACATCAGAAGGGTACAGTCTAATTATATGTTTTTCTGTGATAAGATTTTTGGATGGTGGGGTTTGTAGGGGTGGGGAAGTAAAGTAATTTGTTTGTACCTTCCCATTTTAGTCATAGATAACTTTTTTTTTTTGTCAGAATAGCACTGATGTACAGTCTGGCTGCACAAAAGGGCGATCAGAAGGGTGACTAAGACTGTGCAGATTTGAGACTTCAGAAGGATTTTTTTTTTCAGGTTGATTATTTTTGGCAGGGGAAGAAATGCACAGACTCAACATGTTACGTTTTAAAAGGAGCTGAGAAGACGGAAGCTACAGGCGGGGCCTGGGAGCGATACTGAAACACAGTCTGTCTGAACCAATTTTAGTTGGTTCTCTTCTCTGCTGATTTGGTTATGTTCTCATGGAGCTCAATAGATCTTCCAAGGGTTGCTCCCTCTGTGAGTTTTTTGTACCACCTGGTGCATTTCAAAATCTCCATTTAAATGTCATTGCAGGCTCTCTATTGCTTTTCTCCTGCCTGGCCTCCTCAGAAGTCAAGCTACAGTTGTCAAGCAATTGTCCCTTCATGTATTGCTCAGAGAAAGGCTGTGATTGCTTCCGCTCTGAATTTCTGACAGAATTTCTGCTAGTACACAGGGGAGCAATATCTAGTCCTTATTTTGTGTGTTACTGGTGAAAAGCACGGTCGTCAGAATCAAAGCCAGATGAGCCATTGTGGTAGTATGGATTTCATGGTAGGTCTGGGTAGTCTTTTGTGAGACTTCCAGCCCATCTTCTGGTTTTTGTGTGTTCTTTGGCAGGGGTGGGGGGGGGGGCAGAAAAGGCAACCCAAAACTTTCCAGACAACTCATCCTGTGTGTGATGAGTTCAGTATTTAGATCTTGGCTGGAGTAAGGGTTATTATCTGTTTAATAATAAGCTCCACTAAGCTTGGTCTTTATTGTGCTTGTGAAAAGTGATTAAAGAAATGTTCAGCAGTACACTAAGGTCTTTTGAGACTGCATCAAAAAACCCCCCAAACTTGTGAGATAAATATCTTATCTGGTTTCGTCCCATTATGCCACATCCTTTTCATATGTTGCAGGGAGCAGGTGAGGTCACGCAGTTTTGTGAATCAGAGACAATTAACACTCCCATGACTAAATGGCCATTTTATGAATATTCAGAGCCTCCTTCACCTCCCTGGGAAACAAAAATGTTGGTTCCCTTTTCCTTCCTCCTGCTAGAGACTAGGGAAGCTCTCCCTGTGAATGGGGATTGGCAGCTGTCGGCCGCTTTGCCTTTTGCATGCAGCAAATTCCTCATTTACATCTTTTGTATACACCCTCATGCAAAGTAGCACACCCATTTCCCCATTTCACAAAGGAGATAAGAGCTTCCTTTGGAAACGCCAGCCAAAATCTCCTTCTGTTTATGCAAGGCTCAAAGATTTGGGTTTTATGCAAATGGATTCTGTTTTGATTTTTTTTTTGATCTCTTTGTTTAAGAGATAGTGTAATACTTGCACAGTGTGCTCCTCGTGTCTTGACCACGGCTGATTGTCCCTCTTGCCCCGATGCGTGGCTGGTGTGTGGGAAGGTGCTGTGCTCAAACCCTGACCTTCCCTGTAAAGCCGTGGCTGGGGTGTGGGGGCACCACTTCTCGTGCCTGGGGGGCTGCAGGCCGCATGGTGTCACCTCCTCCAGATGTTCACCAGAGATCACGGACCTCTTCTGTAGCTGCACCCTCAGCTGGGGGATGGCGAGGTTCAGGGGTGGGATCCCCTCTGAGCCCTCAGTGTGCACTTAGAGAATGAGAAAGCAGCATTATGTTCTGACATTTCCTATGCGTTGTGCCAAGGACCTGCTCAGGCCTGGTCTAGTGCCCTTCCCTTTGCTGTCTGGGCTGTCCTTGGCCCATGGTTATAGTGTGGTGAAAAAGGGCTCCCAGCACTTGGGTAAGTAAGCATGCAGAAATGCTCTGCTGTCTTTATTTATTGAATGAAAATAATCTGTGAGAAAAGTTCTGCTTTCTTAAGCCTTGTGATTATACAAGAACCCATATTTTATTTTATTTTTGGTTTTAGTGGCTTTCTTTTCTTTTTAACTTTTCTTTATTTCAACTTTACTTAAAATTGCCTTTGGCTTGAAATAAAGCTGAGGTTCATTAAATGCTCCCAAAACACAGGCTTGTTCAGAATGGATTTGTTGAAAGGTTTATTGATATAAGTTAGAACACATGCTGCATGAATGTACTGTATTTCTTTAAAGTACTGTTTTTCATTTTGTGTCTTTATAAATCAGTGGTATGAAATTGGGACCCCAATCGTGTTGGGGCTACATCCTATAAGAAACCAGAAGGAAAAACATGGTTGTGGGGGGTTTTCATTTTTGTTGGATGTCCAATTAGTGTTTAACTTGAAGGTAATTTCACAGGGGTAGTAAACTGCACAGTGTGAAACCTGGTGGCATAATTAAATGGAGGAAAGGCTCTTTAAAACAACAAAAGAACGTGCAAAAACTTTGCTTTTGTCCTAATAGTCACCCAGAAGGGGAGGTCATGCTGTTTAAAGTACAATATGGGTGGACTATTAAGGTTTGGAGGAAAAAAGGGGAAAAAAAAAAAGCTGTACTATACAGTTGGTATTTGCTTTGGCTCATTTAGTCACGGATGCCTAGGAAAAACTCCATTTGCTGGTCTGCTTTTTATATTTCCCTTAGATGGGTGTGTTTGAATCTCACTAACTTCGAGTTAATCTATACAAATGCTGGGAAACAGGCCTTGTGTTCACTGGGGGCTGGTGTTGCACAGCTCGGGCTGCGAGGAGGTGGCAAGTTCAGCAGCCTGGGCAAAGGTGGGGTCCTGGCCAGGAGGAGGAGGAGGAGGAGTGGATGCGCCTGTGCTGCAACAGCTGGAGGATGGAGGGAAGAAGACTGGGTGACTTTCCCAGAGGCACACAGGATGTCTGTGGTTGAGATAAGACCAGAGTGAAGACTGAATGTAGTGTCCTAGCTGCAGATAGCTTCTGCCCCTCCTCACTTGTTAAAAGTCATTGCTCACCTTTCCCTAATGCGGGACCCATCTTTTTTCATGCTGGAACTTCTTAAAACATCATTTGAACTAAGGCGATCAATACCTATTGCTTCTGCTGGTATATGTGAAAGCTTTGTACAGACACAGTACAAAGCTGCAGTACAGTGTCTTAATTACCCAGATAATCCTGTTTGCTTGTATTTTTAAACTATGGAGCGCTGGGTAATTATTCAATTCTTAATAGAAGGCAAATGGCAATGTAAACAATAATTAGGATGTTAGACTAATGTGCTTCAAAGCAAATTGGATTTTTTTTCATACCGTTCAGCATGAAGTCCCATAAAGCTGACAATTTAGTGGCAAGGAAGCAAGTTCCATTTTGCTTATATTTTCTTGTGTTATCTCTTCATGCCTTGCTTCTCTGAGTGAGCTTGCTCTGACGCTACTGCCTGCTCCAGAGCAAGTGTCAGGTTGACAGTCAGTTCTCCCCATTTGCCTATTCTCTCCCACAGTTTTTTGTCCCTGCAGCCAGGGGTTAGAGGTCAGCAGCATCCTGAATTCCCTGCCGTGCCAGGGCAGGTGAACATGGAGGGGGCTGCTGGCGGTGCCAGTGTAGCCAGCACTGGGCTCAGTGGGTTGTGGCTCAGGGTCCGGAGGAGAAGGAGCCAGGCTGAGCTTGGTGACTTAAGCTCTCCTTCCCCTGTCTGGGTTCAGCTCTTCTGCTTGCTGACCAAGGCTGACTTTAGCCTCAGGAATAAAGACATACTTGAAGGAAAATTCAAGTTTTTGGCTCTTTAATCTTTGAAAACGAGTAATATGCTGTGGGTTGGAGCTGCAGCTCGTTATCTCCCTTATCTTGGAGGGAGATAAACCAGCTCTCCTGGTTTTCACAGTTCATCTCGGGTTTTACTGGGAGCATGATGCGAGCCACAAGCATGGATGCAGAACACTCAAATGTTTTCTGTTCTGTCTGCAAAACTTGTGTATGTAACACATTTCAGTACTTCCACAGACCGTTAATTAAAAGCTGTCATTGTATCCATGCCTCACATTGTGTTTAGGCAGTAATTGACAACTTTGTGTTGGTAGCAAAGGCGTCAGTCAATAGCGCTGCTGCTTCCCGGAACACTTTCATAACGTCTCTGTCACACCGAGGGTTTTGTCGGGCCTTTGCTGTGTGTTCTCAGCGGTCTGAAGGGACTGAACAATTGCCTTTATATCCCCCATTATCAATGCTAAGAAAGGCCAAAATGTTCTCCAGTATTGATGCTGAATTACAAAATTGAATTACAGAAATTTAATTTTAACTACATCTTATTCTTCTTCTGAGAAGTGTGTGTGGGGGGGGGAATCAATGGAACACTTCCAGAGGTTATGGCTGAATATTTTTGATACTAGTATATAGAATATTTTGTTACTAGGCTATCTTTATATTAAGTGTGCACTTAGCGGGTGTGGATTTTCTTATTTTAAATCCCAGAGGGTTTTTGCCAGGCCACATTTTAATAGCCCTAATTAACAAGTCTGTCTTTCCATACGTCAAACATCTCTGTCTGGGGAGCTGAAGACTACCTGTGAGTGCTTCTGTGAACTTGGGGCTTGAATTCATTTGTTTTCAGTTTTAAGTTTTTCTGCTGAAAAAGACATCGCTGCTTTGAAAACAGTTTCCTTTTGAAGTGTCCAGCGTGGCACTGACTGAAGCAGCCACTGGGCAAATTAGCATGTTAAAAGGAGCGGATCAATACCTTCTTCTCGCCTGATCTCTGCTGGGGCTGGGTCTTGGCATCCCTTTCTGGGGGTCTGGCCAGCTGCACCCCTGCATTTCAGGGGAGCCCTCAACAGTGGTGTGGGTGGTGTCAAGCTGAGACTGCTTGATCCAGTGCCCAGGCTCTTTCAAGGATGGCAATTTGAAAATGGATTTGAGGGAATTGATAGCTTTGGGAAGATCAGACAGCTTGTGTAATTATAAACAGGATTCAAAGGAAAGTGCAGGGAGAAATAGGAGATCAATCGTAGAGCACAAGTTGGCTGAACTCCTGGTGCTTGAGTTTTGTTGTACTTAGCTGCTGTGTGTGGATGATTTCTTTGGGCTTTTTCAAGAGACAAGTAAACACAAATTAAAAGGAGGGTGTGTGGGCAGTCCGTACTGTTTCACAGAAGTGCTTGGGGGCAGTGGCTGCTGGGTAAGTGTAGCAGGCGATGCTTAGGAAGGTGCAGCTGTGTTTGCCGACAAGCGGAGGAAGGTGGTTCTGGCTTCCCGGGTGTGCAGCCCCAGCCTGTGTGCCCGCACACCTGCAGCGGCAGCCTCCGGGAGCTGGCCTGGGATGCTCTCTCCTGTCCTTGGCTCTCTGTTTGCCAGACTCCTGCTCCCTGACACAGCCCTCCCTCCCTGGGCCTTCGGGCAGTGCTCAGTGTCTGTGCCCTGGGGAGAGACAGCCCCTCCGCCCACCCTGGGAGGGAGTGGGGGGGAGCACTGGAGGTTCCCCCTCTGTCCATCAGTGTTAAAACAATGCACAAATGATTGCGGTACTCAAAATGGCTCTGGAGCTATTCTGAAATGAAGGCTATTTCTTGAGAGGCTTCCTGCGGTCTCACTCACCAGAGATGCTAGGAGATAGCAGAGTTCTGTTGCTGTTTCTTTTTAGTGGCTTCAGTATTTGCATCTTGCACATCTGCCAGCCTTCCCTTAATCTCTGAAGTACCCTAACACAGTTATTAGGTTGACACATTTTGTCCACTCATAATTAGTTGTTGGATTTCCTTATTTATTTTTGTGGTGATCAGTAGTGTCCAGGGTAGAGCTAATAAGACAGCAGAAATCAGGACCAGGTCCCTATGCGCACTCCACCTGCTCATTAATCAAGGACTCTGCAGTTAATGAGTGTAATTTCCAGGTAATGTTTAATCTCAGAGTAGCAATAGTTACACTTAATGTGAAAGAACTTTTTTTGTGGTTTGTTGCTGAAGTTATTCCCATGGCACATTAGAAACCTCTGCTACTCCCAGATGCAGTTCTGTCAGGCTGACACAAATTTGAATTACTTCCAGCAATCCCTGCAAGATTAAAATACTGAATTCAATAGTTAGGCCGGACATGACACTCCAGTGGGTGCTGAGTACAACACAAATGCTTACAGACGTGACTGATAATGTACAAGTTCTGTAACGCTTTGAGGTTCAAAGGCCTCTCTACGTAGGGAGGAAGTTGAAAGCAATCAGCTGAAGGGGTGAAGTCAGCGTGTATAACTGAAGGTGCATCACTAATTACCCTCAAGACTGTTTCCATTCTTTTTTGTCTGAATCTACCCATGTGCAGATCCTTTATCCATTTAGTTGATTCACCCTAAAGTTCTCAGTGGCTCTTTGAAGACGTGCTCTCAGTGCCCAGTTTTAATGTGCCCAGAATTAATGTACTCGGTAACCTTGAATTCAACACACCCAGTAGCTTGGGAAAGTGAGCTCAAAGGGTTGTAGGCACCCATTCATAGCTTTAGGATTCTTTCATTTGTGAGAGAAAGGAGAACAAAATCCACCTCCAGTCACTTGGAGCAGCAGGGAGAGGAGCATGGGCACAGTGTTGCCAAGCAGGGCAGCTGGCTGGCTCCAGAAAGGGTCGGGAGACCTTGTCCACTGTGGAAGAGCAGCGCTGGCTGTCACGGAGGCTGGTGGAGGTGCTCCATGGGTTGATCCAGCACTGCAGGGACCTGCCCTTGTCTTAACAGGAGTGGTGCGGTCCCAAGAGCAGTATGTGGCCTTATTATCTCATCTTCTTGCCATTAGTCTTCACTGAGAGGGTGACTGTGCAGAACTGGTCCTTTTAGTTCAGGATGAACTGTAATTGGGGTATGAGAGTGTGCAAAAGGAGGTCTGCTCTCTGTTTTTGTTGTTGGGTTGGATGTTGGTTTGTCTGTCTATGCAGTCAGAGGGCCCTGCTGCTCTAACCTGTGCTGAGTTTCCAGCAGCTCCCAGCTCACTGTGGGGATATTGAGGGGCAGAAGCTCTGCCCACCATATTGCTCTGCTTCTTTAAATGTCACCACTAACTCCTCTTTCTTGTGCCTGTGTTCAGCTAGCCTTTTGCAGCAATCATGCTAATTTGACCTCTCTATACACCTGTATTAAGGCTTGAGTTAAAAACGTACTGTAGCAAAGGAGAGACATTTTTCCATGGGATTGTTGAGCTCTTTGAGAATGCCGAATGACAAAGTTAACTCTTGTGCAAACATTGCCTTTTATTTGACTTTGTAGTTTGCCCTTTGAAATACAAACATATTTGTGTCAATCAGCAAGTCTCCTTTCCGGAGTTCTGGTTGACCCTGTGGAAAGAAATGTGACTGTGCAATTATTAAAGGTGAGGCCTTCCCTTTAACAAATGCTGAGTAATTGCTATTCACTCCTCTCTGTGCCTGTGCCATAAATGACAGTGAACTGCCCTTCAGCC
The DNA here is from genome assembly GCA_013400975.1 of Atrichornis clamosus. Classification (NCBI taxonomy): domain Eukaryota; kingdom Metazoa; phylum Chordata; class Aves; order Passeriformes; family Menuridae; genus Atrichornis; species Atrichornis clamosus. The sequence continues at coordinate 819,135 of WBMZ01001999.1, read as the reverse complement.
TGGCTAAATAACAAGGAAGATAGTTGTTTGGAAGGAATAATTCTTCAGAAATTTGCAATGTGTCAGAAGTATTGTGTCACAGGGACTTGTGGGTAGGGCAAAGAAAAAGTTGTCTGCCTCAGCTTAGTGTGCAGGAACTTTATTTGGGCTTTAAAATGCAATTAGAGCAAATACTGTATCTGTGTCAGAGTTAGTAGGGGTTGTCAGAGTATAGATGAGGGCAGAATTTGCCCATTATAAAATAATCTGAAGCGTATATGGAGATGTGATACTCTGATAATTTATCTATAACTCCTTATGATTAAAAGGATGAAAGCTCCTCCTCTACCCTGCCAGAGTGTTGGCAGGAATCGGAAAAAGGTCCTTAATGTTTCCTGTGAGTTTTTCCACAGTCTGGAGACTTGGACCTAGTTGGTGCCAGTGCTCTGATTGATTTTGTCCAGGGAGGTTGTCAGCCAGGTAGTGAGGCTATGGATGAGTGGTGCCAATGAAATAGGAAATCAGAACTCACGACTATTTTTAGAAAATAACCCCTGTCCTCTGCCAGGTACTTTTTTCTTGCTATTGTTTACGTAAAAGCCTCCTGAAGAGCCAGAAGTATGGCATAAATTCAAGTTTATTAAGCATTACTGATGCTCTATAGAGATAATATCTAGATGGCCCAGTGCAGATTTGACCTGCCTCTTCTTTCTGTATTAGGTTGTAATTCCCGTATCTTCATTCAGTCTACCTGTGATTTCTCAAAATAAATTGTTTGTTGCCCTGAGCTCACCACTGTGACTCTTGCAGGCAAACCTTTGATTACTAATAAGTCCTCGTGGTAAGGTAAGGGGAAATAAATTTTTGAGAGCACTTTTCAATTTGTTTCTCAAAGAGATTTTTCAGAAAGTAGTAGATTCTGTTTTACCTATTCACATCAACAAGCTTATTTTGGCCTTATTCCAGAAGGAAATAATTGAAACACTAGACAGTGGCTTTCTAACTAGTCCAGAGCTTGATTGATGGATTTGTAGCCCTTAAGCAGGCTTAGGAGACTGAGGCATCCCTTCTGCCTATATTAACACTTACTGTCCAGTGTACTTTTAGGAGTTCAAAGCTTGGATTTGCTTAAAGTTGAAGATATCTTGAAATGTCTCTCACCTTTCTTCTTTAACCAGAGGTGCGTAGAAGTTGGCTGTAAAGATGGAGCTGATAGCAGGGCAGGAAATAATGGGCTTAAATTGCGAAAACAGGAGGTTAGGCTAGACCCAAGGAAAAAGAAAAGTAATTACAGAGATCCGGAGTGCCAGTGCAGATTGCCCAGGGATGTGGGGGAATCTCGGTGTTGGAGGATTTTCAGAGTAAGTTAGACATTTAGTAGCATGGTTTAACTACAGCTTATCCTCCTGTGGGGCTGGGAACAGGCTAACTGGGATCATCTCCATCCTGTCTTTTGTGGTAAGTGCTCTTTTACAGTTGTTATGGGATCACCATTGTCTTGCAACTGACCTAGAAATAGAGACTTGGTCATACTGTCCCCTGACTTCTTCCCCTCAAGAGAAACTTCTCAGTCTGAAGAGGTCTCTTGACTATTAGAACTCTCGCTGTGCATTTCAGCTTTCCACTTTAACCAGCTAGTTCCAGCTAAACAGAACCTTCTTTAGGCATCTTGGATAACCGTCTCTGTTTGTTCCAGTCCTTCACAGAGCCAGAGGGGCTCTGAACAGGCTCTGGCTTTTCCAGTGGATCGTGGCTCTACACATGAGGTTCATAGCTTCATTTTACCGGCCTTGGTATCCTCTCTGAGTATCTGAGTCCGTGGTAATGAGGCAGTATGTATGACAGGGATGCTGTGGAGTAGCCCTGAAGAGCTCTGCCTGTTACTGGCTTGCCCGGGAAGGTGAGCAGGAATGCTCCTTCTGCCTGGGTCCTTCCTCTGCCCCTGTTCCAGCGGCACTGCTCTCACTGCACCGCAGCAAGGCGCCGTCTCTGACACTGGGAGCAGCCCAGGGTAGGTGTGTGGAGCAGACGTGGTGCTGCACTCTTTGCTCGGTGGGTCTGTGCTGTGTTTTGGCTTAATTCTGCATTCCCTCCGGTGCACCTGAGATACTTGGCAGATGTATCTCAGCTTGTTGAGAGATGGTCCCCGTATGCCGACGGAAGCCTTCCCTTTGCATCCAGGTTGGTTTTAATGTGGAGCACATGTGCTCACTTACAAGTTGAATAAACAAGTAGCTCCTGGGGAGGTATTGGCTGCTCAGGTGCAGGCCTATATCTGTTGGGATGCGGAGAAGGGATATTAAAATTGTTTACGAGGTCAGAGCTATAGCGAGCCGTGCACCACCTTTGAGTTACGATATCATTACCTGAGCTGCGGGAGCCAAGAAATAAAACCTTTTACCGTGAAATATGAGTAGTGCTTATGATTTTGAAGTGTGGAGAGGAAGAAAAATGTACATTGTGTCCTAGTACTTTTTTTTTGTTGTTGTTCTATTGCAAGGGGTTCGTTTTTGCTTACTAGTGACACACATAGAATGGATATGGCATTTGCTAATAATGTTTGTGCTAGAGAAATGCTCCTTTTACTAGTTTATTTCTTTTTGGGTCATGCCAGGAAAAATGCTCCTTTCTAAAAGGAATAAATTATTCAGGTTTATTTATATAAACTTGCTATTATTTTTCTATCTGGTACCTGCACTGTTGCAAGTCCAGTCACTTGTTTTCATTTACCACGCTGTGCTTCCTGTCCTTTAAGTGAACAGGTTTTTTTCTGCCCTGTGGTAGGAGCCACTATTATGTTCATGCCATATGAAAAGTTGCACCTAAAACATTGATGGAATAGAACAGAGGTTGCTGAAGCAACATTGATTAAGCTGACTATTCTCAAACAGATGAGAGCAGCTGGCAGCTTACATCTGAGAGACCCACTAGCAGTTTTTCAAAGACTGAAAGCTGTTGATTCTCTATAGGTAGCAATCTATCAAAACATATTTCGAGAGTTTTTATATTGTTCTGTATAGATACTTGTCACGTAAGTCACTTTTGTGTGCTTAAACAACACTATTATGAAATTATATATTTGCAGAATGAGAAAGAAATTACAAGCCATGAAATAAGGAGAAGAAAGTGTAGGGTTAAAACTGAGTGAATGTGGGCTATCGAACAGAAACGTGTGCTGTGGGCAGCAGGAGAGGCAGCAAGGACTGTCCTGGGAGAAACTGAGAGATGACTGCCGTGATGGAAAGCAGTAAATCAGTATTTAGCAAAGTTAACTTTTGGTTTCTTCAGAAAGTGGATTTTGTGGTCTTGCTGGTCTGCTGTTATGTCAATGCCTTGCATCAAAACTTCCTCGAGTCAGAACATCTGTTGCGGCCAATGGAAAGATTCCTCTTGACTTTAATGTGCTTTGGATCAGGCCCAAAATGCAAATAGTTTTTCTCTGATCCTTTGAAGTCCTTAACGTTTCATGGGCTCCCTTATGTTATTGGTAATTTGCACCAGAGGTATTTTGCATGCAAATGAAATTTTGGCTGTAACAATGACTACATTGGTGAATATGCATGTAAGTGCATCAGTAAAGCAAATTTTACTTTCAAGTGTATCAAACTAGAAGATTCTTTGTAATAGTGACTTAGTTGCTCACAGTATCTACAACTGCAATCAAATGTATTGGCAGATACATGTAAAACACTCTATAAAACTGTCAAAGTATATTTTGATACATCTATATAGAGCCAATTGATTTTTTATTCTTTTTTGTAGCTTGTACAAGTTAATACATGTTTTCTGTATGAAACTGGCATTTGTCACTAACTTCTTACAGCACTGTAGATGTCATAAATTTAAATACTGTAATTGAACCTGAATTTACTGGGATTTATTTACCAGATCAAAGAGTAACTTCAACCTACAACACTCATTTTGTTTGCTGGTGTAAACTACTGAGCTCAGGGAAGTGCCAGAGTTGAACTATTCCTTTGAGTTATGTGAATCCAAGCAAATCACTGGATTTTTAGTTTTTAGTAAAACTGGAAGTGTATCTTTTAGTGGAGAGATCATGCTGATTTTAGTATTAACATTTGAAGTTTCTTAGAGTCATAAAGACTATTGTAGTGCTCTCATGGGTGTCTGCAATGCTAAAGCAATAAAATATGACAAGTTTACAGTGACCCTGTTTACCTTATATTAGGAGCTCACTTCACCACGTGAGGTGGGTGCTTGGCTCCCTAGCATACCCTGTCTGGAAAACACCGAGCCCTTGTGAAGGCAGCACGTTCTCACTGTGGGTTGTCCCCTGCCCTGGCCACTGCTCTTCCCCATTCAAAAGTCAAGCCTTACTGCTCATCTGCTTGGTTTCATCTGGCCCTGACCCAGCCGCTTCTGCCTGAGCCCTCATCTGCAGGGCAGTCCTGCTGAATGCCAGCAGGCTGAGCTGAGGTCGCATCCCCTGGGCCCCAGCCCTTCCTGCTTCCCTGCGGCAGCTGGCCCTACCTGTCCTGGCTGGGCTGGCGGTGCTTCAAGGGCACAGCCAGCCAGGGGCTGGGAGGAGAAAGGGGAAAACAATTTGTCTTTCTAATTGCTCTAAGATATGATTACGAGCATCTTTCCACAGAAAAAAAAGTCTGCTAAATAGTATTGCAGGAAGGGCTTGTCAGTGCTGTTGCCTGTTAGGAGATCACCGTGTGTGACTTTAAATGTAAAGAGTTAGTCACTCTTCTTGTACCCTAGGCTGTTATTTAAAGCTCTTGCTGGGAATGCCATTGCAACAGGGAGGGAGTAGCAGGAAATAAGGGCTGGGGTCAACAGTGACGTTTCCCGGGTGGTGAGAAGGGATGTGTCAGCTGAGCAGAGGTGGCCGTGCCCAAGCTGTCACCTGAGCCACAGGGATGGTGCTCACGGCAGGGCCAGTGCCCAGACAGGGTTGGCTCTGGTCAAGTGGGAGCTTCTGTCTTTGCTTCAGTGCATCTATTTGTGTGAGAAAGAAGCACATAAATAATCAAAACCTGAAAGGGGTCTTTTGTAGACTTGTATGCAGTTGCCCAACTCTGAAAAAAACGTCAGTCATGACGTTTCAAATGCTTGTCTGTTGTTAGTGGAAAGCCTTTAAAGGAAAGAAGTGTCTTTCTGGTTCTCTGTGTTTAATTTTGTGTGGATTTAACCAAGTTTCATTTTGAGAAAGGAAAGGCAACGTAAGGGTGCCTTAAGGCAGCATAAGGGGAGGTAGCAATGCAAGTCACACAGTACGTCCCAGCTGGCTTTACTGGGACAGAGTAAGTCTGGCAAATCGGTGTCCTTAAACTGCTGAGGATAGCAAAGGAATTTGACTAACACTAGTTCTGGTCCAGAAAATACTGAAGGGAAGGGAAAGAAAGGAGCGGGGCTACGGACCAAGCTTTGCTAAAAAGTAGATTTGGAAGTGCTGTAAAGTCGTGCCTTTTCCCGCGGGGCTGCTCTCAGCCCGAAGCACCCAGAGCCTTGCTGAGTCAGCCCCTGCAGTCCCCAGAGCAAGTAGGGAGGCCTTGGAAGGCTCAGTGGCCCTGAGGAGCCAGTGCCAACCAGCACACAGCAGAAGAGGCCGGAGGCTGCCTCCTTCAGTCCTGGAGCCGTGGGCTCCTTGAGCAATCTCCAGCTTCAGAGGGCACCGCTCTGATGCCTTCAGATGCTTGTACTGCAGGGTGGTGCTGAGCCAGGCTCGACTTTGCCTCCTCAGTCCTCCTCCAGGCATGTTTCAGGGCACAGCCTCAGGAATGGCCTCAGGAGAGCAGGAGGGAAGGGTGTAGTGGCATCTATGCAAATTCTCACTGCTTTCAGCTCCTCTGTTCCAACCCAAGCTGTGGAGGTTTCTGGTACATGGGTTGTCCCATTTGCTTAAACATCCTGCTTGTATTTTCTGCAGGCAGGTGGTGTCCCAAATTATTATGTAGCATGGAGTCTTTAATACCATGAGTTTGAGGGCTAACTTTGATATGAGCTGCATAAGCAATGAATGAGAACTGCTTCATTCCTGGCAGAGGCTTGGTGGCAGATACTGGCAGGGAGTATCTACTTAATTTTTGAACTCTCTTTATTCCATCCAAAGTTAAAAGCTGATCCCAAACTGCCAGTGACATCTACCACCTAAACTAGGTGGTTAAATCTCAACCCATGGGTTTTGGTGGCTCAGGGACACTGCTCAAGGAATGCCATGACACCCAAGCATGCTTGAAATTCACCTCACAAATGTGCTGTTGTGTTCCTGATTCACTGCCACCCCTCTAAAGAGTCAGCAAGTGAGAGTCGGTGCAGTGAGAGCTGGGCTCTGTCTGAATTAGCATTCCAAAATAAGTGTGAGGTATTGCCCAATTAATACACTCTGCATTACCTAAGACCATGAACAGCCTCTTTTGTGAGGGCCAAGGTTGTCTTTATAAAGAAATGATACAAAGATGTGTTTAAATATGCATGGAATGCATATTGGTTATTTTAAACACTAAAAAAGCCTTGTTATCTGGGAGACCGAGGACAGTTGTTTTATTGTATTGAGTCTTACAACATCTTTGAAACTTTTCAGCTGGATAGAAGTCTGGAATGAGAATGTTCTTTTAAGGCTGAATCACATACAAGTTGTAAGCAGTATTCTATTGGCAGTGCAGAAGGTGGGATGGAGGGAGGAGGGTTGTCTGCTCAGTAATGAGACAGGTTTAAAATGCAGAAATTAGGAGTTTACATGCTGTTTGTTCCTTTCTGCAGTTTGGGGTGGGGGTTGTTTGGTTAGTTGATTTTTTTATTTTTATTTTTTTTTCTTAAACCTGTTGGAGAATCATTCTAGGGGTTTTTTTCTCTGCCAGGAGGGATGTGCTTTGCCTGTAGGGTGTGTGTGATGGTGCCCACTTAATTGACTTTAGAGGTTGGGATTGATAAAGCAACACACAGTGTGCAGACTGCAGCAGAGTGCTGATAGCTGGCCTCTGGCCCATACAGGGACACCTGATGGAGCCAAACTCAGGCATCCTGTGGTGCACAGATCTGGTTTCTTGTGAGTCTTCTCAGTGGATACCCCTTGGGTCTGTTTCTCCTGCCTTACAACTTTTCTATCAGTGAGACCCCACTAATGATGAGAATTTCAATTTGCTACTTAAATTTATGGTGAGACCAGTGTGAGGAGACTCAGGCCATGCATTATTGGGGTGGTTTTATGAGAGCAGTGATCAGGCTGTTGAGTCATTACATCTGCTTTACACTTTGGATTTTAATTGCTTTATGGAGCTTGTTAATTTTTGTTTCGTTTGCTTATGAATGATAGTTGTCTCTATCAAAAACTGCCACCAGCTCTTTTGTCACTACTTCTGTATGGTACCACAGTTCTTAGAAACACGCAGGCAGGATTTTATCCCAGGTAACTGTGGCTTCAAAAATACCATTGTGTTTTATTTTGGCTTGTTTTCATCTCTCAGTTGCTAGGAACAGATACAACACTCAGAACAATGTGAGTATTAATCAGAACTTCTTAAATATCAACTACTGTGGGAGATAAAACTACCCAGGTGACGTATTTGTAAGTGCAAGCAGTAATAAAGCCATATGAGAAGTCATTATCTCCACATTTTTTAAATCGTTCGTTGAGATGTATATTGCTGTTTATTTAAAATATCCTTAGTACAGAGCTCCTGGGAATACCAGTGGGAACATGGTATGCAAGTCTCTCTGCGTGGGGTTTTCCATAGGCAGCTGTTCTTTGACCTTGCCCTACATGAGGAGTTTCAGACTTTCATTTCTGGCATTTACCGACTGTCCTCTCTCAGTATCATGCATTCACCTTAGCTTTCTAAAAATGCAGTGGCAAATCAGATTGCAATAATGGAAAATGCCGTGGCCTAGAAAACAGCTTTTACTGCTGACAGAATGGGCTGATGAAATCTGGGCTGGTAAGGTATGCTATTTTTGACTGTGAAAAGTAGCATTTTCTGAAGGTTTGTTGAATGCAGTAATGTGATTTCATGTTTCTCTTTGTTAGTCATCTCTAGCTGCTGGTGATGGTAATGGGTCTTGTTAATGTTCAACATTTAATCAGCTAAGGTATGTGCCTATCTGCTTTTCTTTCTCAGAATTTGCAAGGATTGTTATCAGCTCCGTTTATTTTCTAAGAAGTCAAAAGCAGCTCAGAGAAGGTGGACAGAGGTCTGTTAAATCTATTTTAGAAGCCTTTGAGTACAAATGAATGATTATGTGAAAAGAATTCGGTCTTCCTTCTGACTGAAGAGGTGCTTGCAGTAACCGTTGGCTTGCACTGTCTTTCTCCAACCTTGCCCTGACCATTTAGTGAGGTCTGATTCAGACTAATTCCTGCAATGTGTAGATTTTATTACCCGCTGAGGCTGGAATCTTTGGATGTCTGTTCAGAAATATAGTTTACTTTCTAATTAGCACACCAGGTGCTTTTTTTGTTGGTTTCTTTTTTTTTTTCTCTCTCTTTTTTTTTTTTTTTTTTTTTCTGAAGGCCACAACCTCTGTCCCAATCCAGGCAGGTGAAATTTCACAAGCACTTTATCGTGGCTCATGCCTCAAGCATCTGGACACACCTTTCTGATTGTCATTTATATCCGCCTGTCATTGCCTCTGGCATTTGCTGAGTTCACGTTTCCATGTGATTTACTGCAAAACATTTTGCTTAACGAGTCACTAACACACACTGACAGGGAAGTCCCCCTCAAGAAGCTGAATTAATGATAGCCTACATCTTTGCTTTCTTTGGGTAGATGCTAAAAAATCAATCTGTTGGTATCTGTGCTTTAGACTTTGCACTTAAGGAGGATTCTTGAAACTTGGAGACTCTGACCTTGAGTCTGTGAGTGCTTTGAATTGCAAATGCTCTCTGTCATGGGCTCTGTGTGTGTAGCAAGGCGGGGGAGCTCTGAGGCAGTGCCTTTACTCCCAGTTGCAGAATTTCCAGTGCAATTGGGTTATGAGTCAGCAGCGGCTCTGAGTGTTCAGGTAACTACTGAAGTGTTTGGATGCTGAGGCTGCTCCTTAACAGCCGTTCTAGGGAACATGTTAATACACCAGAGCAGCTACTCTGTCTTCTGGACTATCTTCTTGGTTCTTTGGTGCATGCCCGACTGAAGTCACTAAGTGTTTGCAATATCAAAATCCACTTAATGTTGACAAAAGTGATTTGTACGGGTCTTATAAAAGATTGCTTATCTCCCAGGATGAGTTGGGCACAACTGCAAAAATAGTTCTAAGTGTCACATTCACAAAACATAAGCAAACGTATAAGAATAAAATATAGCAAAATAACCATCTCCCCTCTTCCCCCAGCTGGTTGCTGATCTCATGTATTTGGGGCTCTGCCTGGTGCAGTGCAGATTTACTGATCCATTAGTGGCTGCTGTTTGGCTGCACCTTCACATAGTAAAAATATGTCTAGAAAATAAACTTGGCACGTCAGACACGCCATAACTAATTCATTGCAGCCAGCACATTTCCTCCTGTTCTGCTTAACTGCCTCAAGTTTTGATTATGTACAAATTTAATGGTTTGGTTCTGCTAGAAAATCATGGGTTTGTTTATTTAAGTTTATATTTCTTAATGAATGCAGGCAAGAAAAAGCACTAAGTAATTACAAGTAAGGAGCATGGAAAACTAATATGCTGATCTGAGCTTTAGTTTTTGAAAGTACAGACTCTCCTGTGGCTTTTTGGTTGGCTAATAAAAATTTTGGTAATCGAGTGAGGAAGTGTTTGGAAATTCAAGCAAATGGTGGTCCTTGAAGGACTTTTTGCTGGGGCAACCTGACAAATTCTCAGGGAACTCAGTTTTTGTGGTTAAAGGTGGAGTACAAGTAACCCTTCTGTGGGGTGGGCTCTGGTGGCCATAGGTGGCTGCTGGGGCTGCTCTTGAGGATTATCCATGTGTAGTTTTAAGGTGCTTCACTGTGTGAAAAATCAATCAGAGGAACACCAGGAAGACAGTGAAGTTTTGAAAGATATTTTCTTCTCTTCTATACTGATAGTCAACAGAGGCAGAGAGAAAAAGGGAAGCACTTCTGCCTCAGGTCCTGTCTTGGCTGAAGGTGGGAAGTGTAGGTTGCTCTGTATGAATCTGGGATCTCTGGAAAAGTGAAAAATACATGCTGAAAATAGATTGTCTTGCATACCCAAGTATTTTTGTTTAACTTCTGTAAGATCACCTTGTCGACAGCATTTTAAAACCTCACTCTCCTAAGCTATCTTAGATACAATTTGGATGTTGGTGATAGCATTTTGTTAATTGCCGAAGCAAAATTAAGTTTTGATATGGTTTAGTGAGAGCAGATAAAATAGTGCTCATGAGAGCTCAGAGCTGATAACTTATCGTATCAGGAAGAGCGTGAGGTGATCAGGGCGGACGTGAGTCACGCGCCAGCTCCAGCCTCACCACCACATTGCATTGCTAGAGTAAATTTTTGTGGCCTGGACTGAAGTCAGTGGTGCTTTTGGCCATTTCTAAATAGCTCCATGGCTAACACAATTAATTTCTTTATTATCTTGCACTAATTTACGTATCGTGTAGATATTTGAGTAAATAGCTCTATCATGTCAACCCTGGGGGCCTCTGATCCAAAACGGAATGTTATTGTTAAGGTTATTTGCCAGTAGTTTTGTTGGAGACAGATGCTTTTCCAGATTAGAAGCAAAATTGTGTTTGTTTTGTCACTTTCTCCTAATTAGCAGCTCTACGACATCCAGCAGAAATTCTAAAGGAAGCTTTCCTTCTTGTGTGTCACCATTTCCAGGGTGAAGGCTCTGTGGGCTGGGCTGTGTCCTGACCTGTATCCCAGCCCGTGGGCTGTGTGTGCCCTCTGGGTACCTGCTCTGGTGACCAGGGGTGCAGGAACATGGGGGAGTGTGGCAAAGCCCCACCGGGGATGAGGCCGGCATCCTGAGATGTGCACGGAGAGAGGGAAGTAACCTCTCATTTGTTCATCAGCACTGGCTGGCATTCACCCAGTCACCTGAGAAGTCTTCCTTTGCTTTAGCTCTTGGCTCACCTGCGGGCTCCTTCTTCATGCTGGAGCTAGTCTTGTCTTGAAACTGTGTTATCATGCCAGGGTTTGTGCCTCCTGCAGTGCCCAGAGTGTGGGCTCCATCTCCCACAGGAGCAACAGGCACCTCCACCGTGTGAGCTTTCAGCCACTGTGGCTTTGCTCTGGTACAGATGGATTCACGTTCTGGATGCTCTCCCTGGAGCAAGTCAGAGGGCCCTGTCTTCCTCTTGTAATGCCTCATTTCCACTGCTCACTGGTGTGTGTGCTGAGAGCCTCCCTGCAGCTGTCTGGCAAAGACTAAGCTGGGGCGGAAGAGACCTATCACATCTATTTTTGGTCATGCCTAACATTAGTTTCTGCAATCCTTTTCCCCAGGATTTTATTTAATATATTATTTAATTTACCTTCTCATATAAAGGGAGACTTTCTGTGGAACTGAAGAAAGACTTGGCTTAAAGCCTACATTAAATGGTTGCCTCCATAAAAAACCCTACTTCAAAATTTTACCAGGTGATATAGCCATTGCACAACTGGGCCAAATCCTGTACTCCTAGAGCAGCAGCTGTGTTTTAAATCTGTGCATTGTCTGGACCTGGAAGATGGGTGGGCAGAGCTTGGATGTAAAGATACAATACATCAGTTAAAGGAATTAGTGCATGATGTCTTATGAATTCAGGATAGTAGAGGATTTAAAAGCTAAGTCCAGCTCAAATTGTAATTCTTCTTATCCAGAACACACACCAGCCACTCATAAAACTGGTATCTCTCTGGCTGTTCTTTTTCTGAACCTCTTGCCTGCTGGGGCTGCTACAACAGATCCCCCAAACCAGCCTCTGTACATCAGTGCCTTTCCTTCCCTCTGCAGGGATGTGTGAGGATGAGAAGAGGCCCTGAGTGCAGGCTCTGGGGAGGCTTCTGCTCTCTGCAGAGCAAGTGCTGATGCACCAGCGTGGTGGAAAGCGTTGGGAGGGCACCTGAATGGGGTCAGCAGCAAGCACTGCTTTCCTTCTCCTGGACTGGCACAGTGCCACTCCTGGCATATCCTTCAGGATGTCATGACACCCAACTTCACAGGGCTTCTGCTGCGGTGGTGTTTCTGTTCATGACCTAACAGACTGTGCTTCAGTGCTATTTTCTCCTGAGGTAATTCCCTGTCTTGCTTTTATTTATTGGTGATAAAAGACTGTCACAGATAAATAAGCATGTTCTCACTTGACTTGATAATTTACATGGCATTGCTGAAGGTGATTTACAATTTATACATGGAAAGGATTTGCTGATCTCATTAATAACTTTCCAAACATCTAGATAAACATGCAATTGCTCTGAATCAAGTGAGCATGAAACAGCCAAAGTATTCACCTGCAAGGGCTTCTGGCACTCTGCTCTTTCCCAGACAACAGAAGTTTGACAAAAGAATGTGGGAACTGCCAAAACGCGTTTCTCCTCACAGCCACCCAGATCACCCTAAGGTGGGAGATTTCAGCTGTTCTTGCTAAATTATTCTTCTCAATTGGAAGGCTTGTTGACAGAAGATTCCCAGCTCTTTCGTTTTTAAATAGGGACTGCATTTCACATCTCTGAGCCTGCAGCCCATGCAGGTATTTCGCTGCATCCTCTTAAACATCCTGCCAAAGCCTGAGATGCAAAAGAGAAGGTCAACAATCTCCACAAGCTTCTTCCACCAGGGCTGTAACAGGAGAGTTGAGACAGCCCTGGATATTCCCTGCTGAGCCAAGTCGTTGCCATGATTTGTTTCATCAGAAGTAATCACCTCCTCTTGTTTTATGGGCATCTTGTTATCTGGAGATCTCCAAGTGCTCTATTGCTTAATTAAACATCACAACAGCCTTGCGACGTATCTATTGTGAATCTTATTGCCACTTTCTAAGAGGATAAACTGAGGCAGGGATATTGAAGACGCTCTGGGTGTCTGTGTAGTTACACCCTTTCAATTTAGGGGGCTCAAAGAACAGTTGTTTTCTCCCACCGCTCCCTGCTTCTTTCATGCCAGTAACTCCTGTGAGAAAGGGTTATCCATACACGAGAACCTCCCATGATCTGTAGAGAGATGAGCTGAAGTTAGTGAGGTGAAGGTGAGGTGAAGGTGAGGCCAGACCAGCTGGGAGGAAAATGAATGATTTTTCCTCTTAATACTGTGATACACACTGTGTCCGTGAATGCCAGGGGCCGGTCAGGGAAGCTGTTCTCAGCCTCTCTGGCAGAGACCGGAATTGCACCTGTCTTGGTCTCCCATGTAGCTGCAAGATCACACCTCGTTGTGAAGCTTCAGGCTGTAAGTGAGAACAAATGTGGATCAATAGCTTCCAGATGGCTCCTGGCATGTTTGGGGGTTTGTAGGTTAGCCCAGTGAGGGGTAAACCTTCCCTGGAGATAATCAGAAGTGGTCTGGAAACAATCCTGAGTAAGGTGCTCTAGGGGACTCCTGCTTGAGCAGGGAGGCTGGAGTAGAGAACCTCCCGTGATCCCTTCCAACCTTACCCATTCTGTGAGTCTGTGAAACTTCAGCTTGATTTGCACATCTAGGAGAGAGTTGGGGAGAAAAGGCATTTAAGGAAATCCTGGGTGGTTTGAGTCTTCCACTTTCAGAATGTCTTTGGTAGTGAATGCCTTACTTAAACAAGGGCGCACCTGTGCCTCAAGTCCAACACTTCTGAAAAGGTGTGACCTGTGTAGAATAGAGACGTGCAGCTTGAGCAAATTTAGGGAGAAAAGGACAAACAATTGAGCTGCTGTTTTCCTCTTGATAAAGTTGAGCTTCCTGCTAAATTTTGCATTGGTAATGAACTAAAAGTGGTCATGTGCTCCAAATAGCAAAGGGCAAAGAAGAGAAGCAACTCATCCATGTATGACCCTCTCTAAAGTGTTGTGGGTAATCAAGTGTGAAGTACTTAATGGATCATGATTTGCATGCCACTATTTTGATTGATGTACTACTTAGTAGAGGATTGATAGTTTTTTACAGTGGTGTTGATGGGAGTCTCTCAGAAGCAGAGGCATTTAAAAGATGTGTAGATGTGGCACTTAGGGACATGGTTTGGTGGTGGACTTGGCAGTGCTGAGTTAGTGGCTGGACTTAATTTTTTCTAACCTAAATGACTCTGTGATTCTGTAAACACCTCATCTATTTTCTTTAGTGCTGGGGAGAGCCAAAGCAGTGTTTTTTTGAAGTCATTGTATACCCACCATCTTTGTTAAACAGTCAAAAATAGTGCAGAGTTGTTATCTTGCATGGACCCGGATCTCAACAGAACTGTCTATATTTAGGCATCTTCCAAAACCTTTGTGTCAAGCAATTCTCTGGGGAGACCAAAATAGCTTTTTCTTTTTTTTTTTTTTTTAATTTTTAAATTATATATAATGTCATGCAGCCGTCTAGAGAGGATGTGATTATTAAACCATATTAAGGCATCGTGCTGTAGCTCTGGAGATAGGAGCTTTAACTGTGTTCTGGGCTGTTCAGACTTAAAACAAGAATTAAAAAAAGCCCAGGAAAACACTGTAGTTTTTAGTGTGCTGTCATGACGTGGCTCCATCACACTCATGATACAAGTTCAAACAGTAGCAGAAAACATGACAGCTATGCCGGATTCTGCTGTGGAGTGAAATTCTACTTGCACAAAGGAGGCAGCATTAAAGGATTTATGTCCAGGATCAATCCTCATATTCTTGACAATAGACAGTTTGTTAATGGGTATTAGTGTAATAATTATTTCAGCCAACTTGCAAGGTCCCATTAGCCTGTGTAAAAGAGAAGAACTTTTAAAATAACTGGAAATACTACGTTGGGTGCTCTATAATACATTATGACTACTCTTTGCAAAGTTCAGGACTCTCAGCTGATGCTTGTGTAGGATACAAATAGATGTTTTAAACAGTAATGTCAGAGCTCTGTATTGGGCCTTTCTGTCTTAAACTGCTCAAGCTGATACTGTACTCTATCAAAGACTTATCTAACTTTGGAGATTTAATTGCCTTTCTACAGAGCTGTTAAGATTTAGGAGATGAGAGATAATCCCAGGCTGGCTGGACAGTGCTTTTGAGATAGAGATCTCTGTTCTCATCAGTGCTTCTACACCACTGGGGAGAGAAGCTTGTAAGCAGGTCTCCTGACAAGAGGATTAGGGCTTGTTAATGTGGAGATTCAGGCCAATTAATCAGCTTTCACTGGAGTATATCATAAAACTTCAGTAGTGACTTTTTTTTTCCTGTAAAATCTAGTTGCCTAAAGAACAAAAATCACGAT
Organism: Atrichornis clamosus; assembly: GCA_013400975.1. Taxonomy (NCBI): domain Eukaryota; kingdom Metazoa; phylum Chordata; class Aves; order Passeriformes; family Menuridae; genus Atrichornis; species Atrichornis clamosus. The sequence goes on along the minus strand of WBMZ01001999.1, from coordinate 803,884 downwards.
TTTCTGAGTTTTTATAAAAAGAACCCCCACCTTAGTGTCTTACATTGGCTTGAAAATCTGTTGGTTTCGTGATTCTCCTTGTGCTGTTTCTGTTCAAGGGAACCCATCAACTTGTTTTTCTAATTGAGTAATTATTTGAATCTGATTAGTTGACTCATGTGTTAAATCTCACAGCTTGTATAAAGGTGATTAAACTTTCAAAGTTAGATGAAGTCTGTGATAGAGCAGAGTGGCAGCTGAGCGCTCTGAAGCGCAGAGCATCTGAACACTTGACTCAGGCAGCAGTGTTTCAAAGCTCCCCTGAGCACTGGGATCACTGTGCTGGCAGTGTTGGTGCTCTCTGCTCCCTAACAGGACACGGCTGCTCCATCGCTGCTTCTGAGCAGAGGGGTCTTTATCATACCCGGGCGTCTGTTTATTGTTTAAACGTTTTTAAAAAGTAAAAATGCTAGCAGTGAGGTGCCGGTTCAGCAGCGCATTCCTCTTCGTTAAAGCGCTAAAACGTGCAGTTGTGCGTGCTCTCAGTGCTCTGCTGCCTGGAAGGCAGGGACATCCCGGTGCCCCTGTGCTGGCAGAGTGTCCCCAGAGCTCCCCGCTGGTGGCCGCCCGCCGCTTCGCTCGCCGCCGCCAGTCCTAGCAGATATCTTCCTGTAGAGAGCAGAGCAGGTTGGGATTTTCATTCCTCGTGGAAAGTGCTGCCTTCTCACTGAGAAAGGATTTTTGGTGGTTATTTTCAGTCACGAATTTTTTCATCCCAGACCTTGGCTTTTTAGCTTTTCAATTTTTATTTTAATTTCAGACAAAAATGCAGCAAATGTTCTGTCCAGGGGCTGATTTTCCTTTTAAGATGCTTTGGTGAGATTTTCCAGCTGTTCCCCCCAGCGCAGGGCTAATGTGAGATCAGGGTGCTGTCAGAGACCAGTAGTGAGCATGCTGTGGGAAATGTCCAGCTTATTCCCAACTATTCCCCCTGAACACCACAGCTGTAGCAGAGATGAGGGTTGCATAAATAAGCTATTATTATTAATACTTAGAAATGTGAGGTTTTCAAATTGTATATTTTTAGGAGGAGTTCTTTTTATTTTTAGCAGTTGTGATCTATCAGCTGTGTAGCAAAGTTCAGAATAATTCTTAATATTTTTTAAGAAGAAAAGCTAAGTTTTCATTTTTGGGCTTTTCATGTATGTACCTATTAAACTTAACATGACTTGTGTATATATTTAATTTTTTGTTTTATGGCTATCTGGTTTCTTCAGAAAAAGAAACCTGCTTGATTAAGTAGGTTCCAGCTTTTGAAATAATTGTGTCATCAGCATAATCTTTTTTTTTTTGCATGACATACAAACTGGTCTGCAGTATTTCTGTAGAAGACAAGCAAAGCATTTCTCTGTAAAACCCAGGAGAACTGATGCTGCTTAGGAGTGGCACTCCAAAAATACAAAATCTGTCCCTACGGAGAGATTTGGCAGTGTGGCGATGCCAGCCGTGCCGTAGGTCTGTGCCCGCAGTATGTGGTGTCCAAGTGCATGGCAAAAGCATCTGGCAGTTGGCTCTGAGGGTCAGGAAATGACATCCAGTCAAACAGGAGCTCCTCGGCTGGGATTAATAGGCCATTCTGGTTCTTGGACCATACACCTGGGAGTTGGAGTTGTGCAGCTCTCTCTTGACCAGATTGCCATATCAGATGTCCTGTGCTGTTGTGCTTGTGCCCTTTGCTGAGCTGGAGACTTCATTTTTCCTTTTTGTTTCACTGGATTTCACATATATTTTTAAAAAATTAATAATTAAAGTTCTGGAATTCAGGTCAGCAGATTTTGGCTTGTTCAGGAATTTTCTCGTCAGGAGGGCAGTGAAGAAGCCCATATGAGCTGCTTTTTAAAGGACAAGCTGCTTGCAGCATGTGCACAGCCCACTGCAGCTGCAGAAGGCAGAGGAGGTGTAGCAGAAGGCCAGGGCGGATGGGCAGGGAGCCCTTGGCAGCACAGACACACAAGAGAAGCACCCAGGAGGATTCTGTGGTCTAGCCATTGCCTGAGGATGCAGGGGAGGTGTGAGGAAAAGCCAAAGCCTGGCTGGAGCTGGACCTGGTGTAGGATATGAAGGATACCAAGGACACCTGCTCCTGCAGGCACCAAAAGGAAGGCTGAGGAAGGTGTGGTCCCGGTGCTCAGTGGAGAAGGAGAGCTAGGGACCAAGGACATGGCACAGGCTGAGCTAGTGAATGCATTTTTGGCCTGCGTTTCACTGGTAATGTCGTCTGTCTGGACTTCCAGGTCCAGCAGAGTCTGTGGAAATGAAACATTACAGGAAAGGACTGAGTACAGAGGAACTTAAGTGAAGTGGACCTGATGGGATGTGCCTGATGGTGCAGAAGGATTTGGCTGATGTCAGTGCGCTTCTGTTCCCTGCTGTCTCTGACAGGCTGTGGCGATGGGCAGCTTGCAGTTAGCAGTGAGTGCCTCATCCCTTTCCTTCTGAGGATTCAATAAGAGACCTTGGATAGTGATGGTGATTTGTTTCCACACCAGAGATCTCTGTACCTCCTCTCTGCTTTTAACTTCTTAAACTGAAGTAGGCATTGAATTTCTAGTCTCCCATGAGTTAAAATAAAGATCTGGCCACCTCTCAATGAGGTGATCATCAATCACCTCTGCCTGATGTGCACCCATGGAATGTACTGTTGGTTTGCCAAGGGTGTTTGAGTCCTGCTGGGACTGGCATCGTGGGATCAGTCCCCAGCCTTAAAACCAGCAAACCTCAGCACCAACTGCAGACTTGTAGTCAAATTTGCTGCACTGGCAGCAAAAAATTAATCAAAGATTTTTTTTTTTTTATGGTTGTTCAGGTTGGATGTGTGAAAAACTCCTCCACTCAGTTTATGCTGCAGCTTTGCAAAGGAGGTCTGAGTGCTTAACCTGCCAGAGTACCTGCATGCACATATCCAGTGGCTTGGATACTTGGAGTTTGGATTTCAAATCGTAGTACATTTGTACTCCCCAGTCCCTTTATGTCTATTTTGAACTTCCTGGGCCTCTACCCAGTCATGGAGTAAAAGTGCTCTGAAGTCAGTCTAGACTCTTTCCCCAGTGGGATTGTGTTTGTGTTTCCTTGTGTCATTCATGCATCAAAAATACATGCTTAGTGTGTAGAAATACTGGTTTTCTCATCAGAGATATGAGTTAAGTTGAGGAGCTCCTTTTAATGTATAGCAATAGTACAGTCATTATTAACAGGAGGCAAAGATCTTACAATGTGAACATCAAAGGAATCTGACATTATTTGGAAACAACATTTAGTACATCACATCACATTCTACAACTTGACTTTTAAGAAATGCTCAAGAGAAGGCTTTTTCTTTTTTTTCCCCCTCCCTTGGCTTCTAAGGATCTTTATTTATCACCCTCAGGGGCATTACAGTGAGTAATTAGATTGGACCAGGAGAACGACTTAATTTTACAAGAAACTCATTAATTCATCCTATTTTAAATCTTCTCATTTCACCCCAAACCCAATTATGCTTGTAGTGGCAATGATCTGGAAAGGCATTGTCTCCTAGGTATTGGGGGGGCCACTGGGACTCCTGTGGTATTCATGTTGGGGAGACAAGGGTGACTCCCTTTCTTTGACTTCTAGGTCAAAAGAACTAGTTGCTGGGACAGCTTGACAATTAGAAAACCCTGATGAGCATTTGGAAGTAAAACAGCTGTACAATAACGGAGGGGTTCATGGTGCGGGGCAGAAAGCTCATCAAAAGAGACTATCCAAACAATTGAGTTCTATAATTAACACACAAAAATCTGTTCAGAAATGGTAATAACAGTAAAAGAAAGCCGAGAAGATGCTGCCTACTTATGTGGCAGATGTGGTTTTGTTACAAACCGAGAGAGAAAATCCATCCTCTTAAAGACTTAAGAACAACGTTAAAGGGGAAAAGTAAAAGTAACTTTTTGTTCCTAAGGGTGCAGTTAAAACATGAGCTTAAAATATTTTCAGAGAGATAAGAGCTGTAGAAAAAGTAACCAGTGATGAAAGACATCAAATGTGCTATCAAAGTATTTTTTCAAGTCTTTAAACACAAATTTATTTCTCACTGAAATGCATAAACCTGACATTGAAATATCTCTATTAAATTATTTGCCTTGTCCTTCATTTCACCAAGAGTACAATTTTAGGGTCTTTCTTTAAAGTTGGCTACATCATTGATTTACAGGAAGTTTTCCCTCTTCTGTTGTGTGTGGAGGGAGATTTGGTTCAAAATTGCATCTCAAGGAATTTTGATGTTTTCTTGGATATGTAGCTAATATGTTTTTGTGCTTCAAAATATGGAAACGGAAATGCATCGCTTCTGACAATTCAGCTGACTCCACCGGTTTTAGCTGTATTGCTCACTTGGCTGTGATAATAAATTTTCTTGGTGGTGCACAGTAGGTGCCTTTCGGGCAGGAGGGTGCAGTGGGAGCGTGGTTCCTGTTCTGTTGTGGTCCTGTCCTGGCTGGGGGCCCTTTCCTTGTGGTGCTTGTGTGGAGATCTCAGCTTTTGGCACAAGGATCTAAACCACTGGCCCTGCAGCCGGTGCTGCTGGCCTGTGCAGGACTGCATCCCACTGGGCTTTTTGTAAATAAGCACTTCAGAACATCTATGTCAGATTTTCTTCTAATGTCAGTTCATTGACTTAACTAGATTTACTTGAGCAAAACCACGTTTCAGTGCTTGTTTTTCTCCCCATTCACTTTATTAGCTCCTAATCAAAAATCAGTATTTTCTTGGTTGTAAGTTTTCCTGTTCAGCAGAGGCTGAGGCTTGCAGGTAGGATGTTTCTCCTGGTCCCTGGTGTCCAGGGCTGCTGCCAGAGCTCCTGCCTGGCAGCTTCCCCTCAGGGCTGGCCCACTTGGACCTTCCCCATCCCGTTGCTGCTCCGATCCAGCCCCACTGGGCTTGGGGGACTCTCCCATCCCTGGCTCAGCGTCCTGCTCAGCCTCCAGGCACTGCCAGAGCCTCTGCTTGGAGCTCCCTGAGATGTTTTTCAGACATGCACTGCATTTTTAATGGTTTAGGGACTTGTCAACAAAGAGGTTGTTAGGATGATTTCTCCATCAAGACATTATGCTTTTTTTTTTCCTAAAGGACTATTAAGTATGTCAAACCTTTTCCAAACTATGATTGCCAATTCCACAAGGATAAAGGAACAATTTAAGAGCAAGTACTGGGGGCTTTCTTTAACCAACTTAACTCAAAAGAATAAATTTTTAAGCTATTTTTCCCACCCCAAATAATAAAAAAACCCCATAGCTTATTTAAAAATAGTTTAAAACAATTTAATACGTGTAGTTTTTTGTAGCTGTGTTTAAAAAGAATGTGATTAGAGCCCCATCCACTATGAGATGAGTTTTTAAATTCTGAAATTGCTGTCTGAAATTTTCTAATAGAAAATTCAGCATTTGGAGAGACTAAGCAAGCAGACTTTCCAGCCCACACATGTATTCTTTCTCTTTTTTTTGAGGAAGCCATGAATCTGAAAATCAAGTTTTAATGTGAAAATTGAGTTTGAAAAACAGCTTGAGAAAATTTACATCTAGATTTGACTGTAGTTCCATAATTCTTCAGAGCATTTTTGCAGTTTTGACATGTATCACTCTGGTAAATCTGGAAAAAAGAAGGAAAAAGGCATGTAATAATGACCAGCAATGTTTGCTAAACCTTGTCTCACTTTAAGAGAAATAGAAATTAAATAGATTTTAATATTATAACTCAAAGACATCAGCATAATTATTTCAAGCTGATATCCATTTAAATTAACATGAATTGTTCTGAGGGAAAACTGTGAACTGAAAATATTTTTGTTTGAGAATTTCCCTTGAATCTGGTGCAGTCAATTGCAACCATGTTATGCTGGTGGGTGATCTGAATGTGAGAAAAGGTTTTTCTTCTTTTAAAAAAAAAAGACCCCTAACAGAAAGAACTAATTAAGGCAAAGCTAAGAAATTGAACTCAAAGTTTGCATTGCACATGTGAACTAATCTTTTTACAATGGCATCTTTCGAAAACTGTGTAAGGACCCCATTCATGCTGGGTCTCACCCAGCAAATCCTTCCTAGAAAAGCAGCTGAGTGAAGATTTGTCATGAGCAAGCAATAAAGACTTCCAGGGAATGGGTTCTGTACAGGCTTCTTGTTTGCCTACTAAATCATTAGCCTTCAAGAAAAGCCCATCCGTGGTTGTAATACGTGTGTCAGCAGCACTTCATGCTAGGAACAGCTTTTACAGGATTAGGTTTGAGTTTGTAAGTGACGGTACCATGGAGCTCTTGGGGGCAAAGAACTACTGGTTTAATGCAGCACATTCTCTAATGCCCTTTTATGTCTGTTATGAAATGTGGCGAATCTCTGAGCACACTAAAATGAAGAAAACTGTCTTCAGGAGTAGGTGATTTTTGAAGCAAAATGGTTGTGTGTGCTTTAGGAGCAGCTACTGTGTTTGGAGAGCTTTCTTCAGGTCTTGAAATATTAATGATCTTGGCTTAATATAGAAGAAAACAAAATACAGTGCATGAAACGAGGGGAAAAAAATCCTTGAGTTGCAGAGTGTTGACCTTGCAGTACCCACTGAATCTATCTATTTGCTTTTAAACCACTGAGTCTGAAAAGGCAGGGAGGAGGAGGAATGGTCACAAAAATCTTTACCTGTGACATTTCCTTGCCTTTCTAGAAGAATGTTATAGCCCAAACAGGATTTTCAGCCTTGTGCTAGGTTGTTGAATATGTAAGTATTTTAATACCATGAATATGCTAAAGATGGCTCTTCGTTTGATGATTTTTGTGGACTGTGATGTTCATATTAACAGTAATATTAGAGTTTACATGTTTGGTTTTTAAAACCTTGAATAATAGAAAGCATTTAGTGGATAAGAGCAGTCAGCTTGGTTGCCTCTTGTATTCTATTTTTCAATGTCTTGTCTTTATATACGGCAGCGAGATCCTGCCTGTGGGTGTCTGTCCTGGTCATACACAGGCTTAGGCATATTTTGCATCTGAGCTGTGACACTGAAAACCAGCAGTAATATCTAAGATCACCATCAGCCACTTGACTGCTGCTGTTATTAAAACCAGGACACATAGTGAGTGGTATAACAGCTTGCTCTCCAGATAGTGCAAATCATATAAAAAAAAAATTGAAAGGTTATTTTCCATGGTTTTCTTTTTTGGGGGGGTTTGTTTGTTTTAGGTGTGGGGGTTTTGTGTGTTTTGGTTTTTTGATTGGATTTTTTTTGTTTGCTTGTTTGTTTATGTTTTTTGGGGAGTTTTAGGTTCTTTTTTTTGTTTTGTTTTGCTGGGCAATTCCCATCACAAGCAGAATAAGCTGTTTTACAGGAGTTGCCTTTGTGTACTGCAAGTGCGTGGCTGATGGGCCATACGTGGTGGGTTTGTATTTGTGTGCAGGGACTAAAATTGTCTCTGACGTGGCGAGGCTGGCTTTGACCCCCGTGATTCTCCCTGCCAGAGCTGTGGTTGCCGGTTTTTTAATTGAAACCTCAAGGCTGTTTGAAGCATGGCCAAAACACACCTTGCAAGTCGAACCTTATCTAATGGCACGATGCGTGTAAGCTCTGGCAGTGCAAATCTCAGTCACTTGAGCAATGTGTTTTCACAAGGTCCTCTGGTCCCGTGACAGCCCCAGCGAGCGACTCCGGGCTGATCTCCCGGCGCTCTCACGGACGGCGCGCGGCACATCGTAAAGTCAGGACTCGTTAAGGACAATTCGTAAAGGGCTTTGACTAATCAGAATGAAGTCACTTGCTCTCTTAGAAATGTGTTACTAATATCCCTCTCCATTTCCCACTGGAGGCCTTCGTAAGAGATGGAGGGAAAGAACGAGGGGGCCTAAGGGAAGGTTGAAGCAGAAAGAGCGAGCCCTGGCTGTGCGGGGCCTGCGCCCTCCCAGCAGGAGCCGGTGTGTAGCAGGGGAACCCTAAAGGCAGTGTAGGTGATAAATGACAAGATGTGGGAGTGAGACACACAGCAAATACTGGGAACAGCCTTTCCTTTTTACTGGTTTGCGTGCCTGGGAATTTTCTCTCTTCTCCATAGTGCTAAAAGCCAGTGGTGATGGTGGGCTTTTATCTCTGGCCAGGGGAGAAATTTCTAGGATGACATACCTGTTAGCCACCATGAAAACATGTTATAAATGATGCTAATGAGTTTTTTCCAAGTGGTATAAAAGAAGCCATTTGTGTAAGCACTACATTTATGAAGATGATGTCACCAAAGCTTGCCAACTGCGCGTGGGCCCTGGTGGCAGGGGTGCTGTGCCCTGGCTGCGAGGAGGGGAGAGCATTGCTGATCTCCTCCCTTGGGGAGAAAGAGCCAAATGAATTCTGCCTTGCCAGGAGGGAGATGTGCCATTTCCGGGCATGTTGAGTTCCTGTCCCACTCCCTCTTAAAAATTGGCAGTGTCTGACTGTCAGCTGCCATTCCTTAAGTGGTCGTAGAATGAACCAATTGCACCCCTTTTGTCATGCTCTCTGTGTGTGTGGGTGCAGGTGGACATGGGTTAAGCCACATGCAACTCCACAGTAAGCACAAAGAGGCAGCTGATTTTCTGGCAGTGTCAACAGAAGAGTATAATTTTTTTCCATCTCTAAGCCAGCTTTTAAAATGGCTCTTGTTGGAATTAGAAATCAGTATCCCCTGACATAGGATTACTCATTAAGAGTGTGATGATTGTTAATTCTTCACCTGGGGCTAAGAGGACATCATTAGATCTCTTTGAAATGTCTCCTGCCTTGATTTTGAATAAGTAAGCTAGGAATTTATGATCACAGCCGGGGCCAGTAACACTCTCCCTTCCTGTTCCTCCATCCAGCTTGCAAAATCGGATACTACAAGGCTCTCTCGACAGATGTTGCCTGTGCCAAATGCCCGCCTCACAGCTACTCCATCTGGGAAGGCTCTACCTCCTGCACCTGCGATCGGGGCTTTTTCCGAGCAGAAAATGATGCTGCCTCCATGCCCTGCACTCGTAAGTTGGTCTTGGAACAATGTCTTCCCCCTTTTATCATCCACTTTTTCTCCTGCCTTCCTTTCACTGTGTTTGTAGGAAATACTGCCTGGAGATCTGTGTCTCTAGTGTTCTGCTTCTAAGAGAAGCATTCAGTAGCTTTTATGGCCCTTTGCAGACGCAGTTTGCGTTTTGGCTCACACTTCTGAGTGAAAGTGCAGGTTCTCAGCCCTGAATTCCTAATAGTGACATGATTGTGCTGACTCTTGAGAGCTTACAGTCTAAATAAATCAGGAGACTGGGAGGAGACACAGCTGCAAAAGAGTGAGTTGCACACCTCAGTAACACAGGTAAAAGGAAAATATAGGTCTAAGTTCCAGTCTGAGCACCTGGCCAGTAGATCACATCACCTTTCATCTCTTTAAATATGGATATTCATAGAAATTGTGGAAGCTTTTCTTGTAATTGTGTGACCTCGGGTAAACAGGTAATATTTACAATCTCATTCTGTTTCTAATTTGCTTGAAATATAGCTGGTGACTCTTGGGAACATAAGTGTTCATCTGAAAGGGGTGGTAGTAATAAATCTTAAACTTTAATGAAACAACCATCCAAAGCATGGTTTATTTTATCCTGTGTAGTTAAATACATCATGTACAGCAAATGGAATTTGCTTTAGTTCAACCAAAATGCCTTCAGCAGAGGGAGAAGGAGAGGTGCATTGAGCATAATCACAGGGTTGCTGGAACAACTCCTTGTCCTGTGTGTTGGTTAATGATTTATGCAGCCAAAGACTTGAGATTCCAGGCATGTCCTGGTGTTAAATTGTGATCATCTTGCTCTTTGGTTGTCACTTTCTTAGGAGCAGAGCAGTTTGAAACAATAAGTGAAAGGACTGTATTTTACCAGGGGATATCCATGTGTGGCTTTCCCTGAAAACTGTTGAAAATGCTTCCAGATTTTTGGAGTTCAGCTGCATATTTATGTAGAGAGTGTGTGTGTCTCTAAGTGAGGGAAGGCCCAGATATTTCTTTTGTAACATTTGAATATATTGCAAATTAATTTTGTAAAGATGACTCACGTTTATTTAAACCTTAATTTCTCCCTTACAAGGCAGAAACAGAGTATGTCCATAACTAAGGCAGCACTCATCCCTTCCCCACAGCCCCTTGATTCCAGCTGTTCTCCAGTCATTTCCTTCTTCAGCTGTGAGTTTTGCTGGGTGGTGGTTGAGCAGGCCGGGGCACAGCCAAGAGCAGCTGCTTTTGCTTAGTGGGAAGCAGAGTGGTGCATATATCCCTTGCCAAGTATTGACTGGGAATGGAGTCTAACTGTATTGTGAAACCTTGCCTAAGTGGGCAGGAACATGCTTTTTATAATATAATTTACACTAGGAGATTTAAAACGTGACCAGTTTGATAGGAAAAATGTCTTTCTGCAACAACAAAACTATTGTTTGGCATGTACACCCTAAATAACATTATACCAACAAAGGTTTTTCAAAGCCCTGGCCCTAGTGAGTGGTATCTTGACCAAATTGAAATCAAATTAGTAATCAACTGGTTGAATTTAAATAGGCATGTGCATTTAGTGAAGTACGAGGAGAGAGCAAAACATTTCCAGATGGGGAAATTGTGAGCAAATGATATGTATGTTTGCTGGTATTGCAAAATGTACCCCTGCAAGCTTAGCCCTTTTTTGTCCAGTCTTGGGCCTGCTGCAGGCACCCTTCCCCATTCCTGTGTTCGGAGGTCAGTCACAGTTGAGGTTCCTCATCTTGGTCTTTTACCCTGAAAATGCAAAGAGGGAAGGAGAAAAGGCAAAGGCCGTGGTGCTGGCCTCGGTCTTCATCTGTGCCACAGCCCAGGAGGACTCTGCATGCAGAGGCAAGCCAACACCACAATCCTATGGACACCTGCTCTTGGAAAGCAGGCTAGTCTCTGGAGGACCCATTTCATAGCTTTGAATTAAGCAGCTTAAGGGCTGCTTTTTCTGTGATCCAAGGTGAAGGATGACACAGGTGTTATTTCTGAGCTGGCCTGTGGGGCAGCTGTGCTTCCCCAGTGCCTGCTGTGCCACTGGAGCCCCTCCCCGAGCTCTGCCTTAGCTGTGTGTGAAGGGTGGGACCTGCTCAGCACAAGTGCAGCCCTGCCTGTGTGGCTGCCCATGGAGTGGGTGCAGGGGGCTCTGGGGGCCCTCTGCCATGCCCCCCACGCTGAGCAGTCTTCTGCCACGTACCTGAGACGAGTAACAGAGAGCATTCAGAGGGCCTCTGCTGAAGGAAGACCCTTCAGAAGAAGGTCCCCATTTGTCTGACTTTCTTGACAAGATGTGGAGACAGGAGGGAGCATAAACATCAAAGGTGCTTTCAGGCGGATTCAGACTGTAATCAGTTCTTACCAGTTGGTTAAACCAGGTGACAAACCCAATTCCCATGTGCTGACAGCCATAATAATCAGGCACCTTCTTTGTTCATTATGCTCTCTTTAACTCTGGTATTCTCATTCAGGCCTGCATTTAGTAATCGCTCAGTGTGACGGCACACTAATGAAGAAATAAAACACAGTATCTGAGATCCATTCTTCTAGCAAAAAGATAGACTCTGCTCCACTGGCTTGTAAAATCAGGTTTCTGTTCACTTGGAGAACTATTAGACCAGGTGAATAAAAGTAACATTGGATAATTTGGAAAGAACACCTGGAATGGACTGTGGATTGATCCTTTCTTTGTTATTCCTAAACACTTTTTAAGATGAAGAACTTCAGCCTTCTTAAGATGTGTTTTTGTAAAGCTTTGACCCTTGGCTATTGATTTCCTTTAGTAGTCAACTGGCTGGCCTTGCCACTTATCTCACCTTCTAGGTTGGGGGAGGAAGACTGTTAGGACTTTCCATTAGCCTGATTGTGCTAGTGGATGAAAGGAAATTGGAGAATTCCCCTTCCTTTTCCTTTCGTGCAATTCCCATGATAAGCAACAAAAGCAGCAGCTACTTCCTGGTGTGCTGGACAGGAGAGGTGCTCCAGAGTTTTGTCATTCCTTAAGACCACTCTCTGACACCACCATCCCTTGTTGAGCTGTAAAAACTGGGTCTAACCTCAGGTGTAAGCCAGGCATCAGGCTCCTAAACAAGTCACTTGGACTCTGGTTTTAGTGTTCTGCTCTATTTCAGCTCTGCTAGGGTGAGTAGTTATGCCTGGCTTAAAGTTTGTACAAGAGCGGAATGTGGGTGTAAGAGACAGTGGAGTGGGCTGTGTCGAAGGCCAGGAAGAGGCATCCTGACATACACGTGTTTACTGGTACATCTTCTCCCTCAAACCTGCCTCCTGGGGATAATCATCCGACTGTGTGTCAGCACCGAGGGGCAGAGCCACCCAGGATCTGCCGCTTTGGCCAAACTTGGGAATTTAGGCTTGGAGCTCTGAAGCACAGTGGGCTTGTCAGCTGTGTGCGTGGGCATGGAGATGGGACAATGGATATGTAGTACACCTGAGCACAAACTGTGGAACACACGGACGCCTTTCCCTTTTGGAAGCATTGCAAAAGTAACGTCAAGGCAACTCTACAGACTTTCGTTATATTTCCATACTTGCATAGAGGAAGGGTCTTTCATGAGGTTAGCAATGTAATGGAGAATAAATTGCCTTACCCACACACGAATCCATGAGGAAGGAAAACAAATCAGTCTCAATCATGGTCCTTGTCTCTGAATTTCCTTCTCCTTAAGGCGATATGCAGGCAGGTGCAGTTCCCACTCAAATTAATGGGCGTTGCTCCTGCGTCCCCACCGTTAATGAATCAGGTTCTCTAACTTTAACAAACAATGCTCACATTATGAGCGAGAACAGGACGGTTTTGTATTGTTTATATTGTCTGTTCGATCCAAATTATTAATGATTTTTAATTGGGAGCCCTTTACAAAAGAGCGATTACCATCATGGACTGTCCAGCTTGAAGTCTCAGTAAATGACCCTGAATAATTTGGTCGGTTGTGCCACCCAAACAGTGACTGATTGATTGGTTGATATTTATGGCCTGAAGTATTTCAAAAACGGTTGCATTTAAGACAGTTTATACTGGGCAACCTAAGAGGTAATAAGAGCAGATTTAGTGAGATGCAAGAGGAGAGTGCCTGCTTTAAAAGGACTTTCTCCAGTCTAGGTTATCAAGAAACTGAAGAGCCTGACTTCAAACAGCAAACATCACTTACTTGTCTTTACATTCCCCTCTTCTAATTGAATTTAGTGCACTGCTGTATTTCCTCCAGAAAGTATATTGTTTTTAAATTACCATTTCAGTGCTATTACTCAAGGCTCCTGCTTCTAATGCTTTCTGACAGTTATCAGCATAATGAACCATAATGAAATGATGAGCAATCTACAGTGGAAACTCAATGTGAATTCCACTAGAGCTGTGTGACTGTGTTGTTAAAATTTGAATGCACATTAAAATAACACTGTCCTTATTTGTTTCCAAGGTCAAGGCTTTAAAAAAGGTCTGAAAGGTCTAAACACTTCAATTTTGTAAGTGTTGCTGTCTAATACACACCCTTAGTGCAATCTTGTGTTGCATTTAATGTATCTCAGAGGTAAATATTTGACCTGCATTTTCAAAAAAAGAATGAATTTACTTCCCTAATAACTGTGGTTGCAAATGAGTAGTTACAAAGGAGTTGATTATTTGAGCACATGTTTGTAATGATTCTTTAGACTTCTAAATAAACAAACGTGCTCTTTTTCCTTCAACTTAACTCGTGCCTTTTCAAAGTTTCCAGTCGGACGCGGATCATCACTGTTGTAGCTGTTAGAAGAAAAGAAAGTAGGGTACAGCATATGGTCGTGCTGGCTACTGTGTTGTAGGTGGCTTTGCCACGCTTCCACACTTGTGCTGGCACTGCTGCAGTCCAACCTCTGCTGTTGGAGCCCGTTCTCTATAATATGAAGCATATGCCAGTAGAGCCTCTGATCTTCAGAATTTAAATTTATGACATAATAACTCTTCCACATCTTTATACATATGTCCGTACCTTAAGTAAATGATTTTATTCTTAAAACATCATATGAGATTGTTCATTATGTAAATAGTACTTGAGAATGCCTTTTAAGCTGTAGTACAGCAGTTGCAAGAGCAGGGGGAACAGTGGGTAGGCTGTAAGGAGGGAATGATTTTTCTTCTCGACGTAGGCTGGGAAAATAGACCATCCATCGCTGCATCGCTGCCAGACCGAGAGAAAGGGTTTGTGAGTGATGGGAATCTCAAAGGAGAAAGCTGTCTCCCCTTGTGTGTGGTGATGGGCCGAAGGGAGTGAATAAGAAGGGGAGTGGTTATGGCTTGAAGAGAAGAGACGGGGGTAATTTGACAGTGTGTGCTTATAATCAGTAGACTTAAAATCATCACTCCTTTAAATACAGCAACTGTTTATTAGCTGTCTTCTGATTTTCTGGCCAGAGCCTTAAATTAACAGAGACATTTACTCAATTAAATGGGGGCTTTGATTTGGTTAGTCAGGACCCAGTTCTGTAGAGTTGTTGAAGTAAATTAGAGGGCAAACAGAATAAGAAATTCAGCAGTTGGGCCAATTACAGAACAGCTTATTTTTCTGGTTGGATTTCTTTCTTGTCAGACTGTCAGATAACTTTCTGGTATCTGCAGTGGAATTCTTTTTATCTCGAAAGAGTGAGTGAACACAGGTGGTATTGTCTGCAGCACAGTGCATTAGAGTAGATGTGATAACATGTCTTAGAATATGTGGCAATGCAAAATGTTGTTATATGGCAGTTTTGGGAAGAGAATCTGGGGAGCCCAAAGGAATGGTACCTGCAAGCATTAATTTTCCCACACTTCTGCCAGTGGTAACTGGACCTCTTTGCTTAACTTCTTTAGCCTGGAGAGGAGCTATTAATTGGATTGTTCTCTGGGTGAAAGGAACAAAACCTATTGTGAGGCTGGTAACCAGGGTACTTTTCGCAAGTAAATAGGAAATCGTACCATGCCAGTGAAATGGGCATTTTATCACTGGCACTGGTCCAAGATCCCTAGCTTGGCAGAACTCCCACTGAAGTCAAAGGAATCTTGCCCAAGTAAATAAATGGAGAATTGTTTACCAAATCATTTGCCTTATTATAACCCAGTTGTAAAGCTAACTATGCACAGAGAGGAGAGGGGTGGAAATGGAGCAGATGACTGGTATTTCAAGTGGCTGGCTGCGTCTTGTGGCCTGTTGACTTTGGTCTCACCAGTTGTAAAAACACATAACCTGTAATGATAAATGGTCAGGAGTAGCCAGGCAGACAAGAAGTGAGGGTTGTCCGAGCTGCCAGTGCTGGTGTAAATTAGCCCACAACAACAGGGGACCTGTCCACAACTGCTGAAAGAAGCAATTAGTGGCAGCAACATACACAACTGCTATGGGAAAGTGTGGGCTTTATTTGTAAGCTTAAACTTACACAGCCCAGGTATTTACTCTGCGTTAGAACTTTTCTTTCAGGTGGTTAGAGATCAACAGCAAAGGCTTATCTGAAGGGCATCGCAGCTCACATGCTGCAACATCATTGACAGCTCCACCGTTTTACAGATTTAATGAAGCCTTATGAGATGGAAAGAGGAGGCCAAAGTGCTTCCTCTTGAACACTGCGCCTGGCACCGCTTTGCCAGACATTTTAGCGAGTGAACTTAAGGAGTTTAAAGACATTGATTATTTAATAATTACTTTCTTTGCATCCTGTGTGAAAATTGTAAACTCTGTATTTCATGCTCAGCCCTGCCCCCAGGGAGATGATTGTAGGATCATGATCAAGTTAAAGAGCATTGATCAGAGTTGTTAAAGGCCGTCGGTACGATAACGGAGTGGTGAGGCCTCGCTGAGAGAGCTGCAGTGTGACCCCATGGGTGAGGCTGCAACACGACCAACAGCCTTGGCAGAGCCCTAGTGCTGCCTCTCTGTGCCTGAGCAAGCCCCTTCAAAGGTACCTGATGTACCTCCATTGGCATTTCATTGCTCTCTGCAGATATGCTCCAAAGATCTTTGGAAATGTTCATTGTATGGATCTTTTCTTTTGTACACCTCTGTATTTGTTCTCTTTATTCTTGCTGTGTTACACACAAAAGCTGACTCTCAGATCTTGTGTAGCAGATGTGCTAAACTTCTCACTGCTTCTGATAGTGCATTTATAGTTATGTTTTCTTGCTATTAGACAGTTGAATGCTTGCTCCCAGGTGCCTGCTGCTCCTTTGACTTATCAAAGACTTTGCTGCTCCTCTGTAGTACAGCCAAGGCCAAGCTGCCGATTCAAAACAGGCCAGTTCATCCCAGGCTGCTTTTAAACAATGGTGAGTCATAGCAACCTTCCCTGTTGTATGAATCTTGTTTATTATGTAGCAAATTAGCTCAAGATTTCTGAATACCCTGAGTTTGCTTTGAAATCATGGCAGATGAAGAGGGTCAGCGTCTCTAGAGCAGGCTCATAAAGAGGATCCTTTTGTCAGTGCTGGTCCAAAGCCCATTGAAGCCTGCTGGTCTGCCTGATTGACTTTGATTAGCAAACACCCATAGCTGGCACACAGCTGCATTTAACAGTATGTTTGTAGGGTTTTCACAGTTTTAGGGTGAAGTTAGAAATCTTGGAACTACAGCAGGTTATTGTCTTATTTTTACTACATTATTTTAATATTTTTTGTTTGCTAGAATAATTTTGAATCCTTATCAAGCTAAGGTCTGCTTTTTCCACCTCAAAAAAGAGGTGATATTTTCTTCAAGGAGAGTGCGGGAATGGTTAAAGAAGATTAAAGTCTTTTCTACATGCTTGAGGTTTTCTGATGTCTGGTGGGAGTTGCCAATGAAGCTTCCTTCCGATTTCACACAGTCAGGAGAACGCAGGCTGAATGCAGTGTGACAACCCACTTGAAAATAATTATCCATTGCCCTGGCTGCAGAGACATCCGTTACCTGCTGGAGAAATGTGCTTTTACACACGTGCCCTTACAGGTGGACTAAATTATTTTTTAAATCATTTTCTCCTTGCAGGGCTCAAAAGTTTCATCCTGCTTGTTACTTAAACGCATACATATCTTTTGAAAGCATCCTTCTTTTAAAGGAGGTGCATTTAAAGGTGCACTGAGCTGCTGACTGACAGGATGCTCCTAACAAAGGCTTGCCTTCTTGAGGGTATATATTTGAAATATCTCCATTAGCACTTCCATGGAGAGTGTGGGTTTCAGTTTGCATTTTTAATAGATCTCCTCCCACAGCCAAATCTTTCAAGGTAATAAATCTTAACTCTACCATAGGCTAGTAATAAACAGATGTAGTTACAGTCCAAATACTGATAATATCAGTTCAGTCCTTAATGGGTTATGTTGCCGCCAAAATAGTTCACTCCCACTGGTAGTGGCTGAAGACTAAGCTGGCACAAAAAGAGGAGCTCCTGAAGGAGCCCTCTGCCAGGGGACAGGCTGTGACAGAAAAGTGCAGACAGGTGGCTGTTTGTGGCTAGAGAGAGCTTTATTTTGGGTGCCATCGGAGTGGGTTTTTTGGAAGTGCTAAATTTGCTTTAAAGGAATTATCAGAACCCTGTGCTGAGCTGCTTTTTGGTTTGTTTTGTCATGTTTTTGTTTTTCAACCTAAGAAAATAGTATATCATGGCTACTCGTGTCTGATAAAATGGGCCAAACTAAAGCCCACAAGTTTATCTTCAGTCCTGTGGCCATGAGACCTCTGAGAAAAGGAAAAAGAATTTTTTTACTTGCATTTAGCTTTGGTGATCAAAAAGCTGTTTGCCCAAAATTTGGAGCTGCTAGTTGTCTAGAATTGGGATTCTGGAGTCCTATCAACCTGGAACAGCAGAGAACCAAGCTGCAAGGTCCTTCTTATTTCTTGTCTTTTTATGGGACAACAAAGTCACTTGGGAGCTGTTTTGCTGGGAATCGTTTCTTTCTCATCTCCGTTCTCTGTGCTTTAATCCACGCCTCCTAACCATACACTGTTGTTGAACTAAATTAACTGGTTTAGTGAAGACAGTATTCTTTATGTCAAACAAGTCTGTCTGGTCTCCTTGTAGAAAACTGTAATTGAATTTACCGCATACACCCACAGAGACTTTTAGAGAAACACCTTGCTGGGCAGATCAGTAATAAAATAGGAAGATGTAAAACCAGGGATATTAAAACCTCTGTCATAACCATTTAAATACAGTTCCCCAGCACAGTGCACTTACAAGTCTACCTTCAAATCCCAGGTTAGTTTCCAAAGATACTTTTGGTTGTGTAGATCGGTCAGGTTTGCAGCTGTAGGGTGAAGGGTGAGCTGACTTGGTTGGGGTCTCCCTGCACACCCAACCGATTGTGCCTGCCTGCTTGTCCCGCTGGAGTCCCTCCAGCTTCAGGAGCCCAGCTACAGCACGTCCTCTGCCACAGGTTTGTGGTATATGGCGTTTGTCAGGGGAGAGGCTCTCTCCTTCCCACTTGTGCCTTTGAGGTGGTGCTGAACTTGCAGTCCTGGCATGCCCTGGTTGGACCCTGTCCTTGGGCACGCCGCCGGGCCCTGGCTGTGTGCTTCCCCTGTGCTGTGCACGAAGGGCTGGGCACGCTGATTCCTGAGGGCAGCAGGAATATTCGCACAGTTGCAGCTAATCCTCTTCGTGCTATCTTTGTTTGAAATCATTCAATGCATTGGGTAGACTTTCTCCTTGGCAGAATGATTTTGCCAGATTCACTGGGCTGAACCTCCTACATTTGTATTGTTATCCTTTGGGCACAGGAAGGAAGGGGCTTTGGGATAATGTTCTCAGCAGGATGGTATCCAAACAACCTGTTGATGTTTGACTCGGCTCTCTCTGATGCCCCTTAGTGTTTAGGGCAGCTGCTTTAAATGGAAAATATTGTTCTCCTTGACAGTAAGCAGTTTACTGAGGTGTCATTATGCCCAGTGTTGGTCTGCAGCCTGGTTCACTCCCCAGCTGCGTCCCCTTGCCTCCTGTACCCCGCAGGTGCTCGTTCAGTCCTGGAGACCAAGTTCATTACTGGGTCTTCGCTGTGGAAGCTGTGTGTGAGTCACTCCAGTGCTTGGACCAGGCTTGGTCCCTGGTTTGCATCATTGAGGCTCCTTAAGTGTGCCCACAGAGACCTGCAATCCACAGAGAGCTGGCACCCAGGTCATGGAGCACACAGGGATCTCCTGTGGTCTGGAAGGAAGGAGAGAGATGGTCAGGTGTTGATATGTGCCCTTGTCATGGTTTTCACCAGGTCCTTATCAGTCGTACAGGGGCGTGTGGGAGGCTTCTGACTGGAGAGAGACTTGAATGTATGAAGGGAGGGAGAGAAATGTTGATGGATGAAAAGTTAAAAAGCTGCCTGAGGTAGTAGAGTAGTAGAGTGCTAAAATACATCAGTCCTTTTAGTACAAGTAGTGCTTATGCTATTAACCCCTTAAAAGCTCTTGTTTCCCTGAATGCTTGTTTGACATAGGGCACAACATTGTCCTTAAGACAGATCTCTCTATCAGTGGGTGAAAGACAGGAGGCTGTAATGGCTACAGCTTATTGCAGCAAGAGAAAGCCAAACAATCTGCATTGCCCAATACATTTAAGGAAATCTAATAGGAGGGTTGAGGAAGATAGCAAGATTGGCTTGATGAAGATTATTTGTTGCTAAACAGACTCTTCAGTGTTTCCCTCTGCCCTGACACACACAATGAACTGCTCCACCCAGGGCCTTTCCATTTGCTTCATGGCTCACTTGATTTTGATGGGTTTATTGTGAAGCAAGATTTATGGAGCCCCAGGAAGGAATAAAATTAAAAACTTCCGTTCCCTGTGTTCCCACAGAGGAATCCCCCGTGTCTGTTCAGGGTGCTGGTTAATGGGGCTGGGAGAGGGATCCGGCTTTCAGGCCCCATGATCAAACTGTGTCCCCTTCGCAGTCCCCGACGTGAGAAGGGTGGGTGGCTCTGCAGATCCATCCCCGAGATTCTGTTGTCCCATTCAGGGAAAACAACAGCACCTGCCTTCCTAACATCATAAAATGAACTTTAAAATTAGTTGGTTTTCAGAATTAAAATGTCTAGATTTAAATTCTTTTTCCTGTAGGAGCTATCACATTTCTAATCTGTTCTGGGCAGAGTGGCAGTATTAGCTCCATGCTTCCAGAGTGCCAAATATCCCATGCAATAACATAGCAATAGTATGCTTCCATCAGCAGGAGATTTGTGAAAAATGCTGTAAATCATGGGACTTTCACAGACATTGGTGGTGATGATTCAGAGACACGGGTCCCTGTCTCCCCTCTCATCTGCCCCGGAGTTAGATTTTTCTGCCAGAGGACACAGGGTATGTGTGAGGGTGATGGTCTGGCTGGCAGGGCACCGTTCCTGTGGGATCCTGCTAGCTGGGTTCACCCGGGAACTATTCTGGCCCTTGCAGCCTGCCACGGCCCTGAAAGGGTTGTCGTCTCATCTGTTGGCAGCGGCTCTGTTGTCAGAAATAAAGCAAATCCTGATCACCATTGAAGGAGCAGATACGCCCTGTGTTTCAACATCTGAAACCAGGCCCATCAATCTGAAGCTATTCCCCACTCCCAGTGCCAACAGCTCCATTGATGACTACACTCCAGAAAGAAAAGAAATTGCTTTTCCCCTCACTGTAATGTCAGCCCACCATTTGGAGACTCCCCCGCATCTTCCTTTTCATGCTGGAGGTGGTGCACTCATCTCTGTGACCTGCAAGCATCTGCTTCCCTGGTTTTCCGCTTCATCGCATCTCTGTTTAGACACTGCAATGCCCTGTCCCACATACTAATTACTGACTTTTTGCTTCTGAGGAGCTTGATTCATTCTGGCACATTTTCCCATGTGAAACTGGACCTAGAGCCTTGGAAAATATCTTAATGGACATCAGAGTAAGTCTGAGTTTAACCCCAAACTGGCTGCTGTATCTGAGCTAAGAGGCACATCTTTCAGACCGCAGCTGTGGCAGAATGAACCCTTCCTGCATGGAGGTTTTTGCTCCAAGGATGCCCCTCTGAAATGGGGATATTCTAGGCCCTGGCAGAGCTGGTGCTGCTCGGGGAGGAGGTGTTTGCACTGGCACCACCTTATCTCAGCTCTCCTGGCCGTGCTCTGAGTCGATGCTCTCACGTGTGTGATTGCAGCAAGTGAAGGCTCTGTAAGAAAACTCATTTTGCTTTTTTTTGCTAGAAGGCTCTTGATGTTTCCCACAGGAACAGTTTCTGTTCAGGGCTTGTTTCTGCCAGGTTCTGACCAGTCTCTGGGAGGACAGAAAGCCTCAGTTCCCCCTGGCTCTGGCAGCTGCTCTGGTCAGGGCAGACCTTCACCGCACGATGTGCACCTGGGCTTGCAGCCTGCTGAGGCTGCTGTTCCCCCTAGAGGCTTTTCTTGGTTCTCCTGTTCCCTTGACAGTACAGAGGGACAGATGTGGTCACCTTGTGCACCTGCCTGCCCTGAAGAGAGAGCCCAGGTGTGAGACAGTTTGGGGAGGTCTGGAGTGGAGGGAGTTTGGTTCGGTTCCTGCTCAGCAGTTCCTGCGCTGCTGCTTGAGTTCACAATTTCAGGAGTGTCTTCCACCTCATTGCACTCCGAGTGTATTTCTGAAAAGAAGGCTCGTGTATTTGCAGGCTAAGCAGAGACCACTTTCTCCTACCCAGGGGAGCTGGCAAAGGCAGCTTTTGGGGGAAGGAGAGCTGGTTATGGGACAGAGGCATTGGACTGAGGCTTGGGACAGTTTTGACCAATGCCCAGATGTGCAAAGCACGTCTTGTGTGCCCTTGTCTCACCACATCTCTCTCTGCCTCCATTTATTTCCATGTGATGAATAGAGATTAAAACCAGTTTCTTTGCCTTTTCTTTTTTGTCTAGTTTTTGGATCAGGAACCATCTCTTACTGTGTTCAGTAACTGATCTTTGAGTAAAAGGGTTTTGTCCTTAGGAGTCCTAAATGCTGCCAGTGTATAAATAAAAGCCATGAATGGCAGCCCAGTGGTGCAGCAGGCAGGAGGGCTCCCCGGCTCAGGGGCTGGCCCTGGCTCTCTCTTCTTCTAGTAATTCTACCTGTCAACCCCGATTATCTCAGAGACTGTTTCAACGGTTTGGCAAGAAGGGAGGGTTTCCCTCCTTTCAAAATTAATATTTTAATTTTGTATTTCTGAAGCAAGCACAGAGAAACAATCCTTGCTCGGCTACTCCTACAACAGAGACTTTTCATTTAGGTACTGAAGGATAACTACATACATTTGACCTCTATGTAATTTAAGACACTTCTCTTAGCCTACCTACCTCTCACAAAATAAAAGTACTGTCTCCTGTTGAACATGTGATACATCTTGGTGGCTTCAAGCACAGACCCAAGGAGGAGATTTAGCCCTTAAAACCTTGTCCGACACAGCCTGCTTTGGTCTCAGCCTTCCTTTGTGATGCACTTGGTGAATCGAGGGAGCCAGAATTAATCTTCCCCATAGTCACCCCTTAACTGCTTAACCTCTTTGCTGCTACATTTGATGAGTCACTTCGTAATCTCAGTAGAATTTCACATTTTCAGTGTATTTGGTTCCCACTTTACCTGAATGGCTGTTTTTGTACCTTTGGCATATGAAAGATTATGACTTATTTATTCACTTAATTAAGATATGGATGCTGGCTTATTTTTTCCCCCTAATTTCATAATTTCATAACATTTGACAAATTACAGGAATGGAAAAACTGGAATGGCATTTGCCAGAACTTTCTCCTTCCCTTCCTTTACTGTCAGGGGATCTGGTTGAGCTATTTTGAATTGCAACCATCAAATGTATTTTGATAAAATCTAAGAAGCTTTCATGAGTTCTCTTGTGACTTGATTTTGTGACTTTCTGCAAAGTTATTTCCAGTATTTTTCTGCTAATAATATTTGTATGTAAAGCTCTGGCTATAAGCAGTTACTAGGGACAGCTATTTTTACTGCATTCTGATTTGGATCGTTATATTTTGCAAGCGTCATTCTCATTCTGTTTCATTTCTTTTTGATACAGTGCTTACCTGCAGTCCTGTCCCAAAGCACTGTGTGCAGAGGGCCTTTGTGCTCTGTTCCAGAGCTGGCTGCCTTTCCCTGGTCAGGGGAGCTTCCTGGGATGTACAAAATGCCCATCTCTTTCATGGGTTTGCTCTGAATCATCCTTGTTAAATTTAAGGGTACAAAAAGTGTGTCTCAACTGTATTGAAATTAGATTAAGAGTCACAGGATTAGCTCCTCTGCATTTTCAATTTGCCTGTGGGTTTGGGGCCTGTGGGGATTTCAGCATATAAATAGGATTTGTGCCCGTGCGTTGGTCGGAGCGAGGCTGGGCAGTGCTGGCGGCAGCTCCTCCGCTCGGGCAGGGCTGGCCATGGCTCTTCTGGTGAGGTGCTGGAGGTGCAGGAGGAGCTGCTGCCTGGAGGCTCTGTCCTCTCCTGCCCAGGGGTGACCTACCCAGCCTCCTTCAGCTCTGTGCTCAAATCCCATAGTCCCTGTGCTGGAACCGCCTGGGAGCTCTTTGGCAGCGTGTTTACAAGTCTTGAAGTCTCCTGTTCCTGTGGTGGAAAAGCTGACCTTGTGTCTCACATTCAGCCTTTTTGCCAAGCTTTCTGTCTGGTCTCTTGTTCCTGACCACGTTTCTTTCATCAGCTCTTCATTCAGCTGCTCACCATATTTTCCTCTGCAGTTCTTTCACACTCTCCAGGACTCCCCTACTGAAACCCTTATTCCCTATCCTTCAAAGCCTTAGTTCTGTGTCCAGCTTTCTACTCAGATCTCCATCCTGCATCCCAAAGTGTCATGTTCAGATCCCTGCTTGATGGGCTTCACTGTTCACTGAATGTGATTTGACATCAACCTGTCTGGAAAATATTGCACTTATATTTTTCAGAAAAATGTATCATGAGATTTTCTATAATAATTTCAATGAGAGTCTGCCTGTAGGTAATGGGGGACCTTGAAAATTTCAAGAGAAGCAGGAGTTTGTGCATTTGATGTTTTGCTCAGGAGATCATGGAAAAATGAGTGTAAAATACGTAAATTTAGCATTTTCATAACAAGTATAAATAGTGAAAGTGAAAAAGCCCCACTGTTGTTTAATTGCAATACTGTGCTTTCAAGCTCATTTAGAGCTGGAAAATACTGTTAGTTCATCAGATGAAGAGATCAGAGTTTGACTTATTAGTTAATTTTTTGCCTTCGTTACGAATATAGAGATAAAAAATTCTGTTTAGTCTCTGCTGTCCTTCTCTTAAATGGGAATTGCACAGGTCTGAACCCTCAGTCTGACGCTACTTTGTAAGTTTTGTTGTTGTTGTTGTTGGTTTCTGTTTGTTTGTTTTCACTAAAAACACATGGACCTTGTCTTTTTAGGCCCTCCGTCTGCTCCCCAGAACCTGATTTCCAATGTCAACGAGACATCAGTGAACTTGGAGTGGAGCCCCCCGCAGAACAAGGGTGGCCGGGAGGACATCTCCTACAACGTGGTGTGCAAGAGGTGCGGGGCCGGCGAGCTCGGCCGCTGCCGCTCCTGTGGCAGTGGTGTGCACTTCAGCCCCCAGCAGAACGGCCTGAAAGCCACCAAAGTCTCCATCACCGACCTCCTGGCACACACCAACTACACTTTCGAAGTCTGGGCGGTGAATGGAGTGTCCAAGCAGAACCCCAGCCAGGACCAAGCTGTGTCAGTCACTGTGACAACTAACCAAGCAGGTAGGAACATAAACAGTGATTCTCTTCCTCTCTCCACTGCCTTTTTAGGAAAGCTGTGATTTCCATTACATTTAGCATTAGCAAATGAATGCGAGGAGCCCTAAGATGTGTAACTGGGTCAAACCCTTATTTTCTGGTGATTTATATGGATAGTTGAAATTCTTCAGAGGCAGGAAGAGAGAGGGGAGTTTGGGTGCTGTGTCTGGGAGCAGGCAGTGCTGGGAGGCATTCTGCAGAGCACGACAGCACGGCTGCCCTGTCCCCCCTCCTGTCCCCCCAGCAGCTCAGCCCCCCTGGAGGAGAGACCCTGCACAGGGGCACGAGGATGTCCTTGGTGTCTGCAGAGGACAAAATAGGTGCTCTGGGAGCACAGGATTGTGCTCCTGACCCTTTCAAGCAGGGCTGTGTAAGATTCAAAGAGCGGAACAAGTGGGCACTCGCTTGCCTGCCTGCTCGCTCTCCTCTCCTGGAAAGTCAATTAGATTCTGTCCCCTTGTTAAATAAATACCTCCTTAACTTGCTGCTGACAATGTTTCAATTGATCAGAGCTGGCATTGCTGTAGAAATCCTATATGAGCTTTCATCTTCATGCTGGCTGATTTTTTGTGTTTCATTCATCTGGGAGAGTGAAATACTATTTCTGCGTATAGCAGATTATTTCAGATACCCTAGGCAGTTCTGCTTTTTTGGTATCCTGTGCTTGACCTAGTAAGGGCAAAGGCTGCTGCAGCAGATTGCCATTTAGTTTTGATGCTAGTTTGTTTGATCTTTTTCTTTAATTACATGAAAACATTAGTTTGCAGCTAGCTAGGATTTAATGCACAGGGTTCCAGTTGAATTTTTAATTTAATGCACAAAATTATATACATTTGAATATGACACTCTTCTAAATGCAAATTACATATCCAGACTGTCAGACCGGCTACAAGACCGTCAGACCTGTTATCTGATGGCTCACAGTGCTGATTGCCTTCAGGTCCCACAGATGTTGCAGGCATTCAGCACCTTGGAGCGTAGCTTACAGGTTAATATTTATCATTGGATTTACAGTGCATGAGACTGTTGCATATTTTAATAGTACTGGCCCATATATCTATATTTTGAATTCTATTTCGTAGTAGATGTGTGTGAAAAATAGGCACGCATAGTCTAAATCTACAAATTTTTGCTGTAGTCCAGAACACGTCAATATTACCAGTGAGAGATACATTCAATTTTGCAGTGACAGTTACAAGCAAAATTGTCAAGTCCATGCTGAAGCTCCTTTGAAAATCTGGTCCAGTGTTTTTTTGTTCTTCACATACAGTTGACAGCATCCCTTTTAAATTATGATTCAAAAATTCAAACTACCACTTTGCCTAGTGAAAAGAAGACTAATAGAGAGCAGGGGCTATTAGGGAGCCTTGGGAGAAAGCCGTGGGAGAGTGCTGTCATACGCTATAGGAAAAGAGAAGGTTGAGAACAGCAGCAGGGACGGTGTTTTTGTGCTATGAATGCCTAGCAAAGAGAGTATTTCTGACTGATTTTGGCATGTGTAAGGATTAGTGGATGCATATATGCATGAACAAGTGAGCAGGATCCATCTACCGTGTGAAAATTCTACCATCTTATGCTTTTATATGCAAACCAAAACCTGATTGAATATGCAAATAAGAATTGATTTTGTTTATTATCCATGAGTAGTATTCTTCCCATCAGGAAATTTGTATTTTTGCCAACATTTCCAATTTCAAAACATGCCCAGTTTATCAAATGCGTCAGAGGGCTGGAGAAAATTAACCTGATATAAAAGAAAATTAACTCCAAGGTGCCAGTGTTCTCCCATTCTTCATACAACTTTGTGATTTCTGTTGCATAGAAGATCTAAATAGAAATGTGTGGCCTAAACCTACAGATCCCAGCTGAGATAAATAGCCTTACATATGCAAATAATCCCATTGATTTTGGTGAAACTGCTTGCTTGAGTAAAGGTTTGTAAAGTTAGACCCTTGGGTTTTACAAGTACTGATCTGTTTAATCATTGTAAATGTGTGTCTGGGGTGCATTAAAATCCTTGTGCCACTAATTTTCTTTCACTATATTTCATTATAAAGAAATCATGTCATGATGGAGCACTGCCACAGGCTTGGTTTTGATCTTGCACCTTTCTTACACTAATGTAAAGCTGCCTTGGCTTCTTTAAGGCAGTTCTAAATTCAGATTAGAGCCAAGCTCCTCCCTTAATAACACTTGTTCCCTGTTTTGCTAATAAAAATGAAACCATCAGCATTGAAAATTTGTAAATTACTTCATTGGTTTTTCTCTCTATGCTTGTGCTTTCCAACATTTGATAAGAAAGAAAATGTTGTCACTGTGGGTTTTTTTAGTTCTTTACATATGAGCAGTGCTTTTGGGTTGTATTCTGGAGAATTTCCTAGAACTGTTTGCAAGAGCTGCATCTCTGAGTTAAATTCAGTAGAGATGATTAGTATGCAAGAGACTAGGGAGTCCTTCCTCTTAACATATTGACCTTCCAAATATTCAACCATATAATCAGGAAAAAAATATGCAGAAATTTTAGAAGCATTTTTTGATGTGAGAATCAGGAATCCGGGTATCTGTGTGTGTGTTTGCCTTGGTGCCAGCCCCTGTGGAATGTGTGCACTGGGAGACAGGCAGAAAGCAATGAGAAATCAGTTACTGGGATATTCAGCACAAAATTGATGAAATGTATTGCAGTGACATAAAAGGTGCAGTTGAAAGGCACAGGTGGGTTTTTGTTTGCTTTTGTCATTTTACTCCTGGAAAAAATGAAATGAGGCAGTTTACTTTCCCCTCTTTGTTTAGAAACTCTTTTCAGTTTCCAATACTGTAGAAAAGTGGTTAAATGAAAATAAGATTTGCCATTCAAAGTAGGATCAAAAATAATTTGAAAAGGTGTTTTTTCTGCTTCCTTTGAAAAGGTCCTGGATTTTATAGCTTGCTTTAAAAAAAAAAGAAAAAAAACCCCGCTAAATTTCAGGCTTTGAAACAAGTAAAAATTTATATCTCCTAGTGAAGTACTTCAGTGTTGTGACATTTTAAAAATTTTGAATTGGGAATTCAGCTTGCTATTCAGCATGTTTAGTTTTTTGGGGTTTTGTTTTGAGATGGGAGCTATTACTCTTTTCCCATATAAGATTAAAAAGAAATTTTAAAAAGGCAAGGCTGGAACACTGAGCTGCAGAAACTTGGAGCCAGTGCCCTTAGCACAACGAGTACTGAAGTACCACCAGCAGTGGTGCCTTTTGTGGCTTTCAGTTTTTGATGAAATGGAATCAGCACTTTGCCCATCTTTAAAGAATTGTGAAATGCCTTGTGGAAGCAATGCAGATCAGCAATGCTCAGTGAGGAGCTCTACCAGGCAGTTGACTGAATAGCTCAAAAATCTCCAGGCTTGGTGTTTCTTTTTTTCTGCTAAGGGTAATGCTGCGAAGCTGTTCAAAATTAAAAGTAAAGCTCTCAATAAAGAGATCTTGTTCACAGCATGCAGGAAGCTTTTGTGGTTTTTTTTGAAGAGGCGCTGAGCAGTTTATATTTTTATTAAGGATTAAAGAGCTGAGCTGTTTGGGTGTCCAGCCTGAGAGGCAGGTTCCCTGCTCAGCCCCTCTGTGTGCGTGTCCGAGGGGGCAGTGCTGCAGGGACAGGGACTTTGCACGGATGCTACAGGCATGCATAAGGCAGGGGCGCAGTATGGGGGGCAGAGCCTCCACAAGCTTAAATGAGATTTAAAATCCAAGCTTACTATGCTGCTTGCTTTGCTCGCTTTGTTTGGTTTGCATTTTATGAGGGATGGGTGTCCTGCTTGCTGCTTTGCTTGTTGGAGTTAAAGCGGTTGATATTTCTGAATAAACAGGCTGCCTGGTGATTTGTTGCCTTGTTAGGTTACCTTGGGCTCAGTGTTTCCTTAAGTGGACCGGCAGAGCTAGATGGATGCAGGATGTGCCAATTAGGATGAAAATACTGTATAAATAAATAAACTTACTCTTCCTGCTGTTGCATCAGACTGGATGTTTTCAAGCTGCCTCTGCTCAGGATCAAGAACAGATCTTTCTTAAGAATATCTCAGGCTCTGTGTCCCGTTTATTCCTTCTGTTCCCGCTCCTTTCCCCAGCCCCTTTGTCTCTGCGATGCTCCACACCTGGCCTGTCCCGCTGCCCGTTCCCCTGTCTCAGAGCTGCCTGACCTCGGGGGCAGAGCGGGGTGGCTGGCCGTGCTGCAGTCCTTCCCCTCTCCTTCGTGTGCTCCCCCGGTCCCTCGCTGTCACTCCCAGCCCTGCGGTGCTTTCCATTTCCAGGCAGGAATTAAATTGGGTCACGGTGCCACCAGGCTTTGAGCACCGCCGAGAAGATCCGTGTGAATTGAGTGTTCTTCTGGGACAAGCTGCAGGTGTGGTGAACCCAAAATACTGACGTTCGGTGCAGGGAGATGTCAGCTGTTACTCAGTTTTACTTAGCTTTTAGGTTTGTTTGTTGTTTATGTTCTAAATTCCATTACTAAAAGGAAAAAAAAAAACCCAAACCCGAAACATCCTGATCCTTTGAGGATGATGGTGTTTTAAGTCAGAAATGGCTGGGGTGGCAGGGAAAGAAGTGGGAGATATTTGCTCCAGATGACTCATAAGTTCTACTGGACTTTTTGGTAGGGGAATACGTATTCCCATTTTGCATTTTGGTGGGTCCTCTTTGAAAGCCCACATTTCCTTTCAAATGCTGATTAGCATTCCTCACGTGTTGTAGAGCACAGCACAGAAAATGCGTATAAGGTCTTACATTATGCCAGTGTGGTTTAGCCTGTGCTGAGCTGCTTCTGCAGTCAGTAAAAATTCATGGACATACATTGCCCTTGGTCAGTGTGCACTCCTCTTGTCGAAAAAATAATAGTTGCTCAGGCAGATCAAAAGCAACACATGCCAAGCCCAGGAAACCTAAGGATTTTAGTATTTTCTTTTTAATGTGCTATTTTCCTGGATATTTATAACTTATCTATAAAAAATAGCTCTGTAGTGAAACATCAAAAGACACTGTTAAGTAGATTTCAGTCACAGAGCTTTCTTTAGGTGACTACCTGAACACCCTCAAACTGCTACTGAAAACTAAAATTAGCAGTTACTCTGAAGGCTGATCGTTCCATCATGTTCTTTGAGTATAGTCCTGGTTTCAGTATAAATAATAGTAAATTATTTCTGTTTGCTAAGAGTGAACATAACATTTTTTGATTTTGTGTGTGGTGATATTTGTGTGCATAATAAGAATCTTATCAATAGGTAAGTGCTGAAAGAAATTAATTTTGATTTTAAAAATAGCAAGGTCTGTAGTCATTCAGACTGCTAGTTTTATGCTGAACTCTTCCAAAGAATGTTCCTTTTTGTAATGCAGTCCTGGTGAAGAGCTGTTTATTGTTGTGTTGAAACATAATTTTTGAAGGGCTGTGTAACCCCTATGAAGATTTCATCTCCAGATCGCCGGGGAAGGAGCTCTGTGAATGTGAAGACAGAATCCATCATACACTTGTGTCACAGTTTGACAGACCCTATAAAATAGCGTAAGCTGGCAGAATAAGGCATCTTCTGTTCTGACATCACCCTTCCCTCGTGCCTGGTGAGGCTGTCGGGAGGCTCATGCGAGTCAGCTCCCCTTCCACGGCTGGTGGGCGTTCCAGCCCTGCTCCTGCCTGGCTCCCCTGGGTGATGTGGGGACGTGGCAGTGCTGGTGAGGTTTGGGGCTTCGTGGAGGGGAGGAGTAAGCTGCTGGGCCAGGCTGTTCCTCGGGAGTGATGGACCCATGGAGAGGGTTGAGGTGGCAGCAGGCTGGATGGCCCTGCCTGGGAGCGGTGCAGGTGGGCGAGTTTGTGTCTCTGCCCAAGCAGAGGGGCACTCCAGATACTGGGCACAGCTGGGCCTGGCTGTAGCCTTCTCAGGCATCCAGGAGTCAATTTAGCTTTTTATTTTTATTTTTTTTCTAAGTACTTGCTACCAGCACGGTCCCACCCTTTCCAGTTACTTGTTCCCTGCAGCCAAAGGATACAAATAGCCTGTTCCAGTAGTCCTTTTGCAGGCACGCAGACCCGTGAGGAAACTCATGCACGTAGCTGGGTGTGTATAAACACTCACAGCACCCTGGCCACCCAGTTCCCTGCAAAGCCTGGTTTAAAATAACCTCTTGGCAAGCATCTGGATGCATGCCAGCTGTCCTGAGCGTGAGAAGTGTGTATGATACTACGAGCTGCTGCATTCTTTTTTTCTGCAAAATACCAGAGTAATGGAAAAGGGGAATTGCAAAGGGATGTTCTTACTTTGCTTTAAGGTGTCTGTACTAAGGATGACGGATCAGCAATCTCCTTATTCCTGAAATGGAGCTGTGTCAAGCGTGAATTCAATAGGGAAAGAAAATCAAAATTAGTAAGCAAGGACTTGAGAAAGGGGTGATCCGTGAGCGTGACACTCCGAGTGATTTGTTGCAGCATCTTGCAGAATTCCAGGCTAATTGTATGCAACTTTCTCATTTTGAATCTAAACCAGTGGGGTTTCTAAGGCTTCACATTTCTCTGCTGGACATCGGCAGCGATCCCCCCTGCACACACATGTCCAAGCAGGAGGGTTGGGGTGAGTTGTCAGCTGTCACGGGGTTTCCCTTGCCGTAATGGGTGAGGTGTCCTGCCAGGCAGTGCTGGACAGCCACCTGCCTTTTTGTCCCCTGCTTTGGTTTTCCAAGGGAGTTGTGTTTTGGCTTCTGGTACCTGAAGATTTAAATTGAGAGGAGTTACTGCGAGGACTTTCGAAGCAAACCAAATGATGTATTTTGGGAAACCACAAATCTTTCAAATATTAATACAGTGGGAGATCCAGAAATAAAAGCCATCCTAGTGATAGAAATTTGGGAATTGCATGGAAGTGAACAGTGACGAATATTTTTGAATGGACAGATTTAAACACTGAGCATGAAATTTCTCAGGGACTTGAAGATGTCATGTGTTGACCACCTTGGGTTTCTCCTGCTGCACATTTAATTATGTGTGTAAGTTAATGTGTCTGAGTAAGAAGCTTCTCCAAGCTGGCAGATGTAAGTGGGAGTTTCTTCTTAACAACTCGGTGTTCTTGCAGAGGCTTTAACTGATGGTCTGTAATAAATGTGTACTTTTAAACATACGTGCTCCTGTCTTAAAAACAAAACCGGGAAAACTATTGTTGAGAAGGATTAAATTATTATTTTAAGGTAACTGCAGCATTCCACAAAGAAATAATAATTAAAATAACAACTGCCTGCTTTCTGGCAGAGCTGTCTGCACCACCCATTTCCATGAATTTGTATTCAAGGTGGGGGATACAAGTCTTGGTCGGAAGGAAAAAAAAAGTGCTTTCTTAAGATCCTTAGTAAATAACCAGCTTCAGGGTTCAGCGAACAGCTTAGACAAGTTGCATGTCAGATAGAGCCAAGAAGTAATTGCAGCATTTAAATAAAAATTTGGTCACATTTTTTAAAAGATCTTGTGGTTTGCTATAGAAAATGGACGTTAGTTACACATCCTCCTAGGGAAAAAGACGTTTAATTTCAGGACTGGGTAGCGTTGATCATATTTAAATTGTATAAATTTACTTCAAGGAGGCATAAAATTCTGGTCTCAGTGATGTTGGTACAGATGACTAGTTACCAAACTGACAGAGATGAAGATGCGGTCCTGCAGCTTTTATTTGCTCTGGACTATTTAACTGTGTGCTCCCTTTCTCTGGCAGCACACTGACATTTTTCATTTGTGGAGCTTGGCACAGAAATATTTTCGTATGGAAGGAGATTTTGCCCAAGAATGTTTGTGGCTACCAAATGTTTAGATGGGCTTCTAAATTCTCTGGTTACTTTTGCAGCTGACTAAATTAATTGGAAAGCAGCCAGAGAGACAGCAGAGTCCAGTCAGTAGTTCAGCAACAATAAAAGGCTTCGGAGAACTTTATCAAAGCTTCCATTAACCCCCTGCTGATGTCCTCAAACAGGATTTTTTTGAGGGAGTGGAAACACAAAAGCTGGGCTGCACAACTGCCCCTGTGTGTCCATTCACAGTTTTTAAATCCACACAGTTACTAATTAAAATGCCATGCAGAATAGCACAAATAAACACCGCTGGTCCCAGAAGCCCAAAGTTTCTGCACTGGCTCGTAGTTTGGAGGGGCAGGATGCTGAACTGACCCCAAAGGGTGGGTGAAGCAGCCCCTTTCGATTCAGATATTCTGTCCTTGCAAAATGTGTGTCAAGTCCATCCATATGCATGAAATCCCACTCCCAGAATGCCTTCCCAAGGCAGCCTGCTATATTTTATTTATGTGTTGCATAGCATCGCGTTAAAGCACGAGGACTAAATAGAGCTGTGGCATGCCTGCTGGCTCTCTATAATCATGTTTGCCAGGTTTTGGTGGACATCAGAATGCTGAGCACACGAGTGAATACTGCTTCTTTCATTGAGAAATGTCACTTCAGATTTAGTCCCACGTGTGAACTGGTGTGTAGGGAGCGCTTTATTATTATGGCAGGGCTCCAGTGGGCTTCCCCTCCCAAACAAAGTGGGCAAATGCGTAGCCTCTCTCTGCATCCACTTGAAGGATTTCATGGCGTCTCCTTAGATTAAGGTAATCTGCCTTCATTACTAAATTCAAGAACTAGAGCCCCAGAACTTCAAGTGCACTCTGAGAATGGATTCAGGGACTCTGAAGGTTGTGGTTTGTCAGCTGGTAATAACAAAAGTTGATCACGGTTTTGGGTTTATTTTTTTAAATACAAGAGAGATGTAGGAAGCTCAAGCATTTGTAGTTTATTCCTTTGATCATTTGTATTTCAAACCATCCCTTATGGAAAAATTCTACTGTTAATTTAAAAGGAAATGATCACTTTTGTCTCAGCTTTCTGAACTATTCCTGCAGTTTATTAGGACTTTTATCCCTGCTATCGAATTCTATCACCTACTCTTAAAAAGACAATTGACTGATTCTGATTTTTTTATTAAATTCTTCTACTGCTCCATAAAATATCTTTGGTTTTGTCTGTATTAAAATCCATTGAAAGTATCCATGGATTATTACAGACAGAAAACCCCTTAAACTGTAATGTGCTTTGGATATAAATGTCTTTCAGTTCCATAGATTACTCAAGGCTAAAAGGAAAGCACTGAAATTTTTTAATTAGCTTTTTATTATTTTTAATTTTCTGTGTCGCCATTAAGTGGCCCCATCAAGAAATAATAGAGCAAGTTTGGCTGAGCGAAATAGGAAGGTATGGTGGGCTGGAAGAGGTGTCTTCTGTATGAATTGAGTTTAGTGTGGTGTCCCATTTATTTCAGCAAACAAATAGAGGCATGATCTGGAGACAAGCCGCTACAGCGGCTCCCGGGGAGGATTGCGCCTGTCTCGGTAACAGACTGCGTTCTTTAAATCTGTCCTCTGAATCAGCCCCAATTTATCTCCCGAGCATAAAAGGGAATGCAGATGGAGTAGCCGCAGCCTCCCTTCTAGTTTATCAGGATATTGTGCACGCACATAAATAAGACAGAAAGTGACTGGAATGTGTAAGTGGCTGAGTGTTCAGTCCCAGGTTTTTCAAGCTCCCTGGGCACTCAGGGACGGGGCAGCCAAGGGGAGTCCTGGAGGAGCTGCAGAGATTTGCAGGCTCTCCGTGGTGCCTCAGACAGGGGGTGCAGACCCAGCGGTGCCTTTGCCAGAGCCTCTCAGCTGCTTGCTTTCACTGCTGCCTCTGCTGAAGGTTAAAGCTGCAATTATGGAAGTACTGGGAAAAACCCATGTGAAGAGAGTGGATTGGGCTTAAAGGGAGGCTTCTCAGCACTGCCTTCTCAAGTGGCATTTTACCTTAACCAGAGAATGTTTTTATTCATATTTGTTAGGCTGACAGGCTGCGGACATCACAGGTTAGAAGGGCTCTGTAGCACAGAGGTTTCCTAACTTATTTTTGGTCCGAGTGATCCTTAAATGGAAGGTACCAGCTTCATCTGGGTTAAATGAGAAGATAATAAAATTTTTGGACCTTGATGACAAAAATGAACTAAAACTATAACAGTGAACCTTACAGGGAGGAGAGACATAACACTGAAAAATGCTTTACATGCTGTTGGAAGAAGAAATGATCTTTGAATTGCAAGTTTCGGAGGAAGATTGTTTTTCCTTTTAGTCTGTGTCCTGTGCAGGTTTCAGTTCCTCCCTGCCAGTACCCTTAGGAGCCCTGGCCTCAGTGGGGAGGAAAAGCCTGCAGGATAAATCATCTCAGGAGCTGGGATGGGCTCCTCTCAGTGCAATCCTATCTGCTCAAATATGGGACTGATATGAAGGTCCAAACTCAGAATACAGACCAATCTGTGCCACCACTGAGCAGATTTGGGATTATTGTTTTCATGGGCTTTTATTTGCCCAGACTGTAGCTCAGTACTCCTGAAGGATATAAATGTGGCTGGTTTCTTTGTACAGCTCAAAATCCTCATAACCTCACGAGGCTGATTTTTTTATTTTTTCATTTTTATTATTTATTTATTTTTAGGATTGCAAATTTTCAGACTTCATAAGTGCATTGCACAGGAAACTTTGCCAATTATCTTTCAGAGTGCTTTCCACTGAGGCAGTCACCTTTAGTATTTAATTGCTGATTCCACCTGGGGTTTTTCCAGTTGACACAATTTTAAAACGAATAATACACTGGTTTTCAGTATCCAGCATAAAATCAAAATAATGAAACTGCTTTATAAGTTTAATTATGTGCCACCTATGATGTAATTGGCTACTGACATCATGAACTAAGATTTTAATTTTAAGGTTTATGTGTTTCAGGAAGCTGAAGACTCTTCCCCAGTTTGTACCTCATTACTTCTTTTTTTTTTAACTGAACAGCAAACATAGGTAATTTTTATTTTTGCAGTAACTCTGCAGAGTTTTTTCTCTCTCATTGGGTCTATTAATGAATTTTAATTTCCTGAACAGATCTGCCTGTTGTGGGTGAAGGAAAGGGGGTTTAATTCAGTTCCAGTGAAAGGACCTGGTAGGAGAGCTCCAAGTGTGCGAGTTAGGTGTGCTGCAGTCTGATTCTCTGTGGTACTTTCCTAAAGCACGGATATGTGTCTCCCCTGGAGAAGAGCAACTTGGGAGTATGGCAGAGTGTCTTTCAGCATCCTGGAAGGAGGTGGATCTCCAAGTGCTGTCAGACCAGTGTCCTTCACAAAGTGCTGCTAAGTGAGCCCAGAAAAGCCAGACCTTGATCCAATCTCAAGGGTTTCTCAATGGCACAGAGAGAGAGATCGTACCATGTCAAAGCCATCTAACCTTTGTACGGAAGGTGCTCCACTGAAATTCCAACTGAACGCTCTGAATATCAACTATAATTAAAGTTTATAGCTGATTCAGCTGCAATGTGAGTATGTAAATACAAACCTTCTGCACCAGCCTCTTCTGTGTGATGGAGCTTAAAGTAAATATGGCTGAAGTTCCTTAACTTTAGTGACTTTGAAACAATTTATGCTCTCAAGTGTTAAGATGAGAATTGTGATTTTTATTGTTGAGTGAGCCCTGGGTTTGGATTCTGTTGCGTGCCACAGGCTCAGGAGGGCATGGTTGAGACCCAGCTGCAGTTGCTGTTGGAGCTGTGGATCACAGTGGAAGTGAAATGTTTATAAGTGTATTACCTTTGCTTCCCCCAACCATTTTGCCATTTCTGACTTTAGATGATTGATCTGAGAAACCCGAATGGCAAAGTCTAAGTTTCTGTTATTACTGAAGCACTTCAGAAGCCAGGATAAGGCAATGTGGCCAAATCTATTTATTAAAATAGCAAATGCTACTTTAGCAAAATGAGTCATGCCATTTATTTATTTTGTTTAGAAGATACTTGTACTTCCAAGGCATCTAAGTGGCAAATAGGGCAGAGGCTTTTGTTTGTCTGGATTTCAAAAAGGCTTTTAAGCAGCTCTTTTTACAGAATCTAATATTCTTAATGCTGAAAGTAAGTGACAAAGGGCGTTATTTAGTACATATATATATATCATCTAGACATCCATGCTTCAAGTAAATAAAAAGTAACTGTGTTGGAACCAAGGAGAACAGCATTAGGAGATGTGGTGCCTTGGGTGCCAAATCACACACTTGCCCCAGAGTGGGTTAAGCTTTATGCCACAACTATTGGGGTAAACCTCATGCTCAGGTGACTTGGTGGTAAATATAGGAAAGGACCACGGAGCAGAAGTGAGGCTTGCTGTTAATAGATACAGACATGGGGCAGCGGGTGAGAGCTGTCCTTTGCCCTGTGAGACAAACGGTTGCCCCTTTGGGATATTGCAACAGCAGGGTCAGTATTTTTGATGTTATTTTATGGATTGTTGAAACACTCTTGTAAGAGGTTTGAAAGCTGCACACAAGTGGTTTGCAGGGCACATATGCAGTAAGTTATTTTGTTGGTCCTGTACAATTTAAGAACAGCTCTTTCCCTTTTGTCTGTTGACTCATGACATGTATGCAGACATGTCTTAACTGCTCTGGCTGGGCAGGAGGATGGCAAAATGGAAGGAGGAGTAGCTGGATGGTTGCTTGACCTGAGGAAGGGTTTAGAGAATGGGACAGGGCTCTCATTTGAGGGCAGCTGGTGTTCCTTTGAGGGTAGCTTTGATTTCGTGGTAAAAGGGATAAGGGGGAGTGGAGTTTGTTTAGAAAAGGCAGCTCAGCAGATCCTCCTCCTGTGCAGCAATGCAAGGATGAAGGACAGGCTCTTTCTGGGGAGGAATTGGCTTTGGTGACTACTTCTGGCTTCCTGGGAGGAACAGCAGGGTGTGTGGATGAGGTAGAGTTGCCCTGAGGGGATGGTGCTAAGTGGATCTTATTGCTCCAGACTACTTATTTTGGGGAATGTTGGGGAACAGCTGTTGGGGAATGGCCCATTTCCAACATTATTATCTGCTTTAATAACTAGGGGCTATGGTCTCTACTTCCTCATTTAGGCTCCCCCAGAGCCATTGTCCCCTGGAGTACATTGTGTCACAACATCAGAGGTTTCTGGCGATCTGTTCCGGCGTCTGGGAAGCAAGATGATCATAGCACGTGCTTCCCACGAGTGTTCTACCCAAATTCAGGCCCTGGGATCCTACCTCTAAGTGTGACAGCTCTAACCCACGGCAGTCTTTCTTTGTCTGGACTGCCTGGCCCATTTTTTCTGCTTCTCTCAATCCAGTGTAATGCAGTGGAGCATCCTTTAGGCTACAAAATTTATTGTTGTTTACACTGGGTCAGATTCCAAGCTCAACTAGGGGGAAGAGTAACTGCAACGTGACCTGCTTTGTGACCAGCGGCTCCAAACCTGCTCGGGTCAGACAGCTGCTGACTAATTCCTCATCTTAACAAATTACTTATAGCTCTAGAGTTTCTAGAGCAACTCCCAGCGCTATGTTCACCCTTCTGCGTTAATCATCCTAGCATTTAGAAATGTTTTAGTGCTGGGGTTTTTAAGTGGTTGTAAGGTTCAGATAGATTTTTATAAATTGCCTTCCTACTGAAAGGCTTGTTTTCCTGTTTGTTTTGAACTGGCATTCATACATACAGGAAATACACGGTATTCTGCCATGTTTCTGTTGGCAAGTATTAAGTTATCCTTGTCAGAACATGCCAACAGGATTTCTTAGCAAGTTAGCAGAAAGAAAACAAGCAGTTTTCAGACAAAACAGACCCCATGCTTGACTTGTAATACAGATCTCTTTCTAAATGCTGTGTAGATTTTATAATCTTTTGGTTTAAGGCAATCTTTGGGATTGTAGGTTGCAGATTTAGATCTTTGGAGTAATTCCAAACCTGCATTGCATGAGCTGACATCATTATTTGGCCTTCAAAATTGGAGGGGCCAGTACCTGTAAATAATGTATTGCTGTCAAGAGCTGGCCCTCTTTAATAGCCAGAACAAGCCATCTCCTGGGCATGCAAAATCTGCTTCATCCTCCCTTCATTTCTGATGTAAACCACAGGGAACTGTGGTCACATCTCAGTTCCTATAATAGTTTCGATCTAAATTAGAGCAGTTCTAGTATGCTGAAGTAGTCTGTGCTAAAAGTGACACAGAACTGGATGTGCAGCCCAGAAAATACACGGGCTCTTTGTGGATCCCTGGCAGGCACTGCAAGTCACCAAGAAACGAAGCTGGATTGGGGTGGTAAAAGTACAGCACGCTAATAATCCTCAACTACTACTATTTGTTGCTGCTAAGAGCCTGGGTTTTCCTTCAAGCTTTTGATTTGATGCAAGTCAGAGCCAGCTTTTGTGGTTTGGCAAGATTTGCAGCACAGGTTCTTTAGGGAGAGGCAAGAAATGAAAACTTTAAAACAGAGGAAATGTTTAAAACATAATAATTCTGTGTTAACAGTCTTTAAAATCTCATTTTCTAGCCCCTTTCTTTATGAACACATCATTACAAACATAACTGATGTGAGCTGGTCCCTAGGTTTCAGAGCTTGTCACTTGTTTTTCTCAGAGGTCTTTCTCTGTGACTGGGTTGCAGAGCATGGAAAGACAGGAAGATCCCTTGTGCCTGTCATTTTGGGATGAAGGTGTCCTGCGAGAATATCCTGTGGCCAGGCTGGTGCTTTTCCTGAGCAGTGTAATTTCTAGTAACAAGGAGGGAATGTTGAGTTCAGCAGCATTACGGCTGGTTAAAGGGATTGGGAGAAAGAGGCCAAGCTCAGCTGTCACGCTGCTTCTCCCTGCGCCGGCCAGGATTTTCACGTGTGGGTGGATAACCTTGGGCACTTTACTCCACAGGCGGAGATTTAAAGTCTTCGCTTTAAACTCTAAAGCTTGGAAATGCTGGCCTGAATCTTGGCGTGTCTCAGTTTCCAAGCTGGGCGGCGTTCCTCGCCAGTCGTCATTCCTGGGGGAAGGAGAGGCAGACGGTGGGAAGACAGAGGACTTGGGAATGTCTTGGGACGCTTCCAATGGCTCGGTTGAGCAATCAGGCCTCTAGATCCTTGTCCAAGCCCTAACCTGGTCCAATCATCACCAGTACAAATGTTTGCTCCACTTATACAGAGGGAATTATGAAAAAACCCCCAAATATGCATGTGGTTAGTTTTTAAAGTGCACAGGCAGCCCGCAGACTCTGGCAGGTCCCTGGGAGAGAGGCGTAGCTGTCATACTGACAGTGAGGGACGGGAATGCCAGACTCGAGCTCGGTTCTTCAGACGTGCACAGACATCTAATCTGCGAGTGCACATCGCCTCACACGTGCAGAAGCCTTTCATGTGCTTATCCTGATGTACATACATGGCTTGTACGTGTGCTTTGCATATGTTTGGAACTGTGGTTGTGCTAGAATGTGTCCTCCTCCTGGGGAGGCCACAACTGGAGTGCTGTGTCCGGTTCTGGGCTCCTCAGTGCAAGAAAGACAGGGAGCTGCTGGAGAGTCCAGTGGAGGCCACAAAGATGATGAGGAGTCTTGAGCATCTCTCTTATGAGGAGAGACTGGAAGCTGAGTCTGTTCAGTCTGGAGAAGTGAAGACTGAGGGGACCTCATTAATGCAAACAAGTATCTCAAAAGGGCGGCCAAGAGAACGGTGCCAGACACATTTATGTGGTGCCCAGTCATGAGACAAGGAGCAATGGCTGTAAACTAAAACACAAGAATTTCCACTTCAACGTGAGGAAGAACTTCTCTACATTGAGGGTGGCAGAGCACTGGAACAGCTGCTTAGGGATGTTGTGGGGCTTCCCTCTCTGGAGACATTCCAAACCCACCTGAACATGTTCCTGTGTAACCTCTTCCAGGTGCCCCTGCCAGGGAGTTGGACCATCTCCAGGGGTCCCTTCCAACCCTAATGATTCTCTGAAAGGGAGCCTTTTAAAATTTTTTCTGATAGTGTAACTAAACAGGGCTGGATACTTCTCTCTTCCCTTGGTTTGAGGTCAGTGTGACAGCTAGTCAATTAAGTTGCCCTCTTATGTGAATAAAATGACCAGAATCTGGCCCAGAGAATGTTGCCTTTAGAAATGATTAAACCATATTTGATTCTTTGTGTTGTATATCCTTTTATGGCTGTGAGATTATTTGCTTATATAATTTGCAAAATCCTATGTAAACCCCCATGCGTTACAAGGTAAATATTCAAAGAGAAAACCCGAAATGTGCCAGGTTCCCTTATATATGTTGTGTCCTAATCAAGAGAAGATCTTTTAATGGAAGATCTTTTATTGTCTTGTTTTGATTTCTAATAGGACTTTTCTTCAGTGTTAGATTCTCGGAAATCTTCTCCTTTTTCC
Source organism: Atrichornis clamosus (assembly GCA_013400975.1). Taxonomy (NCBI): domain Eukaryota; kingdom Metazoa; phylum Chordata; class Aves; order Passeriformes; family Menuridae; genus Atrichornis; species Atrichornis clamosus. The sequence goes on along the minus strand of WBMZ01001999.1, from coordinate 762,901 downwards.
TTTTTTTTTAAAGTAATTAATAATGGAGAAGGCTTTTAGTATCTACCCTGGAAGGTAAAAACCCTTAATCACAGTAACATCATTAGTGCTTTCAAGCATTTAATTTTGATGCTTGACAAAGCGCATAGCCATTGATAAGAACAAATAAGTGTTGTGTGCAATTGAGGGAATAAAGAAAAGCATGAAAACCCCTAAGCTTCAAGTAATTAAATTTAAATATGTTATTTGAATTTAGCTGAGATAATGTACAAACTGTGGGTATATTTTTCAGTCAGTGAAAGACCCCTTGAGTAAACATGATCCATTTAAATTCAAATCATGGGGAGTGGAAAGTAAACCCTGCTGTGGGTAAGAAGGCATCTTCAATAAAACACTGGGCATTGTGTATCTTTGATATCTGAGTACTCATGTGTTGTAGTTTTATAAAGGGCTGTTTTCACTCATGGATGCCTACATGCCAGAGACTTTATTGCATCTATTTATTTCCTACTTTTTCCCTCTTCGAGTCCCCCCGCCCCTCCTAATTTGAACCAGTAATGAAAAACTGACACTCTGCCTCTGCCATCCTTTAAAGTGCCTCAAAACTGCTACAATTCAGCACTTGCTAGCCTTGGGATATGGCTTTATGGCATTTGAGTGAAGTTTTTGTAGTACATCTGTGCTCCTTCTCTCTCTGTAGGCTGCAAGCTCTGAACCGAGGTAATAAAACTACTAGTAGGTGTTTAATGGCAGGTTATTGAGGAAGTAGATGAAAGAAAATTGCAACGTTCACATCAGTAGGGAGTGGGGTTTTTAAGGGAGAGGAACTGCTGGGCTTTGAACTCGAGAAAGTTACACTTGGTGCTTTTGTTCGAGAGGGGACCCCTTTTTAGACACCAAAATACCTCGACGTTCTGTGAAATGGGCTGTTCTGGCAGAATTGGTGCTTGGTATGTGCAGCCTGTGCACGTGTGGCAGAAGGCTTGCTGTTGTAAGCAGTGATGATGGAGAAACATGTTATTGCTTAGTGCTCCTTTCCAAATATCAGGGAGTAGGGTGGAGGAAAGTGCAAAAAGTGAAGGAAAAAGTGATTTCCCACTCCCATAAGTGTTATGGGATCCTTTCATGAATGTCTTAATTATGTACATTATTCCTTTTGGTCAAGCTGTCCTCTGTGTGCTTTATGTAGGAATGTGTGTATCTAATGAACAGCTAGCCCACGCACATAGAAGAGAATATTCTGGTTTTTATTCTGCTTGTGATCAAAGCATCATTTTACTACCTGTTACATGTTTATCTTCACGTCATCCCTAAGAGGCAATTTAAAGGCAAAAGGGAGAAGAACAAAGAATATAAATATTTTGCACAAGCTGTCTCAGGAGGCTGTATCTGCTCCTGGAGTGCTGTGTTGAGCTGGCAGTGGTGATGTCCTCTTCGTCCTGCACTCTACTCACCTTTATGCCCTTTGGTAATAAATGTGCAGGGAGACCCAGACTTACTGTTCTTCCAGGAGTCCAGTCTTTCAGCTGCCCAGGTCAGGTGGTGGATCCCGTAAAAAAAGGAAACAAATAAACCTGATTTGTAGGGCTGCTTGCAGAAATAAAAGGGAACGGGGTAACTGAGGATTGTATCCACGCAGTGGGATAACTGTACTACTCCCTGTGGGTAGTGGGCCCAATTGCTCAAGATCCTCAGAGTTTCAGCTCATCACCCTATTGCATAGACCACTGTAGGTCTGTGCTGCAGAGATGTCACATAGCTCCTGGAGAGCCTCTTGCAATTCTGGTGCTTCATCCTGTAGCTGGACTTTGGCATTCTTAGGATTTCTGCACAGCAGATGGAGAGGCAGGATGTACAGTCAAAACAAAGTCAGAAACAATTTGCTCATCTGCAGAATCCAGGACAAAAGAAGATACTGAAAGTTAAGGAGGATGAATTTGCACGTAAAGGACAGGAAGGAAAAGATAGGGCCGTTCTTACACTCGTAAGGCGTAACAAAGGAATTGATGTACGAGTCCTCTTTGTGTCGTGGAGGCCAGGAGTGTATTGATTATTCCAGTATGGTGTGGTGCCTAAGATCAGCTGTCCATTTTTGGGAGATGTGAGAAAGCACTTGTTAAGCTATGTAAAGCTAAGCATCCTTCACAAGAAGGGTTAGTTAATATAAATCCTTCTGCTGCAAATAGCCATTTTACAGCAGAGAAGAAATGTGTTTTCATACAGCACTTACCAACTCAATATTGAAGGACTCACTAAATTCCAATATAGATGCCTGCTGAAATGAAACGGGAAACCAAGGAGGTTAAAGAGAGGATAAAAGAAAGAAAGTGAACTTTCTCTCTACAATTCTTGGGGTCAGACCAGCATAAATGACAGATTCTCAGTAAAAAGAATTGCTTGTCTGCCCTGCATGAGGCACCGATTAACTAAGCAGATTTCTCTCCGCTTGGTTTATCAGTAATGGCGTGTGCGTGTGTGTTTTAGGGTAAAAAATCTGATTTCTAATTTATTAGCTGAGCAGTATTCTTATTGCAGAGGGGAATTAAAAAAAAGTCCGATCCTCTGTTGAGGAACTGTGAGGTTATTAAGCAGGTTGGCAATCGTGCCACAGATATAATTTGATGAAGCACACCTGGATCCTCCCTGTTGGCTGTGTTTATAGTCTCCTCTGTCATTCAGTATTTGCCTTTGCGTGTGAGAGACAGACAAGGAAAAGAGAGATAAAGGTTCTGGAGGCATTTCTAACAGAGATGCCAAACTGTCAAATAGTAAATCGGGAAGCAGCTCCCTGATGGTTTCACATCAAGAGGAGACACCCTTTTGTGACTGAGGCGTCTACTGGTTATTTTCACTTCCATCAGAACTGTCTGATATGGTCAAGTAGGTTTGAGGCTTTCAGCATTCAATTTTCCTTTCATTTATAGTGACTGTTTTATTTATTTGTCTTTCTTGGTAGCTTTCAAGGATACCTGTTTCAAGGATACTTTTAACTTTATAACTTTTTCATAGATCGTCATCCCAAAGTTAAAGGTAGAAAAAGAAACAAAAAGAAAGGGGAATGGGGGAAAAAAGAGCAGCTATAGCGTCAGGGGACAAAAGAAGAAATATATTCAATTTAGGAAGACCTCTAATCTCTGGTTATACAGGACAGCTTTGTTAGATAAGATTAAAAATTTCATGAATGTCCCTTTTTATCCCCGGAGACTCCGCCATTTATGCCAGCTATTGTCAGCATCAAAAGAGCTTGATAACAGCTGGCTAGAGACGTGACCACACAGCAACACAACAGCAAGGAAGGGGCAGCCGGGTTCATAAATCTTCAGAAAACCCTTTCCCCAGCGCAGCCATGAATCTGCTGCTATCACAGGCAAAGGGAGCAGGCATTGTCCTGCAGCCAGTCAGAAATCTGAACTTCAGCATTAGCAGGGGCTCCGTAGACAGTGCAGGGTGCACAAAGAGATGTTTTCCATTATCTTCTTCATTGCAGCCCTTATTACTGACACAGATACAGTTTAAAGGATCTTGGAGTTTAGCTTGTTGCTAGGTAGAGTTCTTCCAAAAATGCTGCAGCCCTTACCCTTGGCGGTGCAATCCTGCTTTTCCTATTAATCACATCAATGGAGCGCCACATGGGACAGGGTCAGACGATGCCAGTTTGGTACACAATGGGCCAATCTCTCGTATCTTTTGGCTGGGAAGGAGCTACCAAAGCCAGAATCTGGCCCTTGGCCATTTTTCAGGGACTGCTCACTGATTCGGGCGTAAGCAGGGCAAGTTAGGAGGCACCAATTGGCTCAGACTCTTGAAATACAAGTTTCCTGGTTTTAATGGGAGCGTCCAAATTCATATGTATTCAGCTTTATCCTAGTCTTGCTTAATTCAGTGGCAATATTTTCTCAGCTTCATAGAAAAGCAGATTGGAACCTCAGGAATTTCATAATTTCTGTAAACTAAATAGCTAATGAAATAACATCAGTTAATTTTAGGAGATGGAAGAAGAGAATCACTGTGGATCAAAACAAAAGTACAAGTCAATGAACTGTTCCTGACACAGGACAAAACCAGATTCTTTCAGTACCTTAATCTCTATTGAAGGTTTGTACCTGGGCATCATGAGCATTGCAGTGTTTAGACAACTGTGTTGATACCTCAAAACCCACCTAACCCGATATTTACTAGGGAGGATGAAATGCAATTTTGCTTGAGAAAACAGGAAAAATACTTAATGCTTGTATTTTTCCCTCCCCCCTGCCCCTGCAAGAAAAACATGATTTTTGAAAGTGCTCATATTGTGAAAGTTATGATTAAAAATACATGTTCCTCATTAAAACTAAATTATTGCGTATAATGTTTTTTTGTTTGTTTTTTTTTTTTCTTGTCAGCTCCATCCCCAATTGCATTGATCCAGGCTAAAGAGATAACAAGGCACAGCGTTGCCTTGGCTTGGCTGGAACCTGACAGGCCAAATGGAGTCATCCTGGAGTACGAAGTCAAATACTACGAAAAGGTACTGTTCAAAAAGGGACAAGCAAGGGGTTCCCTTTGGGTTTGGGCAGAGCTTTTTACTTCATTCCCTTGCAGTTTATTCCCAGATAGGATTCCATCATTTGAAACCAAAATAGATTCAGTTTAATAAAATCCAATTAAGGATTTCATGCACTTGAATGGTTGCTTGAAAGAGTAAGACTCACAGGCTGTTCCGGCTGTATGGTATGAGTTAATTTTGTTATTTCTTTCCTACCTAGAAACTGAGCTTTTGTAGCAATCATATTTATAATGAGAGTCAATAATGTTGGGCAGAAGTGAGACATTAGTATTACTTCATAGACAGAAGTATAATAATGGAGTATATAACAGAGTCATAATAATAAGGTCTGTTTGCCAACAGCTTCTGCTTAGAGTGATAGTGTGGACTGGCTGGCTTTTGATAGAGAATAAGGAAAGAAAATTAGATTCTTCATACTTTCCAAGTTAGAGGGAGATGTTATTCCTTCGTGTAACTTCTCAAGTATGGAATTATGAAAAGAGCTATTTTCTTTGAAGGCTCTCTGCTAAAATGAACAATTACCTACTCTTGCTTGTGTGCGCTGTCTCTCACATGCACATGCATACTTCTAAATTTTTTTATAAAGATAATCATTTTTACTTGCCTTCCTAACACATACAGAAAAAGGCATCTGATTTGCAGGAAAGCTAGATTATTACATTTTCTGATAGATTTTCCAGCCAAAAATAGAACAGTTTTTAATAATGGACTTTCTGGAAGACATTTTCTAAGTCTTTCCTTTTTAAAAATATTTTAATCATTTTTTTATATGGCTTCTGGCTGGTAGGAAGAAAAAGAAGGTGCCAGCATGTGTGAGTAAAATGTGCTTGTTCATCAAGAGGATCCTATTTGAACGCTTGGCTGTTTGCCAGAGGTTTTCATTGTGTGATTTCTTAAATAATCAGTGATATATGAGCATCATACCTGCAGCCTCATCATCCTTTTTTGGCTTGCTCAGAGCTCCATGCAACACGCAGTGCTAGGGGAGTTGAGCAAGGCCAGCAGCAGGAGCCCTCAGGACCTATTTTGAGAATTCCATCGTTGTTACTCATCTTCTTTCATCACGACAGTTTTGGCAAGGAGGTGGGGTGCCACGGTTCATGGTGCAGGGAGGCTTTTTGACCTGATCCCCGCTGTGTTCTCGTGTCACCAGGACCAAAACGAGCGCAGCTATCGCATCGTGAAAACGGCCTCCAGGAACACCGACATCAAAGGCCTCAACCCCCTGACCTCATACGTGTTCCACGTGCGGGCCAGGACAGCAGCAGGGTACGGAGACTTCAGTGGACCCTTCGAGTTCACAACTAACACAGGTAATAATAGCGTGCCCACTGAATTCCTCTGCTTTTCTCATGCAAAGAGTGCCAATGTAACCAGGCTGTGTTGGGAGTTTGTTGGGAGTTTCCTGTTGGATGCTTGGACTGTGGTGTGTCTGTTCTGAGAAAATGTTCTTCAGTGGCCACGTGACTGATAGTGATGCCATGAGTCTGAGCTGGGACATTTGGATATGCCATATTCTAGATTCTTATTCTAGATTCTAGCAATGACATTACTTCACTGTGCCATAAGGAAATACGCACCCTGTAAACACTTGGAATCCATCAGTGTTTGAAAGCTTTCGTTTCCTGTAAATGTAGATGTTTGCACATTTCTGGAATATCTTATTTCAAGGAGAATAGAGCCCTGTTACTCCCCTTTGCAAGCTATTGACATAGATCAGTTAGGTGTCCTACATCAGCTCCTGTATTTGCAGTTTGCCTTAGACAGTCATATAAAGACAAGAATGTTCAAACTATGCTGTCAGTGGAGCTTTTCATTTTGCTCAAGGAAACATGCAAATTTAGCTCCCAAAATGTTTGCTTTTCAGTGGCAGAAAGGCAGTGTGACCAACTCTATTTTATTTTGGACATACAGGTCTGCTTAAATCAAGTTAAGGTCATGCCAGTTAGTGGCAACATCATTGAGGATGTTAACAACTGAAAACAATCCATCAAGAGGAGGGTAGATATTTTAAAATAGCTTACTCTCCTTCTGTCAGCTGGGGAGTGATTGTCTGGCCCCAGTGAGAGAAAAAGGAGGAGGAAAGAAGTGTGGAAAGCAATTAGAAAGGCAAAAAAAATTAGTCATTATACCCTCAGAGAAGCACTGAAGGGGAGAAGGAGAGGGAGTCCTTGTTCCTGGTGAACTGAAGTTCCCCAAATCATTATCAAACATCATGTCTTCAGCTCATTAGCACCCTGTTGGAAAATTGTGTCAAATGACTATATAATAAAGGCCTGAAAGTAGATTTGAGTGCTACTCTAAACTGCCTTCACAAGCCAGAAAGCTCATTGAGTGCTACCTAGGTTGATTTTTTGAGGTTGTCTGACACTAATGCTCCCTTTTCCCTTTTCTGTTTTCAGTTCCTTCCCCCATCATTGGGGATGGTACCAATCCCACAGTGCTTCTTGTTTCAGTGGCTGGCAGTGTTGTTCTTGTGGTCATTCTCATTGCAGCCTTTGTCATCAGCAGGAGGTAAGAACTTAAGCTTCTCTCTCCCTCTCTCTCTTTCATCAGGGAGCTTTTTGTCTCCTCCAAACAAAGCTAAATTCTTTGATTAGCATCATAAACAGTACATTTGCATTACAAGCCTTCTCCCATGTAGCTTTGATCTTCTCAACATTAGTACCAAGCAGCATGTGATGTAATGGCAATAGTTCCAGCTCTATTTGCCCTTCAGATGCAAAGCTGATTCCAATAACTGGCATTGAGAGGCAAGCCGGCTAGAGATTTGTGGTTAGTGTAATTTGAAGTTAAGTTTAGTGGGTATGGGTACAGTAGATTTTCTTGGACTGACTCCTGATAGGGGATAAACAACGGCACTTTTGTGAACTGAGCCATCAGACTGCTATGCTTGTGATTTTTGTGTTAGTCTCTATGAGTCTGCATTAGTGTTTTGGGTTAGTCCCTCCTGTGTGAGTGGATATGACTGTAAAATGGAAGCCACAGTCATTCAGCATCATATGCAGTAACACAGCAGAACTGGATCGATGGCTATTTCATCAAAGCAGCACCATAATCTTCTACCAAGTACTTGCTCATTCTCCCAAATTCAACCCAGGCATCAGGAACAATCCTGTGAGTGGGAGGACAGTGTAGCAGAAACACAGTGTGAGTGCTTCTGTCTTCATCTTTGTGTTCAGTCTCTTAAAAAGATCAGCGTGCTCTTGCTTCAGTGTAATTTTGAGATAAAACTGGTTGTATCTTTACTGCATCTGAAGCCTGGGATCTGAGGGATGCACATTTTGTCAGTCTCTGTTGGTCAGCTTAATGGCATCACCTGTAAACGTGCTCAAATTCTTCTTGATTTGCTCTCTTTAAATTGTCCCAGGGAGCAGCAGTTAAGTGACTAGGATTATAATATCTGGAAAGTAGACATGCATTGTGCTCACTTTCTGTGGGTGTTCAACTCAATGCTGGCAAGAGGAAAGAAGAGCAGAACATATGAAAATGTGATGCAGAGAGACGGGTTTATTAAAAGCCATTGCAACAGAAAATAGCATCACTGAGCTTGATGACTTAATCTCCTCTCTGCTTTTATTGATCACCTTATTATTTAAGGTAGGATTGATAGCGGGATACATTGGATTTCTAATTATGAGTCGCCACCTTGGAGAATTGAGCTTGTCGAGCGGCTTTGAGATGATTCCTTCCCCTCCTCCCCCTATAAAAAAATGTCTCTTCCCAAGGCTGATAAACACAACCTGGTGATTGGCCCTCAATGGATCACTCTTTAGAAAATGAACTGTCAACCCCTTGCCCTCATATTGATTCTCGTTAGTATGGGCCATAAAGCTGTCAGAGGAGAGGCTGCCTGGAGCCAGGTACTGACAGACCCTGGGCTCAGACAGGTCTGCTCAGGGCTGTCTGCTCACTTATCTCTGCCCACGAGTGTGCCGCTCACACAAAGGCACCTCAGAGCAGGTGGCAGCAGGGACAAAAGCCTGGTCCAGGCCCTAGTGGGAATGGAGATAAAAGCATCCTGGTGGCCACGGGCTCAGAGATGTCCCGTGGCTTTGCACTGGTGCCTCTCAGAGAGGCCGTGGAAGGGGAAAGACAGAGCAAGATGAATGAAATACTAGGACAGTGAAACTGCTCTGTGCATACTAATGCATGGTGCCTTGCTAATTAATAGCCCTCAATACACAGCTCTCCAGTAGCTGGAAGTAGCTCTCAATAAACAGAATCTACTTTAATATTCACTGTTACTCTAATGATTTTAACCACTATAACAGTGTCATTTAGAGGTGTGGACTTTGGGGATATTTCATGATGTTCCTACACCAGCAGCAGTTAATAGCAAAATAATTATACTTTGTTTCAAAATTACTTCAGATGAGGAAAAGCTTTTCTGTCCATACAGTCCCCGTGAGAAGGTTTTGTAATCTAGCCATGACCTAGAAGTCATATTTGTACAATCAAACCTGTGCTTTGGCCTGCAGACATGGCCTCGCTGCATCTGTGAAGCCAAATGTGGGAACTGGGCATATGCTGTAGGTGCCCACTTTTGAACGCTGGGTTATTACTGGTAATTTAGCATCGTGTTTTTTCAAGACATTGTTCAAATCCCAAAATTCATCTTTACAGCAGAATTTGTCAAAGGACTTTGCCTTCAGGCAGCTCAAGCTGTTTGGTTCCGTCCTGCGATGTGAGAGCTAATCTGCCTAATGTTGGTGTAAACTTCCCGAGGTTTGGATGGGCACAGCCACGGAGCAGCGTGCAGGAGATGGCGTGGGTGTTTCTAAGCCCTGCTCTGCAGGAGTGCTGAGGGAAATTACGGCATCTCAAAATGGGTTGTAAAGGATTCAGGGAAGTGTGAAACAGAGAGAGACACTTTCTAAAAGGACTTACATGGAGTAAGATGGTCTGACCGACTCCTCTGATCAGCTGAAAGTTTCTGTCAGAAATTCTTCCAACTGATTGATTTCTCTTTGCTCTGTCGACACATTTGCCCACCTTTTGCGGCAGTGTTGGAGCAGGTGCCCCGCCAGACTGGTGCCTGAGCCCCCCCAGCCCCTGCTTAGTGTGGGGAGGAGGAGCTGCGAGCAGGGGCATGGCACCAGATCCTGCTGTTCCACCTCAGTGCCTGCTAATTCCCCCTGCTGTTACCTCCTCTTCATCACCAGCCCCCACCTGTAGGTCTGCCTGTCTCTGACCCCTGCAGTTTCTGAAAGCTTCTATGTTCTTTCCCTGAATGCCAGCAACTTAATCACCACTGCCAAAATCCCAGTAATTAGGGGGTTCAGACCTGTGACAAAGGCTCCCTTCTGCCACTCAGGTGAGCTGCCCCAGGGGCAGCCCCAGCCCATGTGCCCCGTGGCGCAGGGCTCCTGGGCTGCTCTCCAGGACAATGGCACTCAGCAGTGTCCGGCCCAAAGCCAGGCAGGAGAGGTCAACAGGTGACACAGGGAGAAGTGGAAGTAGGTAGTTAGTTTGGAAGGTATTATTTAAACTTAGTAAGTTACAATTATATTGCTTGAACAGTAATCCCTTTGTTTCCTTTTGCTTTTTTGCATGCCTTTGAGTTTTAGTGGGGGAAGGTTATTTTTTACTCTGTTGTTAGGGTGCTTGTACTTTTTAAAAATAAGATAAAGAGAATTTTTTTCATACTTAAAATGCTTTCATGCAAAGTCTGTTTGCATTTTGTATTTCCCATCTGTGCCTGAACATTAATAAAATGAATTTGAAGGGTCCTGATTAAAATGCAGAATCTTTTATTTTCCCCCTTTTTTACTTTCCTCTGAGAGAAGTTGTATAATACCTGAAACAACCTCTGCAGTCCCCTTAGCTGACCTGGTCCTGTGTGGCACTGGGATTTGTGCTGCCTCTTCCTTCTTACTCTGTTCAGTAGCTGGGAATAGAACATTGTCCCATTATTTAACTCAGCTCTGTTGTACCAGTGCTGTAAGTTCTGGGGCAAATAAATTGTTTAAATTAATGTTTGGATCCAGTGTGGATTTTAATAATGCACTTCTTGTGATTGGAGCCATTTGAGTTTAAGTTATTTACATGAAGAAAAGAAGCTCCCAATGATTTATGGTTGGATGTGTACCTGCTTTTTCTGTCTGAACACAAGTCCTGTCATTGCTGGGAGCTGTGACTCTTGGTTCAAAGATCAAGTTGTCTTCACATGTCAAACAGGAGTTTTTTCCTTCTGCTTCGTGGTAAATTTATACTTTTTTATTATTGGTACAGTGTGTTGTATCAGCCAGCACTAGGACTGCGGAGCCAAAGGCTGGGAGATGGCCTCCCAGCTGACAGCAATGGGAAGCTGCCATTCCCTGCAGGGCAGGTGCAGAGTGGGAAGTGAGATACTTTTTGCTAAGGGGCAGAAGGGTTTTGCTGACAGGAGGAGTATGGTAAGACTCAGGAAGATTTGCTGTGAGTGAGGCTCTCAGTTACGTCTTTCTTTCCTGTTACCTGTGAGGTTTTTGACCCGTTTTAACTCACATCCCCCGAAAGGTCTTTGTCTCACCTGCTCCCGTTTTCCTCTTCTCCTAATTCACCATTTTCAGCCTTTTAACCCAGTCTCACCCGCCGTGCCCCTGGCATGCCTGGTTGTGTCCTGCCCCACTCCAGGCAGCGGCTGCACATTGCTGGCAGTGCCAGTCTTGCCTCCTGTTCTCCTGGCTTGGTTTCTCCTTCTGCCTTCCCTCTTCTCTCCACCCCAAACTCTTGCCAGTGAGCTGTCCTGGGTCTGACACACTGGGAAACTTGAACTTCAGAGGAACAGGCAAACTGAGAGTAAGCAACAGTAAGCCCTTCCCTTCAGCAGTGTCTGTTCTTACGCTTGATTTTGAATACTCAAGGACGGATGGGAAAAAGCCCAAATCAAACCTTTACATCTGCATACCATTAGACACTGGGGAAGTTCAAATCCCTGTACATTTGGCTGAGCTGATTCCTAAATATCGTCCCTAACAGACTAACTTCTTGTATTAACTTTTCGTAATACTACTTGTCCATTGAAGCTTAAAGCTGAACTAATTAAATACATAACCAGATTGCAATATCACAGGTGTAGGTGTAGAAGTAGTAATCTGTAGAATTAACATACTCTGCTATGTTACTGTCTCCAACTCAGAGGGTTAGTAGGGGTGGTCTGCCACCAGGAGTTCTTCAGCCCTTTCAATTAAGCAGTGATTAAAAGAATAAACAAAATCTTTCTAGATCTTCATCTTTGATGGTCAGTGTTTGTGGTTTGGGGGATTTTTTTGCTGAGATCCTGATTTCTGTGTTAAGAGACTTGTTTCCAGTTTTAAATTTGCAGTTAAGTAAGTGTATTGATATTGACGTTTGCTTAATGATGTTTGAAAATCAATCTACCAAAACACCTCTGTTGTAGCATTTCAATCCCTTTGTGGCAGGACTAAAAAGCAATTTGGCCTCTCAACTGCAAATATAAGTTTGAGTAAAAAGTAGCTGAAACATGAACTTTCTTTTCTGTCTTTAAATGCTGAAATGCAAATAGATTTGTGTTTCCTTTGATGCTCTGTTGATGCCAATGACACTTGGAGGAGTGTGAGGTGAGGATCCTCCTGCCTGGTATGTGTTGTGTCATGGCTGTGGCAGGTGCCAGCAGCTCAAGTCTCTGCAGGTCAGGAGGACTGAGCTCGTCTCAGATGAGAGCAAATCCTTGTTTTGAACTCACAGGCTGTGTTTTGTGCTGACAGGCGCAGTAAGTACAGCAAGGCGAAGCAAGAGGCAGATGAGGAGAAGCATTTGAACCAAGGTAAAAGGCCCTGGTGCTTGGGGGTTTTGGTTTGGGTTGTAAAACATGGCTCATGTTCTGATGCTCAGGAAATAAGGGATTGCATTCCTCTTGAGACGAATATGTTTCTGGTTTCCTCTCTTGCAAACATCCTGCTTCCAAATTATTTACTTTAGTAACAGGGAAAACAGAAGTATCTGGGTTAAATATTTTGAAGGTACAGACAGGAGAAAGGTTTATCAATTTTTTCCATTGTTTCTTGCCACTGGAAGACACCTGTTCTTGGTCACTTGATTTCTAGGCAGGATTTTTCCCCACAATACTCTCCTAAAGCAGTTTCTGAATGGGCCAGAGGCAATCTTGCAGGAAAGGGAATGTGAACTTTGCTGCCTTTTTTCCAGCAGTGAATCCTGTTGTTATTTCCATCTCAGTCATCCATGTACCAGGCCCAGGACCTGAGCTCAGAACTTCATGGCTCCCATGGGGAAAATGGGATGTGTTTCAGTCTCACAGGTCCACAGACAGGCTATTGGCATGTTAGTGATGGCAGTGATTTGTGAAGCTCATTAATTGGCAAAAGCCTGATTCGTTACATCAATATTGGGAAATATTAAATGTTTACGTTTTAAAATATTGCACTGGGGGGAAAAATACATCAAGTCCTTCCTTCCTTCATCAGTCATTCCTGGCTTACAGTACATTTTTATTGTACACTCTCTTTGCTGTTGTATATCATTAAGGCTTCAGTCTCATATGTTCTGTGTTCAGCAGCATGTAGATCAGTGACTTCAAATAAAACATTTCTGCCTTGCAGGTGTTAGAACATATGTGGATCCTTTTACATATGAGGATCCAAACCAAGCTGTGAGGGAATTTGCCAAAGAAATTGATGCCTCCTGCATAAAGATTGAAAAAGTTATTGGTGTGGGTAAGTGCCAGAACTTTTGCATTTTTTTTTCTGTAAATACACTTTTAAATTTGCTTTTAGGAAACATGTGATCCTATGATTTTTGTATGACAGTTCTCCTAAATGTGCTGATATAAGAGTTTGACAACACAGGTACATGTTTCGTGTTCATGACCATGGATCCTTGTGCCTTTTTCTTTAAGGGGAGTTTGGTGAAGTGTGCAGTGGACGTCTCAAAGTGCCAGGAAAAAGAGAGATCTGTGTTGCTATCAAGACTCTAAAAGCTGGTTACACTGATAAACAAAGGAGAGACTTCCTGAGTGAGGCCAGTATCATGGGACAATTTGACCACCCCAATATCATCCACTTGGAAGGTGTAGTTACTAAATGTAAGTAGGTCATTTTCATGACAAGTCCAATTTGGAAGTCACTGAGAAATTAAGTCTCTGTGGTGTGTGCTGGCTTTTTTTTTTTCCTTTTTACCCTCTTTCCCATAAAATGACAGATGGAACAGATCCACTGATAGCTAATAGGAGGAAATCAGTGCAGGACAAGTCATTAATCTTGTTGTCAGCTATAAATGGGTTTACGGTTTCAACTGATACTCTATCTGTAGGCAGCTTGTACAAGATTTTGTAGAGGGAATTAATACTGCAGGGGTTGGCTTTTTTTTTATCCCTTCTTGCTATGCCAAGCAGGCATCTTTCACATCTTTGCTAGACTGAGATGATTGTTACAGGATAGGCAAAAGCAGATGGTGAGCGAAGAATTCAAAATGATTGGGGAAAAATACCAAAACAAAACTACACAGTCATATGTTTAAAGTACAAAGCACAGATGTAAGGACAAGCCTTTGAAATGATGTAGGCTATTTTAGTGTGAAACGTGCTTATTTGTTTTTTCTGATTTACAGGTGTGATAATTTCACTCTGCAGAATTTACCCGGACCATCTTTTTGTTTGGTTGGTTTGGGGTTTTTTAAGCCTGTCAGTGTTCCGTGTGCCATGAGCTCTACCTTAGAAAGAGAGTGACAGTGTTTGGTGGATGCTGTCTGTAGGTTAGAGCTGAAAATACACCTGTGAGACAGCAGTGCTTGGGTCTGACCTGATAAGGTGCCGCTGCCATGGTGTAGGTATTGTCTTTATCCCAACTCTCCTAAGGAGCATGTTGGCAAAGCCTGGCACTGATTGCTAATCCTGAAAGGCCCTTTGGATGCTGGGTCTCAGGCTCAGGGTAGTGTAGAAAGCAGATGGTATTCTTGTGAGCTGCTGTGGAATTTGTGAAGCTTACCTTCTGCAGCTGTAGGGTGCATGGTGAACATGAATGCAGGGTATTAATAGTGTGAGGAATTAAAACTAGAGATGGGTGAAAAGTTAAAAAGATAAATATTTCTAGAAGAACAAAGCATCTCTCATAGAGGGTTGTCAAAACCATCAGTACCACTGTAAAACCCTGTCCCTCTTGAATGTCAGTGAGAGCTGGATATTTACTCTGCCACTTTTGTTTCTGGAAATCTTACCCATGCTCGTTTGTGTTGCTGTCTCCTAATCTGCCTTCCCTCAGCAGTTGAAAATGGCTCATACAGTGTGTAGCAGTTTGCTTTTAAAGGCAAATAGCAGTTTGGACTAATTTTGGCCATCCTTTACTGAGAGCCTCCCTCAAAACTAAAATTAAAAGATAGTACTGTTTAAATTTGGAAGGTCTGAGTGTCTGTCTCTGTTACTGTTGTAACAAAGGGGAAGCAGGTTGTGATCAGGCCACAGTGTTTGCTCCAGACAGGGATTTTTTTAGCACCTCAGTAAAAGAAAGGCAACAGGGGAATCTTCGTGTTGAAATCCCGCTGAGGCTGGGAGCCCCTGAGCTGTTACAGCTCTAGCAGTTATAAATGACCGTGTGCATTTGCATAACGCAGTTGTCAGTGAATTAAAATGATTTGGAATTTTCACCGAGGAGGTGGCAGCCTGACCTGGGAGTGCTCCATCCCTGGCTCCCAGTAAGTGATGCTCCAGAGCAATCCGGCTCTGTTACCTCCGAGCTGGGCTCCTGGGGAAACAGGGCTACTTAAGAACACATTTATCTCAATTTCTCCATAGGTTTTCTGAATGCTGTGATAAATGAATGCATTTAATAAACCGAAAATTAAAACGTGAGATAAATAGTGGTATAGATGGGGGTTGAGAGAGGCAGCAAAAAACCATGAATAAATTATTGGCTGCTAGTCAAGTACTTTAATAATTGACTCTCTGATGGTAACTTCTCCCTCCTCTCTCTATCCCCCCTCCTCTGCTAAAGAAGTGCCTGAGTAATGAAATTACATGTTAATGCACTGAAAGAGTCTTCCTTTTTTTCCCTTCTACGTTGACATAGTATCTTTTGATTGAAGAAGGTTAATTAATACTCATTTAGCTGTATTTGTTCAGTGGAAGGGTTGCTGTCACAGTTGCAAAGGATAAATGAAACAGTGCCATATGCAGATTTGGTTGGAGTTTTTCCTCCTTCTACCAAAGAATGCTTGCAAAGGTGAATTAGAGGGAGAATGATGCTTTATCACGCCCTTTTACTTAAGGATGTACTCAGCCAAGGTCACTAAGCCCTTCATCCGGAGCAGTTTGTTTCATGCAATACCATTGCTTCTCTGCAGCGTTCATGCAAATCAGAAAGGGCTCTGCTGCCGACCTGGCATTTCACAGGCGTGCCAGCTTGCATGGCACCAAAGCAGTAAGAATTTGGATATCAGCAGGGAAGGGAAATAAAAGCAGGAATAGCGAACGGCCTGCAAAGGATAGGTTGGGACCGGAAAGGTGAAATGAATAATGATGAGTGAAATATGTGATGCATCACATAGATGTTGGCCTAAGTGAAATATGGTAAAATGTTCAGTACAGTCAGTCCTTATAGCATATGGTTTTCTAATTAAAAAAAAAAAAATCTTACTTCAAAACCAGAAATCCCTGAAAAATGAAGAGAAAAGCATCTTGGTGAAAGATGCACTGAGGTAGAAATTATTTGGGGAACTTTAAATGCTGCAACATTTCATGGCAGGGTAATTTTGAGAGATGGTTGTTCTGAAGCGGGTACTTGCTGGTGACAGAAGCAAGGAAAAATTAAGCAGTTTTGATTGATGCGTCTCATGCAAAGACACAGCTGAGCTATCTACAGTCTAGGTGACATGGCCATTGAAGCCTTCTTTCCCCAGAATTTCTCTTATTCAGAGCTGCTCCAGGAAGAAAAAGCTGGGTTTCTCTGGGACACCATCTATTATCAAGGAAGAAAACTCTCTAGTTCCTGTAGGTAAAGCATGAGAGAGAGGCAGGGATGCCATTCCAGACAGCACTGATTGTCAGCTGCTCATCTTAACAGTGCTCATCTTGGGAGTAGGCTGTTGCCACTTTTGATAAGTCACTTCTGTACTCCTCCCATTGCTCACTTTTGAGAGTTATTGGACCTATTTCTCCAAATACCTGTATGCCAAATATGCAGGATGATTTAACTCTGTGAAATAATTAGTGTTACTTGTATGTGCCTAAATGATTTCAGTTTCAGCACTGTATGACCTTTATAAAATTCTCAAAGACAACACCGAGCATTACTTACGTATTTGCTGTTGTTTTAGGCAGGACAGTGCCTAGAAAGCATCCTTCTGTCAGGAGTATTGCATTCCTGCTCAGGTTGCCCAGCTTGGCCCCTGTTGCAGCACGGGGAGCTGAGTGCTGCTGAGCACTGTGCCCCACAGTGACACAGGGCGTTGAATCATTTAGCCCGTGGTTGACTTCAGGAGGCAAATGGCTTTGGCTCATTTATAAATAATGAGAGACACGAAACACAAATTCAGGACAGAGAAAGTTGAGAGGAACAGTCTGTATTTTTCATTCTTGAATCCAGTTGTCTTGGAATACCTTACAGCTCCTGACAGCTTCTAACTCGCCTAAAGCGTTAATCTTTCAAAAGAGTCAGAGAGACCAAAGCATTCACAAATGCCATTTTTCTACTCTGCAAGCAATTTAATTACACTATAGATTTTTGTCAGGTTTGAACATATCTTTGTTTCTTAGCTCTCAATTATCAATTCCTATATTCCTTAGAGAACAGGAGCCACTTTAGTTAAAGACCTTGTCAATGAGTCAACCGAAGGGTTAACCTTCCAGATGGGCCCTTTAAATGGTTCTGTCCTATAATATTTCATCTCCTGCTCCCCACAGCTGAGGCATAAGCTTGGTGCTTTTCAAATTAAATTAGATTGTGTAAGCCAGGTGTCTTGGCAGTAAAATCATGTGCAACCCATTTTTATCCCATTAACATTGGTGTTCATCAAGGAATTGTGTTTCTCTTTCTGTGAACTCTAGGTAAACCGGTAATGATCATAACTGAGTACATGGAGAATGGCTCCTTGGATGCCTTCCTCAGGGTAGGTGATTTCTTCAAAAGCTAAGGAGATTTTATACTGAGAAACATTTTTTGTTTTTCTTTCCCTTCTTTTTTTTTTTCTTCCCAGAAAAATACTGAATGTTGCATGGTTTTAAAGAAATTATGTTTGTACTTGGGAAATTCTGTTTTCTGGTGTTGCTTCTATCAAAAACCAGAATAAATATAGACTGGAAGAATATAGAATAAATTAATTTTAAAAATAGCAGGATCTTAAATAATCCATGTTTAATGTGAAGAGTTCTGATTTGCTCCATTTTTGAAAGCATTGCAGTGCAGTAGACTCATTAAAATCAGATTCATTGTAAACTGAGTACTGCATGGCTGGAAGCTGTGACAGAACCTCTTAGTTTTTGCTTTACCGGTGAATTATAGACAGTGGTCAGGAGAGTGAGGAAATAACATTGTATCTTACTTGAGAGAAGATGGGAATTCAGTTCTCCCCTCTTTGCCAGTTTCGTCAGTGGCAATAATGTAGCTTTTAGCTTAATGCTCCTTTGGTTTTCCTGCTTTGCCCCCATGCAGAAGAACGATGGCAGATTCACAGTGATCCAGTTGGTGGGGATGCTCCGTGGCATTGGCTCGGGGATGAAGTACCTGTCTGACATGAGCTACGTGCACCGGGACCTCGCTGCCCGCAACATCCTGGTCAACAGCAACCTGGTCTGCAAGGTGTCTGATTTCGGCATGTCCCGCGTCCTGGAGGACGACCCTGAAGCAGCTTACACCACACGGGTGAGGAGGGAAGGAGAATGTCCTGTGGCTTTTCTTGCCTCCGTGTTTTGTCTGTGTGGGAGGTGGCAGTGGTTTGTGTTCAAATCGTCTCAGCCACAAGTGAAAACCTGTATCACAACCTAAAGGTAAGCATGGGCCCAGGCTCCACAGCTGGTGTAAACTGATGTAGTGTTACTGCTACAGCAGTGGCCACATCAGTATTTCTTCTCTGAGGATGTGACCCATGCGTTCCTCTGGTTCCCTCGGCAGCGTAGAGCACGTGACAGGAATCTGATGCCAGAAATTAGAGCCTGGACTTCTGTTCCTTCTGATATCCACAAATGTGGTTTCCAAGTGGCTGGTCCTACTGATGTTTGATACACCAGGTGTGGACATGCCACCAAGAAATAAAAAATTAAAATCCACTTTTGCCCATCAGAAAGCCAGTCATAAATTTGACCAAATTAATACAGATTGACAAAAATGTTAGGCCTGCATTCCCATTTTTGTTTCTGTTTTATCTATATTTCAATATCCCACTGTTAAGTAATTTTGCTAAAGCCATTTTAATATGCTGCATGTGGAATAGAGCTAATGCAAGTACTTCTGGCCACAAAACAACATCCCAACCATTACCAGCCTTCGTACCAATACCTCTGAAATCAACATGCACATAAAGAAAAAAATGTCAGTTTATAAAGTCTCCTTTTTTAATTGCTTATTTTCTTCGTTTTTAAATATCTGCCATTCTCCATCTGTTCTCCCTAGTGCTGAGTTTGTTTGCAGCACTCAGATCTTGCCGTTTAATCCCAACACTCATTCTTTAATGGATTCACAGCTCATTACAGGGAAGGATAGACTCATGTAGTATTAAATGCTGGCCAGCCTTGGTAATTCTCACTCTTAAGGGTGGCAAGTGGAAGGAGCAGAAGCAGAGGTCTGAAATGCTGTATTCTGGGAAATCAGACTTTAGACAAGAACACAAAGGCAAGACAGAAATGATTGAAAAGCTTCTCTTTGAATTTGGTGGAGATATAGTATTATGTTTGCTCTCGGGAGTAAACTAGAGCGAATCAATGACATTTGCTTTACATTGTCTTCATTTGGTATCAGTAATGAAGGATCAGGAAAATTTGGATTAACTCCACTGTGCTAAAGCAGCTAAATTTAAAGAGCTTATTGACAATTTTTAGAATGACAACCATGTATAAACAATGTTGGTGCATCTGTGAAAGAAGGAATAAAGCTTTTGCATAACCAGAGAGGATGCAAGAGAATGCAGTTTTTAAAGCAACCTTTTTAAAGACATTGAGGTGTTCTGCTCTACTCTGTTAGTAGTATAACTCATTAAAGTGAGAGCATCCTGTAGTGACACAAGGCACATATTGCCACAACCTGGTTCACAAAGGGCCTGATGCAAAGGCTGAAGAAGCCAGGAGAAGGACCCCTTTTGATTTCCCTTGGCTTTGGAACAAGTCCATATTAAACACTTGAGAGGTATAGTGGAACAATATACCATTAAGTATGCACACACTGCAGTCACTTATGGATAAAAGCTATCTAGAAGATGGCTGGGAAAAAAACTACCAAAATAAACTTAATCAAAAAAGCATAAAAGCAAATGAAAAAAACACCGAAAACCTTTGTTCAGCTTAAGTCATTCCCCAGATGGAACTGCAGGAAACCAAAAGCTCAATTAAAAACACCTTGCATATTAACATAAAGAGAAGGAGAAATCTCTGGCCTGGGATCACTCAGCTAAGGCAAAATCAGATAAACAGGATGGAGTGAGTTCCTTTTTAAACAGTGCAGGGCCTCAGTGGCCCAAATCAGATGCCCAAGTGTTTTTATTTGTTTTAAAAGAAGTACTGTAAGAAGAGGCAGCTCTTTCCAACAGGTATCAACAGCAGGCTTGTACCATGGTCTGGTGCTGAACTCCTCCCTCAGGGTCTGGGAGATCCCAGAGGCTTGCTTGCCCTCTCACGTCTCTGGTAGGAGTTGGGATACTGCCCATGGGAAACACCACTGTGTTCATAAATCTTCCCAGTTTATCCTTTCTTTATTTTACCTTTTTGAAAAGCAAAACGTTTATAATCCCATTTTTCTGAGACAGGCCAAACAGGTCAGACAGGCAAGCAAGGAAACAGTAATTAACAGCATGTACTTATTTGTTTTGTCAACTAAATCTCTAATATATACTTTGTAAAACCCCTGGCTTGTTCTCAGGCTTCAGCATAGCCCTAAGCAGAGATCTCTTGGAGGGCTGATAAAAATACATTTAGCAATTTACTGGTTCGCCTCCTTGTGACTAAAGAAAACAGATGGGCAGCATTGCCTCCTGGTTGGATCTGACAGCTTCATGGCAAGCAAGAGAGAAAGTGGATGCCTTTTTAAGAAGGAGTCTGGAGCTGTATGCAAAATGTATTTTGAATGTGTAGAGCAGTGTCAGCCACGCACATTACTGGGTCAGTGACTCACTAGCCCGTGGTTCCTTCCGTTTGTGGCAGGGGGGCAAGATCCCCATCAGGTGGACGGCTCCAGAGGCCATCGCCTACCGCAAGTTCACCTCGGCCAGCGACGTCTGGAGCTACGGCATCGTCATGTGGGAGGTGATGTCCTACGGGGAGAGACCTTACTGGGACATGTCCAATCAAGATGTGAGTCTCCTTCTGAGCTTCCTCTGCGCTTTCTCTCCCTTTCCCGCCCCCCACGCCTTTATCCTTGTCCTTAAATGTCTGCTGATGTGTTTCTGTGTCAATTGCTATACAGTTATGTTTATTCCAGGCTTTTAAAAGGATATCATGGATGGTAGACTCCTGTTTTCTCAGGGAACCTCTCTGGAACTAAAGTTCCTTAAATACTTCAAGATTTGTCTGTGGTCAGGGAATAGGGGATTCTCAAGTTAGCATCTATAACTTGTGCATGGGATTTATTTGGTTTGGTTTTTAAAATTAAAAGAAAAAGCAATTAAAGAAAAATGGAGGAAAGGGAAGCTAATATATTTAAACTGTCAGATTGTAATACTGTCAAGAGAAGGAAGGTTTGAATGCTCATATTAAATCTTGAGTTTATTGAATGTCTTTAAGAAAAAAACACTTGAATTTAATTGGGCTTCCTATTGGTAGTTAATTCTTGAAGCTTCACTATGCTTGTAACTCTTCCAGGTGATTTTATTTCCTGTAGGATATCTAAATCAACACATACGAAATCCAATTCTGATTATCAGTCAGAGCATCCTTGTAACAATGGCATAGCTGCCCCCTGAGGGCATTAAAAAGCAGCTTTTGTAAATGACCATTCTTAAATTATGCATGTCCTGTTTAACCGTACCATCTGGACTACTTCAGTGTGTTCCAAGAGGGAGCATGCACAATGGCTGCTGTTCCAGAAGAGTATTTAATAATAATGCTAATAAGAGCTTTTGCTAATAGAATTTTTATTAAATGGAAAAAAAAAAAATCCCAGTGAAAATGAGGCCTAGATTATCCGTAATTCTTTTCCCAGGGGATTTACAAGCATATAAAGGAAGAAGAAAATGCTAATCTGAAAATACGGTCATGGGAGTGGTTAAGTCACTTTACAAGTCATCTGCTTTCTTCTGTAGAGCTGAACATTTTCAAAGAGTGTCTAGATGCGGATGGCATTTAATCTAAATGGGGGATATAATTTTAATTTCCTTCTGATGTGAAATGTCTCTTCTGGCACCCAATCTCGCCTTCCTTTGCTAACAGGAAGTCATCAAGACTTAGCAAGAAAATAAAACACCAGATGTGTCTCGGTTATATCAGGCATGTCTGCACAGCACAGTGGAGCTCACTGCAACAAACAGAGCTGTTTTTATTAGAGCTGTTTATGTTAGGCTGGTGTTCACTGCGACTGTGCACTGCTAGACCATGTTGAAAAGCTGGCTTGAACAGGACAGGGAAAGCCAATATTGCTGTCTTTGCACACTCTTTTATAGTACATGGCATAGACATGCCTTTCTTCTTACCAATGACAAGAGCAGTGCTTTTCACAACAAAGCAGAAGTAGATTTCAAGTTATACTCAGTGTCTGTTGAATCAAGCAAAATCAAAAGGATCTTCGTACTTTCTGGAGTAGAGAGAGCTGCTGTGTTTGTGGTCACTGAATAGCTGCTAATAATGCAATAGTATCTCTCACCTTGTCCTCCCAGTGGATTTTAGCCACTAATTGGACAAGTCCAGAAGGAGAGAATTTAGTGCAACTCGGTCTCTGAGCACTCCTGATCTCTACTCTCATGGTGAGTCTTGCCAGCAGTGTCATATCGATTAACTCCGATCTGAAGGCTCCTGGGTCATGTCCCTGTCATGTCAGAATTGAGTTCTGGTCATGTCCCGTTCTCCTGAGAGAGCTCAGAAGCTCCATTTAGAGCCTCTGGAGCCCTTTTTAGAGAGTTTGAAGTGACTTCCATTTGTGAGTTTCTCTGGATTCTTTAAATATGAAATAAATTGTTAAGCTGTGCTGGACTTCTATAAAGCTGCACAAAAGGGTTCCCAGTCCTGCATTTCTTGGCTCAGAGCACACAGCAGAGAGAGAACAGTTTATCTGCAAGGCCCCTTGACAGAGATATGCTAGCCCAGGAGGATGGGGTGATCTGCTGTACCTTAAAAATGTTGGGGTAAATAGAGTCTTCAACATACTGCACCCTAAACTTACAGATAGTAAAGACTTGCTATAGAGCTGTTGCTTCTCCAGCCCTCTGGCCAATGAGGATAGTTGCTTAATTCTAACCAGGGCTGTTCTGTCATCCCTGTATCCCATGTGCTTTTTGGTGATATCTTGCCCTTCTGTATCTGATGTCTGCTTTGGAGGCTGTACCCTTTTAGTTTTGCATTGCTGACATGAAGCAACAGTTCTGAGACCACCAACTGCCTGAGTCCGAGTGCAATTTTCCATGTTGCATCACTTAATTGTGGATTTGCTGCCATAGTGTGCATGGCCCTAGGATAAACGACACTCAGCTGTAGATGTGAGCAGTGTCTGATGTTCTCTAATGCCCTCCTAATTGTGCCATTTGTAGGTGATTAAAGCCATTGAGGAAGGGTACCGGCTGCCCCCACCGATGGACTGCCCCATTGCTCTCCACCAGCTGATGCTGGACTGCTGGCAGAAGGAGCGCAGCGACAGGCCCAAATTTGGACAGATTGTCAACATGCTGGACAAGCTCATCCGCAACCCCAACAGCCTGAAGAGGACAGGCAGCGAGGGCTCCAGGTCAGCTGTGCTCTGGTGCTGGTGACGTACGAGGGAGCGCAGGGGAGGTGACAGGAGGAGCTGCGGCCTGCACGGCAGCCTCTGCTCCGCCTGGGCCAGCACGGGGCTCGTGCTGCCTCAGGGCTGGCCCCCGGGGCACCCAGGCTGGCCCAGCCCTGCCAGAAGCAAAATGGAATTAGCAGAGCTGTTGCTGTATTGCACCAGCACTGAGCAAGTTTATAGCACAGTCTTAAGCACGTCCTGAAAAAGCCCCGACGCAGTGAAGCTCAGTTGGAAGGCAAAGTCTGCTGCCCCTTTTTCCTTCTCCCCCCTCGGTGAAAGGGCTTGAACGCTTAGGGTCACCTCAGTCAGTGCAGCTAATAGGAGTGATGTGGTTTTCTGCAGGAAAAGCACATCATCAGGTTTTATAAACCCTAGATTTGTGTAGGATTTGCAAATGAGCATTACAGCATTACAGCCAACGCCTTGCGGGCATTGGGAAGGTGTGGATTAATTTTTATGTGAATTTGAATTTAATTTTGTGGAAAGCCAGTTTCATGTCTCCACTGATCCTGCATTACATTTGTTTTGTTTGCTAAGCATGGTGTACCTGGTACGTGCAAAAGAAGCACAGCAGGAAGGAAACTCCCAGAGTCATAGGGTAAAACCAAAATATCTTTGTTGGGACACATCAGCAGTTTGTTTAAGCTGGTGAAACACTGCTGAAGTAATAGGAGCTTTATTAATCTACATCAGGTTTGGTCTGTTTTTTTCAAATGTCTTTGGTTTGGCAGGTAGATATGCTTACAGCAAATATGTAAAAAATAGCTTAAAAGAAATGAGGAAGATAATAGGAAAATGTTTTTTAGTAGGAAGGAAGGTACAAAAATATGCATTAGGCAATGCAAAATCTAGTTTCTTGAATCAGTGAAGGAGTAACAGAGGTTCTGTCTCAACCTCCAATAGAACATCCTTTTTTAAACTTGTATGTCCCTTTGTGAGTCTTGCTTACAATGTCTGTCATCAGAAGAGGGATTGCTATCCCTGTGAGGCCACTATATACCATGTCTTCCAGATTGCCCTAATTGCATTGGTAGCCTGGCAAAAATGTATCCCCCTTGAGACTTAAATAATTTACATGGTGAGAAACACAATGTGATCCGCTGTGATAATTTGGTTTGAGAATCACAGTATGAACTCCTCCATTTTGCTTTCCGTTCAATTTACAGGTGTTCTTTGAAAATATGTAGATTTTACAATAGTTCATGTTCGGGGTCATTCTGCGTGTGTGTGTGTGTGTGTGTGTATATGTAAGTTAATAACCTATTCAAGGTCATTTCATGTTCATGGCTGTTTATAAATATTTTTCTTCTCTTTGAAATATGAATTTCAAATATGCATATAATTTTATTAATACATGACTATATACATGAAGCATAATTATATATAAATAGGTTGCCATCTTTGGTCTTGTGTTAGATAGTGCAGTGAAAGAGTTGTACCAAGTATTACCAGTGTGTACTCGGTGCCTCAGGCAAGACCTAGCTATGCTATTGCACACCTAATCTTTGATGGGGTGCATTTTCAAATAAATTGCTAAATGATAACTGTTTTGATTAGGTAGATAATAGTAATTTATAATGGTTTAATGAAACTGTGACTTACGATATCCCTGAAATAATAAATGAAATAGTAAGAAGAGAAGAAAATTTTGTAAAAATAATTATTGGCAAATCTGTGCAAGGGAAAATGAGAAGCACATTCCACAGTGCAAACAAAGATCAAAGCTTGTGTGATTTCTGCCACTCCTGGCACACACTCCAGTCAGGAATGGATTGATTAAAGAGGGGATTAACTCCCTGCTGTCCTGAGTTTGATTGAATGCACTGAGCAGACCTGGCTAGAAACAGGATTTATCTGAAACCGCCCTGAGTTTTACCCTCCAAACCAGTCTGGCAGGGTGTGAGCTCCCAGTTCTTTGCACATACTTGAGTAGTGTTTCTATAGCTGCTGAGCTGAGGTCTGACACATGCAGGGTTGGCAAGGTCTGGCATTGCTGCCCGTGAGATACAGACCCAGCAGGCTGAACGCCTTCCAGCATTGCCATCTTCTTTGTTTTGGGAAGTAAAAGCATTTTCTATGAACTTGGTTGTGTCTGAGGTGGAAATCGTAAGCAGCATCGTGGTTGAAATTAGATCTCAAACCAGAAACAGAAACCTAAGGTGAAATTCATTCTTAGCAAAAATTAGCCTATTGCTTTGTATTTTGTTCAGTTTCTTGCATTGATCTGAGTTGATGTGCAGAGCCACCAGTTTCATTGGGCACAGCCCCTTGCCCTTGCTTTCCCCCATCACTGAGGGTAATTGTTGCAGAGACCAAACTCTGGTTTGTGGTTCATGATCCAGCTGACACCATTTCTCTGTCCTTTCACTGTTTGGCATCCAGACCTAGCACAGCCCTGCTGGATCCCAGCTCCCCTGAGTTCTCGGCGGTTGTTTCTGTCAGTGACTGGCTCCAAGCCATGAAAATGGAGCGATACAAGGATAACTTCACAGCTGCTGGCTATACCACCCTAGAGGCTGTGGTGCATATGAACCAGGAGTAAGTACCCAGCGATATAACAAAAAAACTGGTAAATCTGGATTTAATCAGCCTCTTTTGCTTTGTGCTGCATATCATTACACTCATTAAAGGAATGGAATGCCTTTCATTTGGATGGAGGATAACTTTAAAATGCCTCCACAATGCCTCCACTTATTTAATTAAACATTTCTGTACATCTGCCTTGCTTTTGCTAATGCTGCTTGCGGTTGACTCTTAATATTTTTCTCTGCACTAGCATCTGATCCACGGTTCTCAGCCCCTCGTTCCTCTCTTGCTTTCCACAGTGACCTGGCCAGGATTGGGATCACGGCCCTCACACACCAGAACAAGATCCTGAGCAGCGTGCAAGCAATGCGCACCCAAATGCAACAGATGCACGGCAGGATGGTTCCCGTCTGAGCCAGTACTGAATAAACTCAAAACTCTTGAAATTAGTTTACCTCATCCATGCACTTTAATTGAAGAACTGCACTTTTTTTACTTCGTCTCCTCGCCCGTCGAAATCAAGATCTGCAGCATTACTTGATGTACAGATTGCGGAACCCGAGCGTGTGTGTAGGGAGGAGGGCCTCCAGAAATGACAAGCCGTCATTTTAAACCAGACCTGGAACAAATTGTTTCTTGGAACATACTTCTCTGTTGATCAACGATATGTAAAATACATGTATCTATATAAATATAAAGTCACATTCAAGTTTTGATGCTATGTTTGCTGCCAGATACTGTGCTTAAAAAACAACAGCATTACTTTCCTTCTCCCCGTGACCCGTAGGATTACAACCATAGTGTTTTATTTGTGGGTGAAACCACCGTTGTGCATCTTTCACTGGAATGAAGAACCTGCCCTGGGATATTTTTTGCAGACTTGGTGCATCACTAGCACCTTGCAGAAACTTCAGTGAGAATATCGTTTGGCTAATCAGTGCCTGCCAATTAGTGCTCTACCCATTTATGGGCTTGAGACATGAAGTGACCCACCTCGTGGATTATTGGGCAAAACTGGACTTCTGGGGAGGTTCTTGGCTGTTGGGCCGTGCTGAAGCCTACCACTGAAAGACATTTTGTGACCCTCTTGCCAGTAGTCAGCTGTGACAATCGTGGCTGTGGAGCTTTCAGACTTCTTTTCTCTTTCAAGAAACTATTCCCTTTGCCTCACGGAAGGTCAGTGGAAGTACAGCATCCAACATGTTAGTGATGCTTTGTTTTGTAAACTGTGCTGGGATTTCATCACTGTTGGGGGAAAATAAAAATTGCTGTGATATGTATTATTTGGGGTTCCCAACTGGTTTGTAAGAACCTGTGCTGGCTTCCCACACTAATTGCTGAGCGTTTCCCATTGTTTGCTGTATTTGATGACAGTGAAAATTGCACTCTTACAAATTGCTCTCAAGCTGTTGCATGTTAGGGTGTGCAGACTAGGTGTAGGAGTGTGTCTGGGGGCTCAGCTCCGTGCTGAGAGCTTGACCCCACTTCACACGGAGAGCAGTAGGGATGCCCATATGTTTTGGGTGGAAAAACTCCACACGTGCATCCCATAGAAAGTAAGAATAACCATGTAAAGTGCAAATGCTCATAAATGCGCCAAGAAGAACCAAGGACTTTTCCTGCACTACCGTGAACAGCAGTAGAAACAATATTTGGGCTTCAGAAAGACCAGTTACAGTTGTGGTGTCAGTGGTTTTATGGGAAGGGGAGCAGAAGGAGTTGTGCAATGCAGCAGTGCTACAGTTCAGACACAGTGATCCACTCGGATCAGCTGTGGGAACCAAATCTGCTTTGGAAACCAGCCCCGTTGGGTGCTTATCAGGGATTATCAGGGCAGCTGTGGGTGTGAGTGCCAGGTACAGGCTGCACAGCTGGGGCCTGATGCCCCTCTGCAGGTATGGCCAACAGGGTGGAGCATGACCTGCTGGAAAAGCTGCCCTCCTCCTCCTTCTCTAGGGAGTAGATGGGAAGTGAGTGAGTGAAAGCATCCCTGGGTTGCTAGGTGGAGGAGACTGCTATGGGAATGTGGTTGTCCTCAGTAGGTCACATGGGATAAAGCTTTATCCAGTAATGCTTTGAACACAGTGAAGCTTGAATTTTATTTATATTGGAGCTTTTATTACTCTTTTTGAACAGAGTATGTAAGTTAAATTCCTTTTAAAGTCCTTCCTAGGACCAAAGTGATGAGATGACCTTAGAAAAAAGACAGGACAGGGCCGCTTACGCTGTGCTGAGCAGGAGGAGGATTTTCAAGACATGTCCTTTAGAACTGACATTGCATTTCAGCTGTGCCAGGCACAATGTCAAAAAGGTGAGATTTATAGTTTAATGGCACTAAGACTGGTTCTTTAGTCTATAATATTTTGGTCCCACTCCACACCTGACAGCAAATTCAGAAATGATTTAATGCCTTTATATGTCAGGCTTTTTTAATAATTGAGTTTATCCTAAATCCAAAACAGTTTGCTCAGTTGGACAAATCACACGTACTGTATTGTCACTCACATCACTTTCTGTCACTTTTAACAATAACTTGCTGATTTTAACCACTAACTCTCCTTCACTCCCAACTTTCTCAGCGAACAACTTGTTCTGAGTATGGGATGCTAAATTTAGATCCTGTCAAGTCATGACAGCTCAGTATAAACTGTTCTGCAGTATTACTTATAAAAGCTTTTCCATTTCAAGAAATTTAAGATTTCTTTTAAAAAAAAATCTACTTAAACCAGCATGTTTTAATGTCACTTTGCCAGGCAACATAAGAAGTAGTTACTCATTTTAAAGACCTGACATTTGTACTTTCAGCAGGAAAAATTCTTTTGCATCTCAAGTGCAGAGATACTTGAATTTTCCTTGCTGTAAATCTGTTGCGTTCTGTTGAGATCATCTTTTTATCTGAAACCAAAATACACCCAGTTTTCTGGCCAGTTTGTAAAATTGCTGTCTTGGAGTCTAGTAATGGTAATTCAAAACAGTGCAATATTTTCCACACAAAATGGAAAACTGTGTCCCTATAAAACGAAAACTGTGAAGGCAGCTCAGATGTTGGGTTTTCAGCACTGCCACTGGTGGTTGTGTTCCCTGCGATAAAATATGGCCAAGGAGGGGCATCCACTGGAATGTGATTCTAGCTGGAAGAGAGCAGGTGAAAAAAAAAGGTGGCATATGTAAAGATATACAGATAGATAGATAGATAATGTATCTGTATAAAAGGTATGCCATGGAAGCAAGATGTTGAAATAGTGTGAGGGAAGGAAGGACAGGGAAGGCAAAGGGCTCCCACCCTTTGAGCACTGCCAGGTGTGTTTGTCTCCCTGGCTCCTGCCCCGGGAGTGGCCCATGGGAGTATGGAACGTGCAGCTGCCCTTCTGTACGAGACATGCACTGCCTCCTACTTACCCCTGTGTCCTTTAGGAAATCCTTCTCCAGGGCAGGGATGAGTTCAGGTCGTTTCCCTTGCTGTGAGTCAGCAGTTGCAGCAGCTGAAGAGGGAGAGCTGCAGGTTGATCCAGGAGTAGGCATTGGGGCAGGTCTGTGTGTCTGTCTTGATGCACATGGTTAATACATTTGGGTTCTCTTTTTGTGCAGGGAAATGGATTTTGCTTTCACGGCCTCGTAGCTCGTCCTGTTGATCACATTGACCACGGAGGAACATAGACTAGACATGAAGCCTTCTGGATCCACAGTTGCGTCTTCCATAGCACTGATTCTGGAAAACACATGCTGAACAGTCATCGGTCCCTGAAGAGAGTGTGACTTTTACTTTCTCTTTTTTTTTTCTGGGCCACCCACTCCGTTGTTTTTTTCCGTCGAGCGATAACTAACTCGTTAAGACTCGGCACCCAGTTGTCACTTGAGGAATGTACTGTGTCAAAGCCCTGCAGACTTCTGGATTTTTTTTTTTCTTCCCCTTCTGCTTTCTCTTCCTACCTTTGGTTTTATTTATATATTTTGTTGTTGTCTCTCCTCGTCCCCCGGCTGTCACCGCTGCATCCCGGACGAATGCAGGTGACAGAGCACTACAGATCTTACCATGGACGCCAGGCCAGGTGCCACAGCAAAGAACCCAGTTCCTGTGAGCTGCCTATGGACATTGCTGAAGTGACATTTTACACTAAAGGTGCCATTGCAGTGATATAAATATATTTTTTTCCCTTAAATGGATAATGGATTATTATCTCCTCTGAAAGGTGCGTATGTGTGGTCATGTGCGTGTGTGTGTGTGCAAGTCACCTCGTGTGTAGAACTGCCTGTGAATGTGCCCAAAACATCTGTGGAAGTGCAGGAGTCCCCTGTCCTATGAGACCAGGCTGATAGCTCGTGTCTGAAATGGTAGCAAGAACACACACATTAAAAAATATTTCAATTTCTCTACCTGTAAGTGTATTTTTTAGCTGCCACACTAACCTTATTGAGTAGTTCTGCAGCCTGAAATGGGCAGTTTTGAGTTAGTTTTGGAGTTACGGATTGCGGGACCTAAAGGGTGCTAAGGTTTTTGTTAAGTGTAGTTTACTCGTACTAGTGCCCTGCTCATGACCAAGACAGACCAGTTTCTCAGTTGCAAGGTGATGGAGGCAACACCTGCATTTCCATCCACTGGTAACCCTGAACTGAATTCTTACGTAGCCTTTTTTATCTGCAAAAATAGGATTATAAAGACTTGTTGAATGCTAACAAATATATGCAATTCTTCCATTCACAGAAGCACCTTGCTCTGTGTGCAAGCTGTGAAACCTTGCAACGTAATAATCAGAACACTTCCCTGAATCCCAGCACAGTTAAGGAACAAAAGTGCAACAACACCTTTAAAGTTACATTAGTTAGCAAGAGAGATGTCAGTGTGTCCTGTTCCTCGTGCAGGTGATGAAGAGCAGGTGAAGTGCAGTAGAAGACACCCCTTTCTTCCATGGCCCGAGGAGCAGTGCTGCAACTTACTGGTACTACCTAGGAGAACTTCCTGTGCTTGGAGAATTCCCCTTAGTGTGGGTGAGGTAGCTGGAGTGGAGCTGAGTGCTTGCCCGCGGGGCCTGGCGTGGGCAGGGGAGCTGCTCCCCGTATGCTCCCTGGCTGCCAGGGCTGTTCCCTGCAGGGGCTCCGGTGGCACACGTGTGGCAGTCTGGACGCGCAGCCCTGCCCGGAGCTGGGACGCGGTGTTCCGGATTGCTCCTGTTCCCTCTTCTCCCTCCTCGCTGACCCTCGGAGCTCATCGTAATTCTGCCTGTTCCGGCGAGGAGGAGCAGCAGGGCCTGGGAGGGAGGCGAGGGGAGCTGTGCTGTTGGCTGGGGCTGGGCGTGGCGCGGCACCAGGAGGTGCCAGCTGTGCCTGGCACGGGTGGCCAGTGGCTGGGCCCCCACAGGCTGCTCCGGACAGAGTCGGAACGAGAGCCACAGCTCTGCTGCCCTCGGGCGTCGGCCGCCACTGGCCTGTCCTGCACCACAGGGGTGGTCAGTTGTCCTGCTCACACACCACTGGTTGATGTTTGTCCGGGTCTCTTGCTGTGCTAATTTCGTGATGGATCTTACGTATTAAAAATATATATGTATAAAATACAAAAAGCTGGTAAAGTAACCAGTAAACAGGACTTAAAAAGCAGTATTTTTCTTTTATGTGACATTTTCATAACCAGAAAAAAAAAAATCTGAAATACTAATCAGACAAATAAAAAGAGAGTGCATTTATTTTTTTGTATCACTGCAAGTATGTTGGAATATGCAAGGACTGTGGTTAAAATTAGAATGTATGAGGCATATTATAATTTAGTTCATACTGAAAAAATCTAACAGCATTTCTTGGTTCGTGCATTTGAATGATCTCTGGGTTAGATATATAGATTTTTCTATTTTGTTTTAATTTGTAATTTTTTTCCCCCTCCATGAATTTTAGGTACACATAACTTATGTCATTTATTTATGGTCTTTTATACCTAGTTTGTAAAATTGTAAAATAGCAAACAATGCAAATATTTGCATTTGAAAATAATAAAGTAGTTGCTGTACAAACCCGAAATGGACTATTTCTAATTATTGCATGTTTTTTTAATTTAGAGTTTATCCACAACAGATACAAATACAGAATTCAGAGTAGCAGTCCTGGTGTTTGCCCCAAAGGGATTAATTCTCTTCAGCAGATCTCACAGGAATGCACTCCCAGAGCTCGTTTGAGTGCTGCATAGCTCCTGCCTATACCCCAAAGCACGTTTTGTTGCTCCTGTCCTGGGCTGTGGTGTGCTGAATGTGGTGTGGGAAGGATGGGCAGTCAGGCTGACCTTGTTAGTGATATCAGTGCTATTTCCTTGGAGACCAGGTGGTATCCATGGGCACTGCAGCTGAGAAAAACTACAGTCATAATTCTTCATTTGCATGACTGGGATCAGGTAGGAATAATGTCCTTCCCCTGCTCCTGGGTCGGACCTTGCCTGAGGCCAGAGATCACCTTGGCAGGAATCCTACAGTTTTCACAACATCCTTTGGGCCAGGGTGTCACCTCTCATGTGGGGACCGTGACCTTGCTGCTGAGTTACTGTCCTTGTTGCTCTGCTTGGGGGCTACATTTGTGCGTGTTGGTGGGCTTGTGCTGGACACTCGTGGCCAGAGAGGGACAAGGGGAAAGGTGTCAGGGGCGGCAGAAAGTGGAGAGTTTCCGTGAGGAGGGCTCCAAGCCAGAGACAGAAGATGGGTGTTGTGTACAGGGTGTTGCTGTGTGATGGTCACACACGGGCACGGGCTGTGTCGTCTGGGTGCCGAGGGTGCAGTGGCCTCGGCTGTCAGCTTTGTAGTGCTGCTGCTTGGTTTAGGATACACAGGCTTTTAACTCTGCAAATTATACGTCTTCACCATCCACAGAGGCCAAACAAAGAATGGTGGCTCTTGTAGAAGTTAAGATTTTGAGCTATTTGAAGACTATTTTGAACCAAGCTAGAATTGGGAAAGATTTCAGTTATGCAAGCAGAACAGTGTTGTGCAGTGCTGGTCACAAAAAGCTGCTGATAACACTGGGTGGTTGCATTTTAAAAGCAAGTCCATGGTGTCCTTTTGTATCTGGTTGAGGAAGGCAGCCAGCTGGGTGTTTGGTGCCTGGATTCAGCCAGTCAGATATTGGGAGGGAATGTGTCATGGGTGGAAGAACAGATTCCATGTCACATGCACAAAGGTATCTTAAAAATTATTTAGTTTTATTGTAGAGTGAAAGAAGAACCTTTACATCATTTTTAAGAAACAACTGTTTCAAAATGTCTACTGAGAATTGAACACTTGGGTACTCTCCCTTCTTTTGCTGATTCTCTGCTTTTTCCCTCTTAACTCCCAAAGAAATCATCCCATCAAAACTTTTTACCTCAATGGTTTCATTTGCCTCCAAGTATATGGATTTTACTGAAAGATATTCGTACCAAAAAGACATTTTTTTCTCTCCTTGTCCCTCACTTTTTCAACATATTTATACAGCAGCATGAGACATTGAAATCTATTTACATATAAAGCCTGTGTATTTGCATTTATTTATGTACATCTGATGGTGTACATCCCTGAGCATGAACTAATGCAAAGAACAGACATGGGGGCCATTGCAGGCATGTCAAGAAAAACAAAATGTTTTTTGACAATTGCAAAGAAAAGAAAGCCATGTTATGCTCTAAATCAGCAACATGATTAAAAGTAGAGCTGCATTTGAGGCCTTGACCTCAGTTATTTTACCCTTTCCCTTGCAGGGAAGTACCCTTGGGCCATTGACTGATCCTCAATTGAATGGGTTACAGACCTCTGACAGATCTTATTTCTGGCAGTGGCCCTGAACATAATTCTTTGTTTATAAGAGCCTCCAAGAAAGTTATATGAATATGTAGACTTTTAAAAGTAAAAGTCCAATCAGTTTACTAAAATGTGTTCTCCATGGATGAATGGAGAGAGTAGCTACAGGAATATGCTACATTAACTTACTTTGATATATATACATGTATTTCTAGATGTGGGGCAATTATATCTCAGTAATCTGTTGTGGATTACTAGCCTTTAAACAGACCAACAAAAGATAATATAAATGCTTGTTTTTATGGTGCTCTTGAACTTTTTATTCTCTTCTGTAGAATCTTACAATTAATTCAATGGGCTGAGGCATTTTGAGTCGTTCAGTTTTTGAAGACTGTTTCTAAAATGAAAAAAAAAACAAACCCCGCTGGTCAGCAGAACAAAACCATCATGAGGAACCCAGCTCCCCTCCCATTTCTGACGAGGCAACCTCCCTTCCCGAGGGTCAGTAGGTATTTATAGGTCCAGGTAGGTGCCTACTGCCAACTTTAATGGTACTGTGCAGCTGCTTAGCTGAGGGGCTCAGCAGCTCATGTGAAGAGTTCCTGCTTCCCACTTGGACTTTCAGCCTTGCATTAAGCATCCTGTTGATGAAACTCCCCAAGCTCCATCATAATCACTTGGGGGAGGGATTTTTCAGGAAATCACAGCAAGAAGCCATGTGCGCTCAGAGAGGCTGGAGAGCCGTGGAGGGACCTGCTGTGCTGCTCCAGGGCCTCTCATGCCTCGGAGCCTGTTACAGTCCCTGCCCTGAGCCAGTCTCGGAGAGAGCTGCCTGAGGCAGGTCCTGCTCTTGCAGGCCCTTCTTCCTTCCTGCCTCCTGTGCTCTGCAGTCAGTCCTTCCCCACAATGGCAGTATCACTGGGATGGTGGCTTTCAGGGAATGGGGTGTCCTGCCTCCTCACCAGCAGCCGAGGTCTGACCTAGGCCTCCTGCCCCTGCCCTGAGCAGGGTCCAAGGTGTTATGGAGAGGTCCCGTAGGAGATGGTCTCTGAGCTCCCACTCGCTGGAAGGCTGGGATAAGGTCCTTTGCTCTGGAGCAGCATCAGGATTTCACGTGTTCAGCAGCTGAGGCTGGACAAGTCATTCCTGCTCTGGAAACGCGAACAGCTGAAAGGGGGAGTGGGCAGCGGAGGTGCCGGCTCTCAGTAGGTTTAAATCCAAAAGCCAGTTAAGGGCTCTGGCCTCAAATTTTCACAAGTGCTATAGGGGTCTGTGCCATCTCATTGCTGTGTGCCAGTGGGATCACCTGTGAACTCAACTCTTAAAAATTCAGCATGGGGATCCCCAGGGAAGTCAGGGAGTGCCCGGTTCATCTGCTGAGCACATTAACCTGTGTGTGAGACCTTACCTTGGACTACCCAGCCAGCAGATTCACAGTGGGGACAAGTATGAAAGAGCATTTGGTTTCACCTTTTTGGAGAATTGTTAAAATTCTCTTGGAAAAAAATGCTTCTGAAAAAAAAATGGTTAAAATTGAATGTTGATATTCTTCCACAATTAAAGAGACTGCTGGGTTGATTGAAGCAGCATAAATGGATAGCATAGGAAAGATGACACAATTAAGGAAATACGGATAAATGAGTTGATCTGGGCCTGCAGGTGGTATGAACTGATTACACTGGGAGTGCCCTGACTTGCATAAGCTTAAGGATCTAGTCCTTATCTATGTGCCACATGAAACTTAGGTAATTTTGTTTGTATATTTCAGCAGAAAAAATATTTTAAAGTGTGGTTTGGCAATGACTCAAGTAGTGATAGCACATTCAGGTTGGTCTTTTTGTCTGTTGATTTTTTTTTAATGTGGCCATTACTCATACAAATATTTGAAGTACATGTTGAACAATACAAAATAATGGTATCCAACAACAGACAGGAGGATTTCAGTGGAGGCCTGCAACTCCTGCCTTTGTCAGCTTTTGTTTTCAGGTTCATGTTACGATGGCAGATGGGTTTTATTTGGCCAAATGGTTTGGATTGCAACACAACATCCTTGGAGACCGTTTTTGTCATCTTTGCAGACTCCGAGTGTTCCACTGTGGTTGCTGGAGAGGACATCTCTGTGCTTGCAGGAGCCCTGGGAATGGCAGAGCCAGGATTCAGGGTCTGTGCAGCCCTGACTAAGCCAGCTGTTGTGTGTTCAGTGGCACCAGCTGGGCAGTGTTGTTTCAAGTTTTGGAGACGCACCCACGGCGACGCTGTCCCACACTGTGCCCTTGCAGGGTGGCTCTGGGGGAGGCAGGGAGGAGAGCACTGCAGTGGTGGCAGCTACTGAGTGTTTGCAGGCAGCAATTCCACTTGTCCTGTGGCCAGGGACACTGCTCTCCTTAGTGTTACTGGATTCAAAAACTGATATCTATAAACTGTTCTTCCACAGGTGTTGCCTCACTTTTCACCTACTTTTGTCTTCAGACCGGGCTGCAGCCTGTTAGGAGCTACTTTTGACTTACCCAGGGTTTGGAAGTGATTAGTTTTGGAGCCGGTTTATCATCCTGAACAGGTGGAAGAGATCATCAACAATTTTTAATCAGCTTTGAAAGTGGGTGTAGCTGATCCAAGAACAAAAAAGCATTCACCAAGTACTAAATCCAATCAACCGTGGGTGACTGATTACTTTTAGCTTTCTTAATTGATTGACTGTGGCATTTCTATGAAGGAGCTATTCTGAAACCCAAGGAAGTCCACACAAATGTTTCAATTCTTGGAATAACTTGTAAGTGATGTGTTAAACCTGTGTTTGACTTCAACAGTACTGTGTATTATAAGCCAAATATACAGATGGGTGTGCAAGAGCTCTGCTGGATTAGTGGGTGGGTTTTTTCTCTTGCTTAGTAACACGTTAAATAGTGGGAGGAATAGGTTTATGGATACTTTGAAAAATGTTTGAGGAGTTTTTCCCAGTTAAAAGCTCCCGTCATATTGCCTAGTATCATTTAACAATGGAGTTTTCAAAAAGAGGCTCCTTTAATGCCAACAAAGCAGCACAAAATCTACCTATATCTGCCTACGTCTGTGTGCAGTTGCCTTGTACACACACACGTGCATGGAAAGAGCTTTGTTCTGGGTGGCTGTCGTGGTGCCCTGCTCCTCAGCTCTCTCTCCACTCCCCCGTGTCCCTGTGGCAGAACTGCCCTGCTGAGGACACGTTGGACATTGCAAGAGCCTGCTCTGGGGGATGTGGCCATGACTCTCTGTGTGCATGGGCTTGCCTGTCCCAGGGCCACCCTTAGGATGCATTTCAGGTAGGCTTCATGACACCAGTGTCAGATTTTTGATGGTATTTTCACCTTGCTGGCAACTACTTTTACTTGCACAACTGAAAATGAACCTGTCAAGTCCTGAAGTATGACTTCCCCAGCAATGTGTTCTAGGGCAAATCATTAAGGTCATTATTCTTTTATTTTCAACACAATAAGACAACTCCAGCTGGCAATGAATGTGCATAACACACAGGGATGCCTTTGGTATGACATAGAGCAACCTGTCAGAAGGTGACTCAGATCCAAGCAAAGGCAGGAGCCCTCATTGAGCAGGACTCAGTCATCACCCTCAGCTCTCAGATGTGTCTGGGGGTGGATTCGGACCCGGGCTCTTGTGGGTCGATTGAGAACTTTTTAAAAAATGCTTCTGCACCTGTGGGAATTTTTGCCACAAGCAATCAGAGTCCCTGGGAGCAATCACCTTCCCTGTAAAGCACAGACTTATTCCTGGGCTGATGTCTTCAATAACAATAAGTAATTCCTTGGGAACATTTTAATAAAAAATAATCTCTTGTTGTCATAAAACAATGTAAGTAAGACACATCAATCCATTCCTGAGCTGGGCTTGAGAGTTTGGGTGAGACTGATGACTTTTTTAAATGAAAGAGATTCAGTTGGTAAAATACTTTCCCTGGGGCCGCTTTTGACTTGTGAACAGGGGTAGTCTGAAAAAGACAAATACACTACTGACATTGCATCTTTTTGCTACCCTGACTTTCAGCTGCATTATTTTTGCTTCTATCTCTGTGAAATGCAACTGGTTGTCTTCAACGTGACCTTTTCAAGGTGTATAAAATCAGCATTGGTCAACGTGTATCTGACCTTTGCCAGCTGTGGAAATTATCCTAGGTATATCCCAGCTGCTGGGCATCTTTTAATTGCAAGCTACAATTACACTGCCCTCCTGCTCTGGGTTTCCCAGCTAGCCAGCAGCTGCTTGGAAGGGGAGAAAGAACTCACAAGGAGCCAAGTTCCCTGAGGATACAAGGTCAGTTTTCCCTCTTTGGGCTGGGTAGCAGGT
Source organism: Atrichornis clamosus (assembly GCA_013400975.1). Taxonomy (NCBI): domain Eukaryota; kingdom Metazoa; phylum Chordata; class Aves; order Passeriformes; family Menuridae; genus Atrichornis; species Atrichornis clamosus. The sequence goes on along the minus strand of WBMZ01001999.1, from coordinate 724,697 downwards.
CTGGGACTTGTCACAGTATCAGGACATGCAAATGCTGTCTTGAGGTGAATTAATGAAGTGACTCAAGCCCTTGCTGGCCACAGTGTGCTCCCAGGCTAAGCCAGGGATGCTTCTGAGTCCTGTGTGTCTTGGGACATCCCGAGGGATGATGTTCCTGGGCTCAGAGGCTGGGGAGCAACAGTCCTGATGCTTTGGCTGGTGCTTTTGTGGTAGGTATGTTTTGTATCACAGCAAGCCTTTAGCTTGGCATTTGCTTGGGGAAAGAGCAAACAACAAACAACTGTGGCTCAAATCAGAAACACCTGCAAAATTACGCAGTTTGTATATGTGTTTTCAATGAAAGTAGGGCATATTTTTTCTTAGGTTATAGTTTTGAAGTCTGTTGAAAAATTACATGGTCTCCATTCCCTCCTCCAAAAGTTAATTGTTGTCAAACACTGAGCCAACTGAAATAAGCTTTTGTTACTCACAGTGGAGGAAGAAAAGCTGCAGAGAATCTGTTTGTTCTAAAAGCTCACATGGCCTGTTCTGGGCCTGGTTTGTGTTGCATTGATCGAAGAAGCCAGATAGAGCAACAGACAAAGCAAGGGCCTGGTCTGGGCTGTCAGCAGAGTCACTGTGTGCACCTGGCAGGTTTTACCTGACATTCTCCTCTCTCAAGAAACCTGCATGTTTTCCTGACGCTGTTAATCGTGCCCCACACTGTAACCAGCAGTGCCAACTCTGGGTTTCTTCACCTGTGCTTGGGTCTTCAGTCCCTCAGTGCACTCATCTGTGATGGAGACAACCTCAAGTTAAGCTTTGTCTGATGAAGTCCTGGTTTATTGGCTTTTTGGTTGCTTTCTTCCTAAATTAATCATATTTCTTGTTCTTCAGCTCCCATTTATGTCTGGGTTTTTCTTCTTTTCCATCATTAAATCTCCCTCATCCCTTTCTCTTAAATCCCCCTTGATGAGGAGTTTCCATTTTCCCAAGGCCTGAATGCACTGTTATTTCCTGGCAGCCCCACCATAGTTTCAGGACTGGAGAGGCTTGTGCTTCTCATGGTGACAACACCCAGAGGGCATCACTACAGCATCTAGTGCAGATACAAAAGTATTTCAGGAAAAAAATGAAAAGCAGCTCTCCTTAAATTACTGAGGAAATAAAGACAATGTGCTGTCGGGCACTGGAACGCTTCCTCCCTTTGTTCTCTAACAAAGCATTTGTCAGACACCACGCACGTTCTGCTGTGTGTGGTTCGTGTCCTGAGGAGGAATTTGCCCCCCGTGTGTGACTGAGGAGCTGTTTGTGGTATTGTCAACAGACACAGGGCTGCCCAGGCAGCTCCAAGTGTTCACAGAACCCAAACCTCCCCAGCACGGGACAAGTCACCACATAATTTCTGTAATGCCAAGACTTATTTTCTTGCTGGAATACAAATCTTTTTATTCATTCATCCTTTTCCTTATTGAGTCTCCTTTTATTGACTGTCGAACAAACTTATACTAATGCTGAGCCCTTCCTACTTGTATTAAAAAGGGATTTCCATGGATTTATAAGCTTACCTTTTTGAATCAGAATGCCATGTTGATTTATCTCATAATCTTTAATATCTCATTACCAGCAGGAACAGCATATGGAATCTTAAATTGAGCAACTGAAGGTCTTAGTTGTGAGCAAATTATGTTCATTGTAAAGTCTGAATCTGTGCAGAAAATGCCCCGTGCCTCTCCCATATGTAACTGCCTGAACTGCCTTCATCCCTGTAGGTGCAGTGCCTTGCAGTGCAGTATTTACCAAGGGAAATATTGGACTGGTGGGATTGGAGCTGCCTGGCTTCATTTATTTCATTTTGCAGCTTTTTCTTTCCTGTTTGGCATCAGTGTTGTGTCCTGGGGCTTTGGTTCAAGTGGAACTCAGCTAAAGCAGCTGCCTTTCAGCTGTGTGCTCCCTTGTAGATGGTATCTGGTATCGATGGTGCTGCTCTTTTTGTTTATGTATCATTTTGTAAACTAAATGGTATTGTTTTAATGGATTTGCTGAAGAGCACAGCCAAGCATTCAGCTCATGAACTGTCCTCTTTGATTCATTGCTGTTTGAAATTCAGTGTGAGACTGAGCAACTGAGTTGCATGGAATTTTTTTCTTTATGTTGCCTGAATCAATCAAACTTTCTCAGTGAGAAACTGTAATTTAAAAGAAAAACATGCAAAACTGAAAAATCCTGTTTATATTCCAAAGCCTGGATTTTTAGGAGTGCGAAGCAGCGTTAAAGGTGGCTTAAGAAGTCAGCTGGAATTTTCCTGGCATGAAACAGCACAGAGTTAGTGCAGTTTGTCTTACAGCACTTTAGTTCAGTCCCGGCATTGTACGCAGGTATAAATCTGAGCAGCCCTGATGAGTGAGGAGGTTGTCTCTGCTTCAGTCTGGGCTCCAGGCCGTGAAAAGTTGATCTGAAAGTAGAGGCAGCTGGGGCAGAGCTGCAGCCAGGCTGAGAAACAAAAGGGAAGCCAAGAAAGAGGAGGAGAAAAAAAGCAGAGGAAAACGCTTCTAACACAAAAACATGGAAAAAAGCAGGTTACAAAGTTTCTAAAAGTCAAGAATTTCTTCATTTTTAGAGTTGTCATAGTGAAAAATGAAGTCACAAATTAACAGTGTTCACTTTGCCCTGATGAATTAAAATCACATAACTATATTTACTAAGTGTCAAAAGAAAAGATAGTCTAAGAACACAAAATTTGCTGTGTGTTGAGGAGTTCAGAACATGGACAATGGACCCAAGACATCCCTGGATGTGCCCTGAGGTGTGGATGTTTGTAATGCAATGCATACATCCCTCCATGCACATCTGATCTGAGGCTGGCCGTCCATGCTGTTATTTCACTTGACTTGTATATTTTAAAAGCCCCAGCTCCTTCCTCAGTGAAGATGAGGAGATTGTTTTTTATATTTGTTTTAATTGGACATGAGTAAAACAGATTCCTGACAAAGCAAAAATCCAAACATTTTTCTTTCTGTTGGGTTTTAGAGAGCAAATATTTTTAAGGTTTCTGAGGGCTCTGCAAGTCAGGTGTCAGAACTGGGGAATGAGAAAAAGTGGGAGATAGAGGAGGAATGGTGATAAACGGGAATGACAGAGTGCTGGCTGGGAAAAACAATAATGGATATTATTGCTTTCTGGGTAGAATGAAAGGGCTGTGCCCTTGGCTGGTGTTATTTGGCCCAACTCTTTCTAAAGTTGGTAGAGGATTGATTCACAGCAGTTGTAATCCTCAAGTTAAATCTCAGCCCCATTGGGAGTTTTATCATTGTCTTCAAAAGAGAAAGATTGTAACCTGTGTGTTATTTTATTCAGTTACCCAGTGAATCTCTTAACAGCAAAAGAACTGGGCTCAGCCAGCACTTCCCTGGGGGTGGAGTGGGGGCCAGGCTGCTTTAGGAATTAGAAATGTGGAACTAGCTCTCTGGAAAAATTGTCAAAAACCTTCCAAACAAGCCTTTGTCTAATTTTTGTAGTTGGTGTTGTTTCACAGCTACTATTCAAAACTGCTGAACTGCAAAATTTTCAAATCCAAGCCAGGTGAAAACTTCAGCCTTTGGCTTGTTTCCTAGGAAGAGTTTGGATCTATGTCCAGCCCACAGCAATGAATGCTTTGCTTTCACAAAGTTGTGGTAGACAAGTGAGCTCCTGGTTACAGACACAGGAGCACATGCACAGATCTCATTTTTACTACGTGGCATGCATGGGAAGCAATTGTTGTGCCTGGCTTATCAGAGGATAAGTTCAAGGAATCCAAACACTGCTGTAAAGTGTGAACCAGGCCAGGGGATGGGGGATGATGAGATTTTAGGACAGGAATGACAAAAAATCCAGTCCTCAACCGGACTAAATATCTGATGGAGTCGATACGGGATTGGCCTTTGGCTGTCCCTGTGCACTGCTGCTGAGATTTCAGAGATGCCACAGGCCACACAAGCCCTAAGGGACAAAAGACCAGCATAAAGCTCCTATTTTGCATATTTTGTGGGTTTTTTCCATGGTTTGTTACTATTGAACCACCAGAAAGCTGCTTTTAGGTTGCTATTCAGAGTTGGTTTGGCAGTTTCAAGCTTAACCTCCTAATTAACCGTGTGGAGTTGTAACCTGTGCCTGCAGAGTATTGACACATTCCTCATTATCTTACCCATGTACGGTGAATTTAAGATACCAAATTCAACTTCCCTTAGGAATAAACTTGGCTCTGTTCCTCAGGCTCTGACTGAAACTCTGCAAGGAACATCAAAATCCCACTGTCAACACCACACAGATACACACAAAGCCAAGACAAACTCCCTGCAAAACACAGCACACATCCGTCCATGACTGCACGGGAAACAGGCACAGAAAAGCAGTATATACACGGCTCAAAGATGAGGATATTCCTGGGGAGGACTAACTTTCTCTCTTTGAGTCTTTTTCCTGAAAATTCGTTTCTGTTTTTCCTGTTCAAAAGAAATGACTGGATGAAAGCTAACTCTTCTTTGTCATAGAGATGTGGTCTCTTTAGGTGGCATTGACAAAATATCTAATGTTTGGGGATGTTTTGTTCAAAAGTAGATTTAAAATTAGAATAGCAGGTTTTGGCAGGACTTCGCTTGCTTCGACTGTGCTGAAAACAAGCCAGAATAGTAACTGCTATGCCAGAATAGTGGTGTTTTAAGGGCTTTCATAAGGCAAAAGATAAAAGAGATAATTTTTTTGTTCTCTTCATGTTTTCTCTGTATTTTTTCCTTTTCTGGTGAACCTTTCCCCTGAAATTGTTTCTAAGGTTTTACTTCATGCAGTTGTGGTCTTCTCAGCATTTCCTTTTGTTTCTATTTTCCCTCTTTTCCTGCACCGACTTTGTAACTACATTTTCAATTCCTTTCTTTGTCAGATTGCTGCCAATCCCTGTAGTGTCTGAGAGCTGCAATATTTCATCCCATGATTGTTTTCTGTAATTGTATACCAAATACAGGCTGCTGTTGTGTTTGATGAGAAATGAACAGTGGTCCACAGCCATCATTATCTGAAAGCTCGCTACAAACTTCCAAATATTGGCAGCATTCTTGCAGAAGTGCTGTTAGCAGAGGTGAGGGTCAGGCTCATGCCTCCAGCTCTAAACACTTTTGTGGGCAGGGGAAAAAAGGGAACGAGGCTCCAGGAAGAGACCAGGATGAATAATTATGGTGGGGAGAGCTTGGCTGGGAGTGTGGAGAGGACTAGCTTTCCTTTTGGTCAGCTTGAAATGATGGCCTGTTTTCTCTGCCAAGCCACATCCCTCCTCCTTAAAGCTCTTAGCTGTTGAGTCTGTTCTCAAACTAGGAATTGGTTTTTCTGTTTGAATATTAAAATAAAAAATAATCAGAGACATCAGAATTATATATTCAGATTCCACTTTTTAATGTTTTTTTCTCCTTTACATGCATGGTCATGTTTGTGAATAGATGGGCTGAGACCCCAAAGTCTTTTATTTGCAAATTTTTATCTAGGAATTTAATTTAGGAGTTATTAGTGAAGGGCAGTTTGGGGGGTTTGCCTGTGTAATAGAAGTGTCCAAGCATCAGATTAACTTTGTATGGGAACAGCAGAGTTGAGGAGAGCACAGTCCTTTGTGTCATCCTGTGCTTCCTGTCTCCACCAAGCTATCCACGCGCACGGGGGCTGGCTAGAACCTGGAGGAGAAGCAATTACTTAGGGTGGTCTTGTAATTAATCGTAAATCAGCACCACACCCCTGGCAGTAAACATGGGCAACTGTAGACACTGAATCCAACAGCAAGAAGGTTCAGACTGCAGATGTAGAGTGGAAGCCATTCAGCATCAGATTGTCACAGACTTTCATAAGGACAGGCAAAGAGCTGGAGTCAAGGATTGCCTGGCACACAGATCCTCCTCATTGCTCCTTCTTAGCTGGCTCTCCAGAAATGGGTCACCAAATGCTGTGAACACTGCTGCAGCTATCAATGCTAGTAAATAGCTGAATCCCCTTTAATTCTGTCCAGCTTAGGGGAGTTAAAAATTCCATCACATCACACCACAGCTTCCTCTTTGTGCTGCACAGGCACTCCATAAATCCACACAGCTCTCCCTCTCTTATCTGAATCGCAATGCAGTTATTAAACAAATTGTAAGTCTATTTCATATCCTTTTTACTACTTTGAAAACTGCACAATATAAGGCTTAATAAAAGCTGAATGCTCCAAAACTGCTCTTAGAACTGAAAATATGACTACATCAAAAGACTTTACAAGGGCAGGATTTTAATGGCTGAATAATACTCTGGAACAGAGCAGTAATTTCTTCTCGAATGCTGGGATGAATTATTTATGCTTTGACAACATTATGTGTCTCTAAAGCAGCTTTTAGTTATTCGCCTATTGGAGGACACAGCTGATCCTGCTGCCCACTCTTGTAATTACATTAACCTCTTGACACTACATGACAAGCTTTTCCTGTGAACTGCGATCAATAGCCCATAACTGCTACCTATTTAACAGGGCCATGGTTACACTTCAGTTCAGATATAATTAGCTCTTTTCCCCCTTCCTCCTTTAACAGAGTGTGGAAAAAGCCTGTGTTGTTTAAATTAAAAAAAAAAATACACACAACAAAATAAAAGCTGTTAAGAAAAAGAATAAAAGCATTCAGATCAGTGAATAGGCAAGTAATATGTTCCCTGAGTTTGGCTGAGAAATGTGCAGCCCTTCCATTAGCTCACATCTGCATTTAAAAGGAACTGGAAGCCATAGCACATGAGGACTTTGAGGAATCAATCACAGAAGTGTTGGTACAGGTGGGCAAGGCTGTGACATGATACAGCTGAAGCCCACGCTGATACTGAGATAAAGGAGCTTCATTTCCCCCCTGTTTCCACCTAACTTTCATGTGTCATTGCATACCATTGGAGCTACGTCGTCCCAGGGACATATATATAGATTCAGATAAATACATACAGGGTTTGAAATGAAAATGTTTGACTAATTGTGTTAACACTTTTAAACAAATAATGCTTTCTTGAAGTTAATCTTTTTGTTGTTTGGGCTTTATTGTGGACTATGTGAACAGACTAATGAATACAATATGAAAGACACTGATCCTCATCTTGATGTGATAGAAATTACTTCTCCAGGAGCCTTTAAAACACCTTTTGGTTCCTCACTCTGCAGGTAGATGGCCATGCTCATGCCATTGGCCCAAACAGCACTGCCCCAGTTGTAATTTAAAAGTTTATATTCTCTACTCCAAATAATTCTTCACATTTTCATGTGTTACTATGCAAAATGGCCTTCAGGAACTAATGAGGTTTTGTGGGGTTTTTCATTTTGTTTTTTGGCTGATGGGTTGAACATTTTATGTTGTTGCTCATTTTAAAAGGACAGGATAAATGCTTGTAATTAAGTTTTATAACTTTTTAAAAACAGGCTGTTTGTAGGAGTTGCATTCTTGCAACCCAGATCCAAAGGAATCAAGTCAATGAGCTTCTTTCCAGATCCTTCAAGGGACTTGCAACCAGGTTTGCACCAAGAGAAATTGATGCTATCCAAACATGACAGGCAATATTGGTAGTGAAAGAACCCAAGTGGTTTCTCTCATCAGAAACATGTGTCTCTAAATTCATGAACCCTTCCAGTTGGGTGCCTCTATGTTTTTTAGGAAACTCACTCAAATTTCAACAGTTTTGTGAGTTAGATGCTTGAATTCATGTAATATCTGGGTCTTACGACTTGCTTCCCTTCTCTGAAATTACTGGAAAATATTCCTTACCTGCTTGACTTCCCTGGCAGGAAATGTTTTTTTGTGAGCATACCTGTTGTGACAAGTTTTTTAAAATGAAAAAATTACAGACTCTACCTTCAGCTTGTAAGTAGTTATTCCCTAATTTTCAGTTTCTAAGGCGTTATTCTCTAAAGAAAATATATTCACTTGTAGTAAAATATAATAGCTTTTGTTTTCTTGTGCTTGTACACTTTACTTACTTAGATGGTGCTACAGACCATGGCTGTTGCTGGGGCTCTGGGAGGCCTCCTGACCCTGACCATGCCTTGCTGTCTCTGAATCAGAACCTAAACTGCCCTGTGACATTGGTTTTCTGGAATAAGGGTGAGGTTTGGTGATTAACAGTGTGTAGTCCCGGGAAGACTTACCTTTGCTTAGTAAATATTATATTTCCTATTTCAAGACTATAACAAAGCCACGGTTTGCCCTGCCCTCAAAGCTCAAAATAGAATAATAGATATGAAAACATATTTCTGCTATAAAAACTTCCTTATCAGTGTGAGCAGTTGCTATCTGAACACATTTTTCTTTTTCCAGCATAGGTGGATTAACAGGATTGTTAATACTCTTCTACATTAGAGTAATACCTCTGTTTGAGATGGTAACTAGATGCTCCTGGGAATAGCACTGGAGTAATCAACCATAGGGCAGAGATTCCAAGGAAGCTCTGAAACGCCTTCCCATTTCTCCCAAGAGACAAAAGACAAGAAAGAGAAGAGCTGAATTAGCAGTTAATAATATATAATGAGTTAGAAGTTTAAAATTTATGATGATTCATAATTATTATAAGAAACCAGTTTGTCAATTCATGAATTCAAGACAAGCTTGTTTTCCCGCACGCTGCCTATTGCCACTTGCTGTAGCTGTGAGGTGTTGTACTGCCTTTCAACAGAACTTCATTTTTGGAGACATTTTTTCTTTCCTTCAGCATGTCTGTCAAGTAAGCAAAGGGTTTGGCTAGGTTTTCAGTTCCTCCTCCTTAAATTTAAAAAAAAAAAAAGGATACCAGTCAGATTTTCTGAGATATTTTTGGTAACAGAATTTCCCTCTCACAGATTTGTTGATCCCAGTAGCTGACAAGGTGTGTTAAAGCAAGTTCTTATAAAACTGCTGTCCTAAGAAAAATGGTAGATTATCTGCTTCTCTGCAGAAGGCAGACATCCTCTCTTTATGAATTCTGAGTGTGTCAGAGTTCTCAAACGCGAACCTCTTGTAGCCTTGACAATCTTGAGAATAGAGTGAAGGAGACAGAGGTGAAGGACCTGAGGGGAGGGCAGGGAAAGGAGGAGGAGAAGGAAGGCTGGTTCTCAGAGCAGGACAGCAGCAAACACCACAACAGCTGAATGGGTCAGTCTGTCTGAGACACATTTGGGAATGCATCAAACGAGAAGAGGGTCATTTAGTAGCTTCTAACTTCCACAATTAACAACCCCTCCACGCCAGATGGAAACAGTGATAATTTTCTTACTGTCTTTATAGGTTAGTTCTAATAAGATGTTGGAAGATCTGTGTCTTTCTTTGAGGTTCCCCTTGTGTTCTTTAACATGTCAGCTACAGTTTCTCTACCAAAAAACTCTCACCTATTTAGAAAAAGAAGGTATGTTTCATTATCCTCAGTTTACAAGTAGAAATTGAGGCACACTGAGAAGTAGTTATTTTATTAAAGGTCACCCAGACAGTGTGTGACAAAGCCAGGAACAGAAGTCAGATCTTTAGGATCACAAACCTGTTCTTTAATGGCAAGGACATCTTTCCTTCTGCATTTTTACTGTTTGGAATGGTCTGAGAAACTCTTCTTGACTGTAGATTTGTTTAATGGTATTACAAGACTAACACTAGTCATCTGGCTGGAATTTTCGCTGACAAGTCGTATCATTATGTGTTTATTTAATATGAGATAACCTTTCATTTTCCTGCCGGCAAATATTTCATTTGAGATACTAAACTGACTAAACTTACAACTTGCATGAGTGATACGGAATTTGAAGTTAAACAGCGGGCTGTTTGTTATATTTACAACCGATAGCAATAGGGATTTCAGTTCATAATTAAAAATAAAAAAATCAAGAGCTTGTCAGCATTAAAGTGAAGGAAGTGTGCACTGGGAAACGCACAGTGTAGCCAAAGTATTTATGCACCTATTTATGTTCTTGCACACCCTTGTGATTAATCTATGTGCTATCAGCTATCAAACAATGATTTCCTCAGCTCTGAATTGTACAGAGCAAGGCAAGGCATGAAACGAGTGAGAGCCGCTTCAGTTTTCCTGGGTTTTCTTTTTGCTACAGCAACTGGCAGAGTCTGGATTGTTATGAGCAGGGTGTTTCTCATCCTGCCAGGCCCTTTCCTACAGCCCCTGCCAATTTGACCTCACAGTGGGGTACACTGGTCTTTGAAGGCTGAATGAGCTGAGAATGTGGTTTCGATTCTTATCTTTAAGCAGATTTGGCACCTTCATCTGACGTGGGGAACGGCAAATGAAAATCAAACCTGGAATCACCTGTATGGCAATGCAAAGCACTCCTGTTAGGCTGGCAAGACAGAAAATTGCAGGGTACATCTTGAGTGTAGGCACAAGTCCATTAAAGACAATATTGCCCTAGTTTGGGAGCTTCTATTCCAGAGAACGTTGGTGCATCCTTTTCTCAGATGGGAGGGTTCAGACATCTCCTAAAAGCACCTGAATAAATAAAATCTGTGAGCGTTTCACTGACGTAGCACTGGAAGTCATAGTAAAAGATATTTTCCCTCTTGTCTATACATTATTTAAAAATGGTCACCTAAGAATGGCAAGCAAGGGATATCTCATGTCCCCTCTGAGATGCTACAGGAATGGTATTCTATTACAGCGTATAGTATCCATAATGGCTTGAGAGATACATTCTCTGTATCCAGTGTCCATTTAAAACAGGGAAGGAGAGAAATGGTAACATGATCACACTATCCATAGACTGGGACTCGGGTACAGCTGGGCTGCTTCTGTTGTAAGAAAAGCCTTGAATCTAACAGAACAATTTGCTTCCAAATTTGTTTTTCTATTGCATTATTCCAGACAGAGCTCTTGCTTTAAAACAGGATTTCAGCTGCTGCATAGCAGCTGTCTGCAGCAAACAAGCTGTGAAGTCCACCAGTTTGTTGAGGTAAGCAGAGCACAGCACTCTGAAGGGAAAAAAATTGGAAACCTGGGCCCTGCATCTAGAGATAAGTTTGAGCTGCCCTCACCCAGGGCAGGTTCAGCCCTGCTCCTCGGGCCCAGGCAGGAAGCAAAGTCAAAGGGAGGGAGTTGCAAGATCCCCGCGATGCCAGTGAGGTGACACAAGCTGCTGAGCATCCCTGTGCTCCTTGGCAGGATGGCACCTGGCTGGGCATCCTCTGTGCTTAGAAATCTCCCCGTGGGACTGCTTGTCCAGACTTCCAGTTGGATTTTCCCCTCATCTATTTCACCTCACGTTTCTCATCCAAACCAAGGAGATCAAATTATTACTCCCCACACTTATCCTTTCATAACTCACAAGACTTCTCACTTGATTGTTTTTTAACACTGGGTAGCATAACTTAACCTCCCACAAAATAAAATATGTAAAACTATAGGAAAGGTATATTTCCAATGGACTTTCTCCCTTTCCACGGTGTTTGTATGCAGCCTCTGATTATTTAAAAATCTCATTCATATTTTAAAATGATTTGATTAAATGTGTCATTAATTTTGCTTGCACTTTAGTTAACGATTTCCATACCTAGCATTCTCGATCAGGTTGTTCACTTCATGTTCAGTCCTGCTAAGGAATTGACTTCCTACTGCTCTGCAAGGGTCAATGGCACAGACTGCCACAGAGTGTATGGTATTACTTTTGCTTCTTAACTAGATGAAATAACCCTCCTAATCACATTCCTGTGGGAATGAGCATATATAGAAAGCTAAGATTTGCTTTCCCAAGCATTCAGAGACAATCTTATAAAACTCAATTTCCATAGTAATTGTAGAAAGCAAAGGTATCATAGCTACTAATATCCATGGAGCATCTTTGTGTTTAAATTTAAATGAATATTCTTATGAGATCTCTTTATTTCTTGAGTGGTTTTGCATTTTTCCTCCCACTTCACTTTTGTCTATGGTCAAAATCTGATTTATCAAGAAAAAGCTGTTGTTATTTCCACTGGTAGATTTAACTCTTGAGCTGAAAATAAAATGAAATGTACTATGGGAAAATGCAAACTAAGATATATGAGAACAAAGACTTTCTACAACGTGCTCCAAATTGGCAGGGATATAGCAAGAAATGATGTAGTAAAAAGACTTGGGATTGATTGCTTCCATAAAATTAGCTTTGATCTGCAATGCGATATAACCGGAAGAAAGGCTAGCACAGTTTGGGGCTGCATTGATTGGAACGTGTCCTGGAGCAAATAAACCATACACTGGGTCTTGCTTTAACTCCTTGGGGTTTTGATGCCTGGGATTTTCCCCAGACTAGCTGCCCTCACTCTTTCATAGGGGTATCCTGGGGCCTTGGTAGCTCCTTATGGATCCTCGTGTGCTTGTGTTTGGGATGCCTTGTAAAGATATCAGTGACCTGAAAAATACTGATAGCAGAGAAATAAATTGGTCTGGAAGGCCTGCTGTATAAAGGTAAACATAAGGTGTCCTGGTAAAATTACATGCTTAGCAGGATAGAAGGTAAGTAGCAAATTTGTGCAAAATAATGTAATTGATGTATAGAGAAGAAAAACAAGGATTCAGTCACACCATAGGAGCTACGATATAATTAGGAGCAGTAGAATGAACATAAAAAGAAAAAATCTAATTTGAATATTAGGAAAAATATTCTGAACTGCCTTTAGCCTTTCAAATAACATCCCAAGTGAGGCTGTGGGGGATTCTTGAAAATTGATCCTATAGGTATTAATTAAAGATCCAATAAACCTGCAATTGAGAGCAACCTTATCTCTCCTGGAGGGATTGCCCATATGATCTGTGCAATATTTTTTTTGTCTCTGTCACCTCTGGCTTATGCAGATGAAAGAGAAAAGCAGTAGTGATGTCTTCAGCAGTAGCTGAGAAAAGCAGTAGGGATGTTAGAGGTAACCTGACTGTCAGTGAAATGCCAGGTTCACCAGCCCTGCGGATGCCAGACGGAAAAGGGCAGAGAAAAGAGGCACCTGGAGCGGGGAAGGGCAGAGGGAACAAATGCAGTGCTCTGCTGAGAGGTGAGTCGAGGAAAGAGAAAGCAAAGTGCAACAGTGGCTTTTACAGAGAGGAAAAGCAGCAGAAACCTGCTTGGAGCTCAAATGTGCACCTGTAGCTGAACCCACGGATGCTGCCTGGAAGCCCCTGAGGGACTGAGCCCTGGGGACTGACCCTCCCTCCTCACACCCCCAGTGGCTGCTCTTCCTGTCCACTCCCTGGACTAACCATTCCTTGCAGCAGAAGGGAATTACAGGTTCAGGAGAGCTTTTTTTAACTCTTAGACTTGCTGTTGCTGCCAAGCTTGCCCCTGGGGAGCACATCGCCGAGAAGGTTTCCATGGGGCTGGGGTGATGGGGTCAGGCTGCCCGGTGAGAGAGGGGCCAGCCCCGTGCCTCGGCAGTGCTGTGCTCCCTGTTGTAACTGCACTGGGGTTAACAAGCACAGCCAGGGCTTTTGCTGAAATTCTGCTGGGGGGCAGGAAGGCAGTACTCCCAAATCCCACTGCCCACCCTTCTGCAAGGGTCTGCCCAGCTGCCCTCAGGGACTGAAACGCAAAGGAAAGGTAAGTGGGGATTTTATCAGCACAAAGCAACCTTGTTTTCCCCAGCCAATTTTTTTTTTTTTTTTAAACATTGATGGGTCGTTTGAGTGTTGAGTTATTGTCACAAAATCACCCAGCTCATGGAAACCTCACAGCAGCTCTATAGCAAAACAACCTGCAGTGCTCGGGATCAAATGGTTCAGCAAAGTGCCTGGGTGCTGCCTGAAGGCAAAGGGGCTGCTTTCCTTCCCCTGTTTCTGTTCTGTTTCCTGAACGGGTCTGTGGACTGCCATGGAGGAGCCCTGGACCCCCATGCTCCTCTGGACCTGCCTGTCTGCCTTCACTGAGCCTTTCCAGCAGTAAGTCCCTCTCCCTCGGCTGGGGAGACCTGTTCCTGGTTTTATTCCTCCTATTCTTTTTGATGAGAGCACTATTGAAAGTGAAGAGCTGTTTTACAGACGTGCGTACAAAATGTATCCATGGATATATGTTTTCATATATTTGAGGGAATCGAGCTGAGAGGAGTGAAGGTAAAAGGTGTTTTATGAGTGTGTAGCAGTAAATCCAATAATACATTCCCTGGTGTTGTGTTAGGTAAAAATCCACAGCTAAAATAGTCATTGTATCAGCTGCTGGCTGATAGGCACCTTAGGCTTCAGTGTTCCCAATATCCTTGCAAAGGAACAAGTCTGTGTAGCCAGGAACCACATGCAGCAACCAAGGCGGCTACCCCAGCTCCCGAGTTGTGCGTCACACATCTCAGCAAACACAGAAATCTGCAAGATCTCTGTCCCATAACATGTAGCAAATCTTTTTCCTGCTTAGAACTGGGATTTTTCTCTCCCTTAAGGAACACCAGGTTCGACTCCTGTCTCTCATATTGCAGGAATTCCGGTGCCTGGGGAAGGGATTGCTGTTGGGTTTTGTGTGCACATGAGCCTGCTCAGGTAAATTACTTGAGAGTGTGAGAGGGCAAGCATCATTTTGCGTCATGAGCAAGTGGTTTATTTTGTGAAATGATGAGACCGTGCCTTGCTATCTGTTCAAACTGTGATCTGTGTGATTTAATCTAATTTTAACAATATGTAAAGGAATTTAAAATGTAGCCCTTACCATTAACTGTTTGGAAATGCAAAGAAAATTGCAGCTGTTGGTTTACTGATTGATTAACATTGTAGTTATCCTCATTTTTCAGATGTTTATGGTCAATTTAATATTTCTTTGCTTGTGTACAGGTAACTTAATGTTTATACTGTTTTCTTGTACCAGAGCTCCTGTTAAGTAGATGAATAATGAAAAAATTGCTGCTAGTACATCACTTTTTTCTGTCTAATTTTCTTCTTTCCTATTGATAGCACTTTCCCTTGTAATCACATTGACAACTGTTTGAAGGTGTGATGGGAAAGCCTTTACACATGTGACTGTTCCAACTGCCCCTGAGTATCAGCAGTGGAAGTGCTTTTGAGGTCATGCAATGACAGATCAGCACTAGGACAAGGTAACTTTTCTGACCAGGCAGCAACTAATTAATGTTGCCTGTGCAATGAGAAAAGACTTTCCACAGCAACTGATAGAAATCAACCCATAATGTTAAATCAAAGAATACTGGGAATTTGCCAAGAAAGTGAAGATCACACTCTCTCTACAGATACTCTGCAACAGAAAAACAAGATTCAATTTCTCAGATAAATGACCTTTGTGGGTTATTTATCTAGGCCCCATCAGAGCAGGTGCTCTAGGTTTCCTCTCTTGATATTCCTCAGAAGAAATTTGCTTTGTTTTTCCCTACCTGATTGCTAGAATCTTTTAGAGGATATTTGCTTTTTAAGCCACGGCCTCTGTTATTTCCTTTGCTGCCGGAGCTCAGTGAGAACTGTGTGCCTCAGACATGCAATAAAGCCCAGTAGCAGAGGAAATAACAGTGCAGTTAACCTCCTTAACACTGATAATAAATAAGCACTAATAAGATATGTACCAGGGTGGCAATTGCCCTGACATAATGAAATGCACTAGTTTAAATAAGTGGTAGCTGGTGTCATCATGCTTTTCAGTAAAGAACCTGTGCAGGCACTATATTTTCTGGGTAATTTATGTGTCAGGTTTTGTAGGCAGTTTAGCTGCTGTTAAGACATTTAGTTCAAGTGGCCCAGTTTTCATAAATTCTTGACACCGAGCAGAACCCTTTGTTTTTACAGGTGCCTATCTCTGATCAGAGCTGTTTCTTTAAAAATATGGCCCCAGTTTTGGGGGCTGACCATTCTTAGAAACCCAGTCTCTGTCTTCTCCCTTTTTGTTTGAACTGCATTTCATTGGACAGAAGCCGGCCCGATGGAGGATCTTGCTTTCCAGTAGCTACCATGACTCTTGATAGAACACAGTATCTCTGCCATCAATTTATGTCCATGCAGATCAAACAGCTCTCTCCATCTCACCCCACTGACAACTTGTCACAGCAGCTGTGGTGGAGATACACACTCTGGAACCGGAGAGGAACTTTATTGTAAAGCAATTCTTCAGGGTGTCTTAGTGGTGTGTTTTGAAGTAAAGGCCAAGGCTCTCTTTGCAGCAGGCCCCATCTAGGAAAATGTAAATTGCCCCCCCCTCAAACACATTGTCTCACAGCTTGGGCAGTGCTTAGAGCAACTCTTGTGCTGTAATTGAATTTCAATACCTAACAACAACAAAAAAAGGGTACTGAATAACCAGGAGATGTTTATAAGTACCAATATTAATTAGACAATCATAGTTTATAAAAGCCACATGAGGATGTGATTTGTGAATCGTAACTAAGTCTCAGGGTTTGTGCTAATTTATTATGGTTTGAAAATGGAACTGTAAATTTGTAAGCGTTGTGCCTCATTATTACGATTATTATTTTTTTTTACTCCACAGTTCCCTTGACACTTATTGTGTTACTAAAGACAAGAATAATAATACCAGAAAATGGTCATGTTTTATCTCTGTAATATTGCTGGCAAATTGAGACAGCATGGTAGCAAAATCATAGTAGAAGTTTTCTCTGAAGAGCCCACGTCTTTGGTTTATGCAGCTTGTTAGATTTTTGTCATTGCTTGGTTGAGAAGAAAACATCTGTTCCTGCTTTTGAGAAATATTTGTAGCACTTTTACAGCAGGATTTAATTACTGCCAGTGAATGGTGGTTGGGTGCCATACAGTACTAAAAGATTTTTATCTATACTCCTCTATATCTATGAAGTGTAAATGACAAATAGGAACACTGTTTAACTGTGACTTTAGTAACAAAGGCTACTTGCTGAAGAACAATGTGGTGAGAGAGTTCAAATGATGGTCAATACTTGGAGGATTGGGTTTCAGAGTTGCTCAGAAAGTGATGTGATTTGTTTCTTTTTGAGCTCCATACCAGGATGCAGCTCGCTAAATCCTAAAACTATTAGCCACAATAAAATCTCTAACATGAACCTTGAGTAAATCTGAGGTACTGGGAACTTTCTGAGTAGCTGCAGTCAATGTTTCTTATGCTTTTTTAAAGTGCTGATCACTCTTGGCTCTGAACACTATGCTTTTGATGGAGTTTTGTTTTAATAAATTATTTTGTTAGGTTTTAGTCATCCATCTGCCACTTGGGAAAGATCTTAGATATTTTTGTTATCATGAAGATACAGTCTGATTTTTATACTGTTCAGAAAGGGGGGCATCTCACTCCTCTAGAAATATCTAAGGCAGAAATGTGGCTGATGGCAATTGATTATAATAATTTCTCTGGTAATTAGAGAGAAGCACAATACCTGAGGCAGCAGTAATGCCAGCTCTGGCTCCCTCCCTTCTCTTCAAAAAGCTTACACAATTCTGATTTTTTGAAGCCTGCTTTCTTTCTGTTCTACTGGAAAAATAAACCTTTTCCCACATCTGATGACTTCCCTCATTTGAGTTATCCATGAATTCTCTGAACTCTTCATCCTTGTCAATTTTAATAGCTCCAGAGAGAGAACCGACAGCAGGTCCTGCGTTCTCTTACACAGTGCGTGTCTGCAGCTGAATAGCAAAGAGGATGACTTTGCAGGCATAAAGCCAGGCTTGTCACAGACGTCAGTGGAGCTCCAGTTTGGCCTGGGGAGTCTTTCTGCTGCAGCTCCCTGCTCTGCTCACACCCTTTTTGTACAGTATTTACATGAGAAGGAAAGAGCCCAGCTTGGCTGGTAGGGGCAGGCCTGGGAATTTATGGAGAAACTCTTCAGTACTTATGCATGGGACATTACATATGGAAATTATGATGTTATTATAGCTCATAAGAAACATTTATATTAGGGTGGCACCCACATGTTGTACTCTACATTTATGTATGCAAATAAGTGACAAAGCATTTGCAGTTTGCAACTGAGAACTTATATTTTTCTTTAATCTGAGTCCTCACTCCCTGCAATGATCTGGCTATGGCAAGGGTTCACACTGTGGTATTTGAAAATAATTTCAAGTACCTTCAATGTTTTTTAGAAATACTGACATGCCTGCACAGGCAAAGAGACGTGGTCTGGACTTTCTTTATACCAGCAAAAAAGTGCATTTGAAAGTTTATTTTGTGTGTAGTTCTGGAACTGAGACAAGCTATAGCCCTGGGGATAGCTTACATTGTGTTTGCATGGGGCTTTTCTCAGCACAGACACTCAGAACCCCAGCAGACACTGTCGTGCAGGCAAAAGCTTCATGTGTCAATTTTTATTTTCTTAAAAGATCCTTGGAATTCAAAATCCGGTCATCCTGCCCTTTCCCTTGCTTTTGGCTGCTGATGCTTTGCAGAAGGTTTGGTGATGGATTGGTTTGTCTGGGTGTTTGTTACACACTGACGTGCAGCAGCGTATGCAGGGCTAAGGCTGCGATCCCCAGAGAGGTGCAGAAATCCTCCCTCAGCTTTCTCCGGATCCCCAGGAGCTCATGTCACATCTCATTCATTAGACAAACTAGCTGATCTGAAAACAGCATGCAAAACACCCTGATGCAAAAGTTTAGTAGCCTGTTCCCCCAAGGAGTGCCAATAACTCAACTTTTAGAACTCAAAGAAAACCTGATTTTGAGGGTCCAATTTGCAATGGCTTGAAAGCGAATGCAGGGCAGTGTTTGTGAAGAACTGTGAGCTAAAGACAGCACTCATTTTGTTAGTTTAAACTGGCAGGGCTGCCCCCTCACCTGTAATCTCTGCAGATTACCAGCTCCTGCTCCACTCACAGCACTGACAATGAGCTGTTCATGGCCTGCTGGCCTGGGGCACATTCAGAACTCACATTTCTGCTCAAGGTTTATAATTTCATTGCTTTGACACAGGCAGTATTTATAATGGCAACGGATGATGTTTTAGCCCTATCTCAAATGAGTGACAATTCTCATATTCTCTCTCTGTTGAGCCTGTTGCTCTCAATTCTAATGTGATTTTCAATCTTGCATATATCTATTTGCTAAGGTAAATGAGATATTTCCTTGTATGGGTGTAGGCGACTGATGAGAAGGTTTACTGAGGTTCAGCATAAACACCCTGAATTCAAACAGTTCTACAAAATGTCAGGCACTGTCAATCCACAAAGCTGACCAGACATTTTTTGATTGCAGATTTTCTTGCATGGTCTCTGGAATATCACTCAGGATAAATTAGGAAATTCCTAGTTTCTGAAGTGAGAGGAAACCTTCTTTAATGTGTACCTGGTAAAGTGGCATTCATGTCAGAACACCAGAACCAGGAATCTTGGCATCGGTGTTGCCGCTTCAGTTTGAGTGGTACTGCATTTGAAAAGATTTGTACATGGGGAAAAGTCCTGGAAACATATTCAAATGTAAAGAGTTCAAAGACCTAAGTGTCAGAGAAACCAAACCATGCCTCTGGTTATGTCTTCTAATGACTTAATTAGCTTCTCTATTTCAAAAATATGCATTTTAGTTCTAGTCTGAAGTAACTGGATGACTAATTTTGAGATGTTGCATTTCTCTGTGGCTCTTTTTCTGCTGTTATCAACACTAGATCTGTTTTTCCTGTAGGTGCTACCTCAGGTGTGTCTATGCACATTTCAAACTCGTACCTGTTTGCAGTGTAGACACACAGTTTCCTCCCTGAGAGTACCAGTCTCAGAAGGCAAACCCAGTATAGGTCAGAGGAGGGCCCAGGTGCAGAGAGGTTGGTGACAGCACGAGTATACCTGAAAAAAACTGCAGCCAGACCAAGCCCTGTGCTCCCACCCTGCGAGCCCTAGGTACTGATTTTGCCTGTCATTTTACTCTAACACAGCAGCCTTTTACAGGTGAGATTATCCCCTGTGAAACCCTGCACAGTAAAAGACTCCTTTCAGTACCCACAACAGCATAAGTTTAGGAAAATGTTAACAATAATAGATTTTGTTCTGCTTTCTCTGAATGGTCCAAACTCTCCCATTGATTTTAATAGCTCTTTTGCCTGAGTAGTTGTTATGTGAGCAGGTTATGATTGAAATGGCCTAATTCTCATTTACAGGAAACGTGTGTGAAATAGAAATATCCACAGATGCAGCCAAGTCATCATTGTATATGTGGTAGAAAGGGTTTGAGTGTAGTAGAGAGTAATTTAGCTTTAAAGGTGAAGGTACCACGCTGAATTCTTTGCCTCTCCTTTAATTTCCTTTCACCATTGCCTCTGCTGCTTTTTAGAGGCCTTTTTCCTCCTTTCTTGTTAGCTTCTTCCAGAACTTGGAAGCTGAGTAGTGATTCTGTCTACAACTCTGTTCAGCTCAGATTATGGTTCTGTGCTGGTCAAAAGTAGTTCCACAAATTCCTAAGTACACTAAGGATTTCCTTTTCCAATTGGAAAAATACCCCTCAAAACAAACTAGCTAAGAATCTCATGTCACATAAGTCCCACGCAAAGCCATTGCCTTCTCCAACAGACTGAGAAAAAGAGGTTTTAAAAGTATGGTAAATGAACTTTTACCCCTTTGGTCCCTCGAGTTAATCAAATCCTTTTAGATTCTTGAGGTTTGTTTGGGGTTTTTTTGCAGCATTTGAACCAATATTCATAGAACAAACAATCTGAAGTTCCTCCCTGAAATGACAGATAACATTAGCAGATGTCTGTAGTCTACAACAGCCTCATCCTGCACTTTCAAGAACTAGACATATTGGTAGAAGTGTCTCCCTGGTTCTGTGATATAAGATGGCACTTGTATCAATCAAGGAAGCACTTAGGCAACTGAAGATAATGCTGTAGCTGAAGGAGTTTTCCCCCTGAAATTCTTGCTGCAGAAAAAAGTACATTAAGATAAATATCCCAGTGTCAGATACACACAAGGAGGCCTCTGTTAAACAATGTCAGCAGATTAAAGAAATAGAAACACACGGTGCAATCTTTCCACTGTTACTCCAGTGTAATTCTGGTATCCTTCACTTGGTTGAAGAGAGAGCCATTCCAGCTTTTTATCAAGACTCATGGCAAGAGAATTCACCCCTTGATTTCTTAGTATTCCTTAGAAAGAATTATTTTATGCCTACATATTTATAGCAAGAAAATATTTGTGGCAGAATGAGAGCTTTATTCCCTTGTAAACTACAATTTGAAGTCAGGGCACTGCAATTCAAAGCTACTGGTTTGCACGTGTCCAGGTATAACTTTGGTGTATGACCTGTCTGTGAGCCTGAAGGACAGAAAGGAAGGAGGGACAGAAAGGGTTAAGGGAGGAGGTGATCATGGAAATGGAATAACCTTGCTGGAACATCACTGAGAACAAATTCTCCAGGGGCCAAAGGATTACCCTGTCTACAAAGGTCCAATAAAGGGGGAGGCCGAGCTACTCATAGTGTCATCACAGCTGTAATTCTCTAGCCATAATAAAACCCCAGTATGTCATTAATTCAGCCATTCTGGTTGCTGTAGAAATGGTATTCCAGTATTGCCATTAATTCATCTTTTTACCCACTAATACATTATTTTCTACAGGGATTCATTGTTTTAACCCTCAAAGTGAATTAGCCTGTGGCATATTTCAAAGGTTTCTGCCCAATTAAATCAGTCCAAGGACATCCACATTGCATCAGAGCCACTAGCAATACATTAGGAAAGATAAAAACCCCAGTCAAGAGGGTAGGATATCTTTAATGGGACTTTATCACTGAGACTTGAAGTTATATATATGTGAGAAGCAAAATGTGCTGGCAATTCCCACAGAGATCATGCACTCTAAAATTACCTTAAAATGCACAGTCACTAACAGCAGTATTTGTCACACTCATTGCTTGTTAGTTTAGCCCAGAAAATTACTTCTGAATAAATGCTGATTTGCCACAGAAAATATATAAAGCAGTAACGTGTAACTGAAAATGATCATCAAACTCCAGTATTGCTGGGACTTGTTTTTTACGCTTGTGGGTGATGAAGGGCTTTTAGCTAAAAAGAAAATAAGCATGCATGGTGCTGATAGAGAGAATGGGGAAAAGCAAATCGAGTGAACACGCTGGGAGAACTAACTGGGCAGGGGCTAAGCAGCTTTTGTGGACCTGAGCTTGTCTGGGGTCTCAGCAGCATGTTCTGCAGAATACAGCACCTGTATTGCTCATGCTTTTGCATTATCTCCTGTTTCCAGGCTTCCTGCTACTCTGGATTAGGGAGAGCCATCTGTGTACAGACCTACCACTTGGTGTTTCTGCTCCCTGAACAGCAGGCTGGAGAAGATAGCCCTGGAAATAACTATCACAGATTGAACCCTCTCCTTTTCTCCCCTGCTCTCAGGCTGGGGTAAGCACAACTGTGTGTTTAATTTTTGCTTATCATTATTTTCAGAAACTGAGATGAGAGTAGGTGTGAGCTTTGTATACCTACACTATTTCAAAGTCTGTCCCCAAAGTATTAGTGCACCTGTCTCTCACTCTCCTACAAGTTCAGGTGCTTATCACTAGTGGTGGTTTATGCAGAATACCAGATATTCTTATTGGCACACTTTCTCCAAGAAATTAAAGAGAAACATTTCAGAATATAATTTGTTTTCGTGGTATTAGTAGCTCTTTTTATGACACTGACATTTACAAGGAGCTGACACTGCTCAGATGCAGAATTCACAGGTTTCAGAAAACAACAATGCACAACATAAAGACAGCACAGATTTTTACTGGGTATTTTACCACACTGGGGAAGGTATTTAAAACACAAATAGACAACATGTAGCACATGCACTATTAAGCTTTTACAGGGCATTATTCCACTCAAGGGATGCTTGTGGTGTGAAAAGAGAGAAACAACCCAGGACACAGAGAGCAAGACAGATCTTTATGAGGAATTATCCCACACGGGGGAGGCTGCTATTGTGAACAGAGGGAAGAAAAACAAGGCAGGAGATAAAGATGAGAGATTTTACTGGCTTTAGCATTTGCCTCTGTGTGATCTAAAGCCATACTTGTAGCACTGGATGAAGAATGCACACTGAAAAGCTCGTCCTAAGATCTCACTCTGTTTTTCTGCTTGGTAATTGAGAAGGTTGAACTGGCCAGTTTTTTAACCCCACTTCCTTTGTTCTGGGGATATTTTTTGCCTCAATCTATAGCATGAAATGGTCAGTGAGACACTAGTGAATGTGCTTTTCAGAACCGAAGTTTTTCAAATGCTGTGTAATAGAGCTGTATGAAAAATAAAGACCAGTGGGATTTTGCTGATAAAGGCAGGTCAAGGAGAATAATTACTGAGTTAAGGTCAAAATAGGCAAATGATTTCAGACAAAAGAAAGTACAATTTCAAGATGACAGTTTTGTTGTGAATTTAGATGTGAATAAGAAAGTGTGTTATCTTAAATGTCTTAAAGAATGTTTCTTTTCAGCTTGATACAAAATACTTTGATCTTAAATGGAATTTTTTATTTTGTTAGTGAGACATAAGCGAGAATTTTAATTGAGTCATTCTGAATTTTTTTTTAAACTTTGCTTGTTCAGAAAGCAATTGCAATCATGCAATTATTTGAGTACTGACATCAGTAAAGCCTCATTCCTTATGGAGCGTAATCCTATGTTTTCCTGCACAAATATGTTACTCTTCCTTTGGTGTCTGAGAAGTGTGAATCCTTCCTATAGCTGGGCATTTATAAAGTTTCTGTGCAATCCCTGTTGTTTAATAAGTAGAGACCATGATGTAGCCCTTTTCAGAATCAGGTCTCGTGACATCCTTCATTTCCCCACTTGACTGAACCCTGCAGGAAATGCTCTTCTGAGATACCTTTCTGCAATAACAAATTTAGTGGAAACGAGGTGATTATCATAAAAGTTACAACGAGGAACAGAACAGACCCAGCAGGTCCTGTAGCCCTTTCTCCCCAAGCCAACCAGATAAAGGCTGATCAGTGAGCCATCTTCGCTCGGTAGCATTCCCTGTATGCTGCTCTCCACTGCTCTGTCACAGCGTCTTGGGAGCCCTATGAGAAAAGAGGCTGACTGCCAGCGGGGACACAGACCTGGCAAATAGGGTCACTGATCCACTGTTACAAACCCCAGAGCGACAAGCAGCCTGCCCTGCATTCCTAACAGCAGCTGCATCCTCTTCCATGCATAAAAAGCTGTATCTCCCTCGCTGTAAAGCAGGGGTATTTGCTTGCTCTGTGCCATGCTGCAAGTACAGCCCTAATATTGATTATAAGATGCTCAGCTATTATAGGAAAGAAGGTGATATAAACAGCTTTATATGATTTAATAGACAAGGTGAATGTTTTAATAGGTTTCCCAGGTCATTCTGTAGCATTTAATGGGCGACTCTGTCCTGGTGAGTCTGCAATTAAAAAAATTCAACAAAACAACAGGATCATACCCAAACAACCCAACCACATAAAAAGCAGAGCTCAGTTTCTCCTATTAAATTCTGTGGTCTAACAAATAACTGGTTTGGTACAGTGTCATGGCTGATAAACTCCAGGAAGCTTTTCAATAGAAATGGGCAATTGCGGAAACAAATTTTCTGAAAAAGGGGAAGAAAAAACCCAAGTACATGAAAGTCACAAAAGTGGGAAGAGCTGACAATTTAAAGTGAGATTAAAACAAAGGAGGACATACAGCAGGTGACTTTTTCAAAGAAGTTGGAGAGTTAAGAGGATAATAGCAACAGCATAAAGAAATATGAAGGAGGGTAGAAATGAGAAGGAAACCCAGAATGTGGAAACCAATCCAGTGGTGGGAAATGTGCTTTGGCTGGCCAGACACACCAGTATGCAGTTGCTAGTTTTTAAGACTCCTGTGATTCTGCAATTTCTTTGGTTTTTTCTTGGGTTTTGGGGGAAAGCTGCAAACCATCATAACTGCACCTTGAACCATGTGGTTGTTCGAAGAGAATCAGAATATATTATATCTATAAATGAGCCAAGAACAGTATTTCAGTATTTATTTTTATCAACGTAGCATCCCTCTGTTCAAGTGTTTGTATGTTGCTGATCAAGAATGTTTCTGTTCAGGCCATGTTAATGTGCACGTATTATTCTGCTCTAAATGAACCTAGTTTGTTTTTAAGTAATTTTTTTCTTTTTTTTCCCTTCCTGCAATCCATGGATGTATTCCAGAAAGAAGAAACATAATCTCTCTTCCTTTATACAGATTAGTACAACTTCCTAAATCAGGCTTGTTCTAAGAGGTCATCAAACCAAGAGAATATGACATTGTCCTAGCTAATAAAATTAGGGGAAACAGGGAGCTACATCTTTCATTATACCTTGTAAGTGGTACAATTTAAGCTTTGTCAGGATTTTCCTGAGGGTCGCAGTCCAAGGGACTGCTAATGACAAAGAGAATCCTAACACAGCCATGCCTGGCACTGCTCAGGACCTGGGTGAGGACAATTAGAGCATTCCCACCTGACTTGGAGCTGCTGCAGGGCAGACCCTGCCTCTGACACCGGTAAACCCAAACTGCTGAGTGGTTTAGTTTGAGTTACAAAATAAATTGTTTGCTGAGCTTTCTCCTAACTGCTCTGTTACTGATTTTCAAGTGCAAATAGATTTGTTGAATTTTGCCACGAAGTTAAGTAATTGAGCAGACGTTGTCTGCCGTGGTACTCCTCACAAAAGCACCTGCATTATTCCTCACACGGTCATGAATCACATTCCCCATGGGAATACCGGAGGTATCTGGCAGTCTTTGCCTTCATCGGTGTGTTTTCACCTCGAGACAGAGTGGCTGCCAGTAACCTCTGGGGGCAGCTGGAGGCAGACAGGAAAGACAGTGGAAAAGATGTGGTGGAGAAAGCCCCCGAAGTTTTCTGCTGTTGCACAAAAGTGCTTTATGCCAGAAGGTTGGTTGATAGTGACAGTCAGGTGTGTACAAAAGCTTTTGCCACTGCATGGTCGTATTCTCTGGTGGTGCATCACTTGTTCATTCAGAAATTGGTGTTACTGTTGTCCTCAAATCCACATCTTTGTAACCAACACAGCTACATTAAGACCCAAACTATTAGGCATAGCTCTAAAAATCTGAAAGTCATGGTCTTAAAAAAGTCATTTTACCAATGGTGATTCTTCATGGTTGTGAAAAAATACTTCTGACTCAAGCCACAAAGTGACTGAAGGATATCTGATGTCCAAGAGCATCTTTCTAGGTGTGCAGATGGCACAGACTGAGTTTTGGTTGTGTGACCTATTCACTGTAATGGGTGATAAACTCTCAAAAGTGTTGGAAATTGTGGGTCTGTCTTTGGTGAAGCAGATACAAGTGGCCTTTCACTCAAGATAATTTAGTTCCTTTCATGAGAGAGAGGGTGGAAACTGTCCAGACTCCAGCCCCTGTTGAACTTGCCCAGGAGGAAGTGGTGCTGTGTGCCCTGTGGGACTGCCGGTACACCCTAAAATGGAAGAAGGCTCAGAGGAGATGGGCCAGGATGATGTGAAGCTCGGGAATATTGCAAGATATGACTGACCCCAGCTGCTGCAATGAGCTGAGTTTAGCTCAGCACAAAATTTTCAGAGGGTGGGCTTTGTTTTAGGTAAACTCTTGCTAATGATTACAGTAATTTTTCTGCTCTGATAGGAAGGCATATTTTAAAAAATTATTTCATTCTCCCATTTATTCATTTTCCCTTCATTTTTACTTACTGCCGAGCTTGTAAGTAAATCTCCACAGACAGCAAATAAGCAACTGGAAGTCACCTGTATGCAAGGAAGAAAAGAATTGGGCCTACTGACTTCCTTCCTTCCCCTGGAGTCAGTGGAGAGCAGCTCTGCATCTCTTTATAGCACCAGTTCTCAGCACGTCTGTTCACCTGGAAAACTTGTGAGCTAAAAGCAGGAGGCCGTCTAATATTTCTTTTCACCTCCACATTTCTGTGCTTATAAATATCAATTATGTGTAAATTACAAGGATGATGAACTTGGAGTAGCTACAGTAAGTTTAAAACCTCTCTACAGGGATAATAAGGAGATTGTGAAAATCTGCTCTAGGAAGTCCTGGAGACATTTTCAGGTAATTAATGCAATGTGTGGAAACCTGAAATCGGCACGGGTTATTTTGTTTGTTTGTTTTATAAACCAGTAATTTAGGAGTGCATTATAGGAGCACATTAAATTAACCATTATTAGATGAGGAAATGTTAAGATTATTAAGATAATAAAAACCAATTAGTATAGGGTTTTTTGTGTATAACCTGGGTCGCTTACAGAAAACCTATTATACGGGAGGGACTATAAATATTTTGGGGAATATTTCAAGCAGAAGCTGGGGCTTAAGGTTCCTGAGCTTTTTTTTAGCAAATAAAGAGTGCCTTATGAACAATGTACTCTTTGAAACACAATGATGTGATATGAGGATTAAAAAAAGTTGTTCCCTGAAGAGAATTTCAGGTAGTAAGAAGTTTATCCATTAGACTTACATCCTTTGGGAGTAAATTGTGGCAGCCGGAAGAACATAAAATTGGTTATTTGTTTGTGTAATGACAGAAACACCTTGCCTCTTTGCCCACGCTGGAAATGTTTAGATATCATTCCTGGGAAGTTAATGCATCAGGTTTTCTTCTGGTTAAGCAGTGAATTAGAACTATTTCCATTGACTTTAAAATGTTGATATCAGTGTAAGGATACTGGAAATGAGATGAGAATCATTCCTAATTGGTATCTCAAAAAATGAGAATGTGATTCTGTAAAAGTATTTATAGGGAGAGGTGGAGGATGTCTTTAATAGCAAGGCAATGCATTTTCACAGTGACACCAATCTTCTCAGACAGTTTGCATTCTCACATTGTTTTAATTTTGCTCCTGTGGCTGTGACAAGTGATTAGAATTTTATGGCCACTTCAGGCAGAAATTATACAAGGTCAATAATTTCTCCATTATAATTTTATGACATCAGACACCCTTCTAATCCTGCATCACATTAATTTAGCTGTTTCCTGGGCCGTTATCTGAGTCACTGCTATTGATTCTTGTTGGTTAGGTTGCTGCTGTGTCCAAACCCATTTTTTCAGATTAGCCTCAAGCTGGAGCCAATTAAGGGGACCTTCATGACAAGTTTGTTTCCCATCTGGTAGTTCATTCAAATGATCTCTCTTCATTTACCAATCCCAAATGCCAGTTCTTAATGTGACAAATTCTTGTCCTTCGGAATTACTTTCATCCCACAAAACACGGCTGTCGCCCTAAATTTCATTTTGTTCTTCTGTGTGATAGATCTCTTGGAGATGCTATATCCAACCAACACGAGACAACCTTCACACACCTCCCACTGCAGGAAGAAGTGGTGTTGGCTTTGCTGTGACCTACAGGCTGAAAATATAACTTCAGCTTTGCATGGAAATGCATAATTGCACATCCTTTGCATGTATCAGGTTGCCTGCCTGTTGCTGAGTCAGAGGCATTCATTTTGATAGAATGTCTCACCTGACTGTTGTTGGAAATGAGAGCCTCCATTCCAAAGAAGAAGTAAATTCCTGGTCCCCACACAGTGTCTGCCTCCTGTTTTCTATCTTCCCTGCACTAGAGGTTATAATTTTGAAATACCTTCTTTGGAAAGACTATAAGTGATATCTTTTGCTTTAATTGTTTGGCTGGTTTTGGGTTTTTTTCAAACCTTCACAGGTTTTTTATATATTGGGGTCCTGAGTGCACCAATAGGCCTTAATTGTCTGGGTCAGCCTCACCTGAGACCTCCACCCCTCCCCTGGGCATTTGGGAACCTTTTGAGCTCAAACTGGGACATTCAGTCCTGGTCCAAGCTGGAGGAGCAGAGCAGAGGAGTGACAGCAGCAGTCCAGCCATCAGCAGGTGAAAGTAAAGCAACAGGTCTGGGTTGTGGTTGGAGTGGGAAATCTAAACAGCAGCAGCAGCTCTTCGGGGCAAGAATGGGAGGTATTACACCTGTGCCTGGGACTGTGGCTTTAAATTATATTCCTGGCTGTATGGGCTGGGGGTGTGGGTGCAGGTCCAGGGTTAGGCTGGCTGGGGCACGTGGGGTCTATTGGTGTGCTTGGGGTTCTGACTGTGTAGCTAAAATATGTGTTTGTGTTAGTTTCTTTTGGGAGTTTATATGCTGAAAAGGCATCTCGGTCAGCTTAAAGGTAATCTAGGTGGATGTTTCTGAGTTTCAGCTTTTTGGTGTCCAGGTTTGTCTTCTATTTTTGAGCAGATCATTTCCAAAAATGAATGTGACAGCTCCAAAAAAATCTGAGTTTCACCTGGTTTTTATCTGGGAGGAAATGATTTGGTACAAAGCTATTTTTCAACCTTTGTTTTATTTAAAAATTGGACCAAATTCTCTTGACATACTAATCTTAGGTCCACCTTTGAGCAAACCAGGTCTGAGCTTTGTGTTTGTAACAAAATCTGAAATGAGGCCATGGCTCTCAGCATTTGTTTTCCTTGCTGACACCTCGCAGCGCACCATTACGTAGCTGTGTATAGAATATCTATAGTAGTCATTAACGTGGGCTCATTACAGCCTGCCATCTGTAGTGGTGACAAAATGAGCTACATTATTGCATAGCAAAATGCTGTGATCTTGAAACGATTTTGCCCTGTATCTTCCTCAAAACATGTGCAAAGCAGTCAGGGAAATTAACACTACAAGGAACTTTTCTTTCTTTGCATTTTCTGTTACATTCCTCTCACTCAGTTCAAAACTTGCTGTAGTTTTTAAAATCCCCTCCAGGTATATATAGGACATGCTGATTTCTGACTCTTCATAATTTTATTTTGAGTTTGTCTTATTTTTGCTTTTTGGGATTGTTTTTTTAATTTTTGGCCATGAGTGACAGATTTTATTGCCATCCTTTTTTAAGTGATGCTAGACATTGCTCAGACTTTGAGTGAAGTGTGTGCGATGTGCCTTTGGGTCAATACCACTCAAAAAAGAAAATACATTGTAAGCCCCTGCTCAGACACAAAACAATGCATTTGTTCAGAAAGGGAGAAAACATGAAAGCAAGCTGGGATAACGATAGAGACAGTTTCTGGGCATAAACAGGTAACCTGATCTTGTAAGATTATGGAAGATTAGTGTTCTATCAAGGAGCAGAGAATTCCTTTCGGGAGAATAAAACCAATGGATTAAGCACAGAGGTACCTGTCTCTGTTGTGCATGGCAACAGCATTAAGGTTCTGCTTAGCAGAGGAATTAAGAAAGTGTAAGCTGTCCCTTTGTATAAGTCTTCTCTGTTGGCAGCATTGCAAGCCTTAACAAAATCCCCATTACCTTAGAGAAGTTTACATCCCCACTGGTCTGGGGGAGTGCTTCACTCTTTGTCAGAGTTTTACAAAGGAAAAGGTTTAAATGCAAATGTTTTTCAAAGTGATGCTCAGAAATTATGAGAGAAGGAAACCCCAGAAAACTTTACCAGACCTATCAGTGTCCCAGCCTCTTTGTTCCATCTTTCTGTTCTATTTATGTGGAGGGAAAAAAAAAATCTTAAGTTTCTTGTTTCATGAATTCTAACTTTTTTTGGGGTTTTTTGTCTTTAAGGAGTCACATGCTCATTTTTGTGCTCTTCCCCCTGCTATACTGTCCTTTGTTTGCCTCTTCTCCAAGAAGATGCCTCTCCATCCTGCTGCTTTACCTGAAAATTTCTCTGTGCTTTGCTACCTCACTTTGATTTCTGCCTTAGAAAGCTCCATTGAGGTACATGTGACTGGAAGACATGTAGGCAGAGGAAACAAGGTAAATGTGTAGAAAGGTTAGAAGGTGCCTACTTTTGTTTATTATCAGATCATATCCTACTTAAACAGCCTGACTTGGTTGTAGTGGCTGTCAAGATCTGGGTGGAGTGGATGCGTCATTAACGCAATGACCTTGATTTGGTAAGGTTGACTTTTATTCATTATTATTTGCATGAAAGGTAGCTGAGGCTTTAGAAATATTTCTCGTAGTTAGTTCTGAAGATAACTTACCTTCCTTGGAGTGGTTGCTTCTCTCTGTTAATCGCGAGCAATTTTTTTTCAGATGAAAGAAATGAAAAAGGACATGAAAAGATATCTCAGAACTAATTTTGAACCCCTTAAGTGAAGATTAAAGAGGGATTTTCTTTAAAACAATCTTGCCCCGTCCCTTTTCCACCAGCAGGATTATAATGACAACTGGAATGTGTTTGTCAGTACAGTGAGTTGGGGGTGGCGAAGTGTGCATGTGGGAAAGAACTGCAGTCTCCAGGATGCAGTGGGAGATGAGACAATTTTCTAAGCTTCAAAATGAGTGAAACACGGAGCTTCCCCATGACATATGCTCTTTGTGCTTCTAACAGAAGTGAGTGGTACACCCCAGGCAGAGTCGTAACCAGATCCTCTGACCTTTACTGACCTCTACTGTAATCTGAATAATCATTGTTGATTGACCATATGCTTTTAAAATCTGTCTTTTGACAGTATTGGAATGCCATTGAACCTGTCTCATTGTCTTGAATGTAGAGGCAGCTAATGGCTGAGTGGTTACAGGGGGATGTGATGTGCTTTCCAGTCAAATCTGTCCCTCTTCCAGTTCTCGGTATCTTTGGGACTTGATGGACATCTTTGGCCAAATTTGATAGAGGGATATTGGTTTCAAAGGTGTTAAGCAGTGCTCAGAAGAGGCTACTGCATGTGCCCCTTGCCTTGAAGCAGAACAATTATAACTTGGCCTCTTAACTGTTCCAGAAAGCAGCAGCCAGCTGGGCACACATCAGACATGGAGCTTGGGTTTGACAGCAGCAGCTACTGATCACTCTGGCTGGAAGTGTCCCTGGGAACTGAGAGAAGGCAGGAGTGGTACAGAAAGGGTGTGGAGGAGAGGAGGAACTGCCAAAGATGGAGGACAGAAATGGGTAGGAAACTTGCCTTACTTTGTTGTGGTACCCACAGGACAATTTTCTTAGATTTTTAGCTTTCATTTGTTAAAACAATGTGAAAAATTGCTAGGAAATTCTTATAGTCTGGAAAGGGTCTGGTGTGATCTAAGGAGAAAATAGTGCACTGCAAATATCCATAGTGGAAAGCAATATCTTTAACAGGAAAGGTAGAGTTTGAATAGAATAAATGACTGTAAAACCTGAATGGAAGGATTAAATAGAGGATTACAGAAAATAATTGAGATGAAACCAACACTTCCACCTAAATTGGATAGCACAAGTGTGAAAACTGCTTATGGGGCTATTGATGGGAGTGCTTAGCCTGCTACAAATGCAAGTGTATAATAGAACAATTTTTAGTACTGTGATGAATGGTCTCAGTTGTGACAGGACACTTTTTAAGGTAAGTTGCCATAACTACAGAATGCCTGGAAACCTATAAGTTTCCTTATAAGTCTGTATTGAGGCTGGCAAATTTTACACAAAATGAGGTTCTTGCGTGTTTGATCTAGTTCTTTGTGAAATGATAAACTGATGGCAAAGAAGACAGATATCTAGAGAGGTTGAAGTGGTATTTATCTGTATTCCTAGGCTTTCTGTGGCTGGGGAACCTTTAGCTGGGTTGTGGGACAAAAGTTGCAGGAAATTACTGTATTCACCTGCTCAACTAGCAGTAACATCTCCTTTAGTGACACAGAACCCTTTATTTCTCCTGCCCACAAAGTAAAGGCTTTCCAGAAAAGTGCCCAGTATGTGATCTTCTTATCCATCACAACTGGAAAAACAGGAAGGTGATGGGGAGGGAGCAAGTAAGTTCCCCTGCTGCTGTGCTGCCTGGTTTTGAAAGAGATAAAAGCCCTGTCTTGCAAAGGGAGCACTGAAATCTTGCCTTGCCACAGATCTTGTGAATGTTTAGAGCAAGTTATCCATCTCATTGTGCCTTCTGTTAGTATAGTAGAGGTTATGCCACTGCTTTCCCTCGGGAATGTGTCGAGGGTTAACTGGAGATAAGGATAGTTGGGTGCTCAGCTGTTCTGGGGATGGGAAACAACAAACAGCCCAGATACGCAGAACCTCTCAGCTGCTCTGAGGGAGAGTGGGGGGTGAAAGTTAGGAAGCAGCTTTCAGGATTTTATAGTTCCATAGGAGAATTATCTTTCTATGGTAGCATGGATTATGTCATCTGTAAGAAAGGGTGAAGGAACTGGTCTGCTATCCTAGCTTACAGACTGGATTAAGTATCCATTTAGAGATGACCACTGGTACTGCAGATCAAAGCCTAGGTGCCCTGGATAAAGCTATACAGAGAAATAGGGAAAAAAAGCAGTGTTGTTTCTTTTTGACTGAAACAATAGAACATTGGTATAAACTATCTAAAAGAGAAAAGACAACTAGAAACATCTTTTACTTGAACTGTGATACTGCTGTCACGCTTAAGAGAAATATATGAAGTATTTCTTGGTTTGCTGGATCCTGCCTTGTGGATATATAAAAGAGGGTGATGGATGAAGCGACCACTTGTTGCAAGCCTCCAAGCTGACAAGAAGAGAGTAGGGAATGTAGTTCAGACAAAGACTGTACATGCCAGTGCTGTCATCTATGTTATTAATGTGCTGTGTTTGGTCCCTGCAGAGAGCTTAAACTGAGCCAGGGACAGGATGTGCATCGTGAACATTTCCTATGATATGGATTCATAAAGTTGTTTTTTTTATAATAGTCTTGAAAGTTTACTCCCCTCTCCCCTTTATCTGTCTTTCCTTCCAGAGATGTCCTAAATGTTTGATTTGCCTTGAGTTGACTGCAGCATCAGTCACCAAATGCCAAATGTTTCACTTGTACTGAAAAAAAAAAGAGAGAAACCAGGCTCACAAGGAAAAGGCAGTGGCAAATGTGAACTATCAGAGCTGTTGCTGGTTAAAGACTTGTGAAGAGTTGGGAGTCTGTTTTGAAGGGAAAAAAAAGAAAGGAAAATGTAGGCTTAATGGGAAGGGACTCAGGAGTGAGTCTTTTTAAGTTCTCTGCTTGGCTTTTTTATTTTGCAGTCTTGTTTCCAAATTTGCAATGCAATTTCAGTATTCAACCTTCTTTTGCTAGGATAAGCTTTAAATATATCCAGCCTTGAACTGATACTTAAATGAACTTAATGCTGGCAAGCCCAGGGTGCCTCTCTTGTTTGGAGTGATAACACTGTGCATGTTGTGAGCCTTTTGAGTATTTGAGTGCATGTGAGACACTGGCCACTTGACAAGCTAGAAGTGCAACTCCAAATTGCTATGAAGCCCGGTGGTGGATGCCAGATTCTGGAGAGGCAGGGAAATATCAGCACCACTTCAGTCAGGAAAAGCAGCAAAGTGACAGCTCTTTTCCTCTCTGGTTTGTTGCACCCTGTTAGCACTTGTGCCTCTCAATCTCACTCAAGAGCTCTGTCTCTCTCAAGATCCTGTAGCCAGGATTATTCAGTTTGTAGAATCCAGAAAACTGATTAGGATTTGGGTGTGGGTACACACTTCACTCTTTGAAAATGTGGACTAGATTTTAGAAAAAGGGGATAACAACTTGCATTGCATCCCTATTGTGTACTGTTCTTTAATTTGGAATTTTCTTTTTCTTTTTTGCTGCTCACCTTTGGCAATCCCTTTACTTGTCTCTTTGTTAGTACTGTTAATAGGATATGGCAAGAGAGGAAATCTTCACTTTAAGCAACAGACTATGCTGGGAGTTTCTGAAAGGCCTGTTTGATACAAGTCAGATCTCTTCAAATAGTACTTTGATCTTATACACCCATGTTTTGTTATTTCTGTGCCCTTTGTGTGTGGTTAGGTTATCTCGGTATAAATACAATCAGACAAACTCTGGTTTATGAAAGAGGTCAGATCTTTCCTGTGTAATGCCAGAGCATCCTGCTTTACATGTTTTTGGCTAAATCAAGAGTTAGTCTCACACAGGCTGTGAGAAGAGACCAGACTCCAGTGGATGCTTTGTCACTCTGAAGAATACTCTGTCCTCTGATATGCAGCAACCGAGATGCTTGTGACCCTTTCCCTAACCTGGTTCCAGCCCATGTGGACTGGAATGGTGTTGGCAAAGACCTGTTATTAGGCTGTTTGTGCCAATCAGATTTACCTTGGCTGAAACGAGCCCTGAGACAAGAAGCTTGGCTGGGAACGCTGAGGGAGCAGTAGCCAGAGGGTGGAGGGAAGCTGGGATGGGACATGGGGTGATGGGACCTCTCTGCTGACACAGCTGATGTTGAGAATAACTTGCAGTCACAGCCCCAAGTTAAAGACATTCAAAGGCTGATGAGAACATGGCTCCACAACTGCGAAGACAATCTGTGCTTTTATACAGCGGTGAACTCTTTCCCCTCCTAGGCTGCAACATTTTCCTGCCTTAAGAGGTGCAATGTATTGTTTCAAACTTGCACTTCCCAGTTTTGGGCCATCTCTCATGTTTAGTCAGCAATTTTAATAGAGGAGCAACTCAAGTGGGTGGGATGGTGTCTCCCCAGCCAACCTGATGCTGGGGAAGAAGGATCCTTCTGCAGCATCCTCAGAGAGGAGCTCATTCTTTATCAGCAGCACGAAGGAATGTTTTATTACTGGGGAAATGAGCAATTTATTAAAATCAAATTAAAGAATGGAAAGTGTCTCTGGTAGAGAGGATGTATTTATCCAAGCTGGAACATAGCCAGCATACTTGGATTAATTTCTGCATTCTTTCAGAATATTCCTTGGGATCAGTAATGAGAACAAGTGGCCATTTATGTCTAGCTTGTCTCTTTCAGCCTGTATAGGAGGTGAACAAAGAATCCATATTGCACGTGGGCTCCAGAGTTTTACTGTATTTGGAACATTTCAGCTCAGCTCTCAAAACAAAGAGCTGGCTATTCAAAAGTGTTTGCAGCTCTGATAAAACTATTACTACTAACTGGTAAAAGTTAGTAATGGAGCAGCTCATTAGTCAACACTACCTCTCTCTGTATATTAAATGAAGAATGTTTTTCAAGTAACAGGAAGCACCTAGCAGTATCTAATTATAGAGAGTAGTTGGTAACTATGTCACTTTTATTTTAATGGCACAATCAATTTTATAGATGAAAGTTTGAATTCAAACTTTAGGAAACTGTAGTTTTAGGCAGTCAGCCAAAGCTTGAATTACTGTACTTAGGAACTTGAGGGGGAAAAAATAATTTATAGAAGCTTACGCATGTCTATATTTTTTTGAAAAGAACTCTTGATTGCTTTTGTTTTATGTCTCTTTGGAACTATTGACTAGAAATCATATGAGGAAAAATAATAAACCAGATAACTCAAATTTCAGCAGCCAACACCAGGAACATATGTGTATGGTCTCAGAATAAATATCAATCAGGACTGTGGCTGGATTATGAAATGAAGCTATCATGGTTTTACCTGATGGAAACTATTCAGACTTGCCTCTTAACAAGAAGGATGTTCAGGTTTTTGTCTTATTTGATCTGAAGCTGTTTACATTTTTCCTCTTATTTATTCCAAGGGTATACTTTTCCGTAGCTGAAGAATTCTTTAGACTGGACAGTTTTGAAAAGCTGTGTGATGTCTGAAATTGTAGACACCCCCCCACCCCCGACTAGTGCTGAGGTGTAGAACTCAAATCTCTCTGAACATAGGATTTTGTATGTGGCTAAAAAAAATAGGCCCTTCACTGGCTGTTTGTGTGGGGAGTGGTAAAATCTGAGGGGTTTTGTGTCAAATAGGGCATGAGCTGGTTATGAACCAAAATATTAGATCACTTTTCCATACGCTAATATCTGTTTCTTCTCAAAAGGTCTCATAATTCAGAACTGATTTTTCCAGTTGATCTAAACATTTTTGTTGTGTGTGTTTGGGTTTTTTTTAGGGCAAAGAAGTGAAATGTTAGGGCATTTTTTAGAGATTGATCTAGGAGAATGTTGAACTGTCTAATTTGTATTTAAAACTAAACCTATTTAGGATCGACTCTTATAATGGCAGTGTAGGAAATATTCTGAATTAGTTTTCTAGAAAAGAGATAATTAATGCAGTACATGGAGAAATGGGTGAAGGTGTTCATCTCCTCTTTTATGCACTAGTTCTTCTAGCTAATACCTAAATAAAGGAACAAGGCTGTCTCTCCCAGGATCCACAAAATGATTTTCAATCAATCTAAACAAAAATCAGGATCTTCTGGTTTTGCCCAGTGGTCAGAACAGGGAAATGCAACATTGAGCTGGCAGAACTTAAATTAAATCGTACTTAAATGCACTACAGAGATGGAATGTCTGCATGAATATTCGATAATATACATATGCTATAATTGCAGAGACTAAAGGGTTAATACACATTTAAATATTTGCCATTCCATACCTGCTAGTTTAATAATATTTTAGTATTATGAGTAGTGGTTTTTAAATATGTTCAAAGCTTGCAAGCTGTGCATTCCAGGCTTTCTGCTAACAGCTGGAAATCCCTAATTATAGTTCACAGGTTACACATTCATCTGGCAAAATCTGTAAATAAACCCTGAAAGGCAAGAATTCCACTTCCATAGTTAAATTCTGAATGCTGCAGACTCCATCACCAGGGAATGTGTGAATAACTCTCCAATAATATTACCTTTCAGCACAGCAAAAGATTAAAACATCCACCCCTTGCCAGATTAAGAAGGGATTATGACGTTAGTGTT
The DNA here is from genome assembly GCA_013400975.1 of Atrichornis clamosus. NCBI lineage: Eukaryota > Metazoa > Chordata > Aves > Passeriformes > Menuridae > Atrichornis > Atrichornis clamosus. Next base: position 687,265 of record WBMZ01001999.1, on the reverse strand, counting down.
TATGGAATACACAGGTTGCTTGTAAAGTGAAAATATTAAAAAAACATGGATAAACTGTGCCTAGTTGCTTGCTGATTTCATGACACAGAGAAAAGATAAATGAAACCACATCAAGGTTCCACCTAACAGCCAATCTGTCTCTAAATCTATCTGTTGCTTTTGTACTTTTGTGGGGGCTGAAATTTTGTTCATCCAAGAGACAAGGTGGTGGATCCATAGTGACTGTGGACTTGAGTTATCTGTAGTCTCTGCTTCCCACAGTGCAGTGTGTGACACACACTTAACTTAAGCTTAAAGGTGTTCTGGGAGCTGAACAGTTGCCTGATCTCTTGCTCAGGCTTGCTGGAGGACTGGTATCACTCAGATTCTTCATAATCCAGGCACTTGGGCCAGGAAATGTGATTAGGGAATCACGCTTTGGTGAGAGGCAGTAATGCAGCATCCCAGTTGTTGACTCCTTGACCTGGACGAGAGGTGAAGCAGTAGCTGACTACCACTCTCTCAAGACATCTACTCTCCCAAACCACACTTAATTAAAGGGAATGGTGAAAATTTAAGGGTTAGGAATAATTTCCCAAATAAATGATATTTCTTCTTAGGATTTCCAATTTACTTAGTTAAAGGAGGTTTGCTCAGATTTCTCAGTAGTATTCAGAGTTAGAGGTAAATACATGTGCATTGACAGAGCCAAGTGACATAATTACACCACTCAATGGCAATTAAAATGAAAGCTTCCATGGAGATACACCCACCTGTTAGAGAACTCCATGACTGCCAGTCTTTTTCATTTTTTTAGGAGAACTTTTCTATTTGCTTGGATAGAAAACATTTAAGCTATTTATTTATGCACTTAACACAATTTAAGCAAAATAAACCAGCCAGAAAAAAATGTAATTTGCCTATGATTGTCACACATCAGCCTTACCAGCATTAGTCAGTCTGAGTGTCCTGAGGCACTAGCAGATGTAATGTCTGACAGAAAACTGTTTTACTGATTTCCTGTTGCAGAAAATGTAGGCCTTACTACTGTGTAACACAGGTCATTTAGTTGGCTATAAAGATAACAGGAGGATGTTTGCATTTATAAATGTGTGATTGAAACTGCATCCATTTCTTTCCTTTTCTCTTGTATCTTTGGTAAAGGCTCTTCCTTGCCTTCAGAATTTGTTCTCACTTAATGATACTTAAAAAAATATGTTCTATCTGCATTTCTGATCTCTCTGCCACTGTAATCCCACTGATTACAAAGGGCATGGAGGGTGTGGGGGTGTTTTTTGCTTAGAACTTCTGAAATTGAAACAGTATCTGTGCCTCTGAAATACAGCATTGGACAGTTAAAACACCCCAAATTAAACCTGCTTATAAAAATACATTTATCTTCTCTGGATGAGCTCCTGTTCAGAGGGCTTGGACAAAGTCTGTGCACTGCTAATGTCTTTCATGTCCTTGCTCAAGTATGAATGCACTGCTCTTGCCTATTTCAGAAAACAAGGTCTGTATTTACAACATGTCCTTTTATCTCCTGTTTTTAATGGGGTCGTGTCTGCAAAGACTTTGCTTCTCCTTTGTGCAAAGGTTGCACATGACCTTAAAAACAAGTGATGACATCAGACATCACTGGTGGCCTGCTTGCCTGAGTTGGGCTCAGCACAGGACAAAAACGCTCCCATTCCCAGCTCCTGATATGGGGGGAACTGTGTGGCACAGGGAGCTCAGCTGGCTGCAGAGGTGTGTTCTCCACCAACTGGGATGCACTGGCAGAAATGTCTGGTGTATGTAGTGACTGAAGAGCCCTATAAACTGGACTGGCTGCCTAAAGATTAATTTCCTCTCCATTGCTTTGAGGTTTTTGGGTTTTTTTTAATACAGCACTCTGGTGGTGCATGTGTTCAGCACAGCAGCCTAAGCAGACACGGTGAAGAACAGAGCTCAGGTGAACGGGGGAGAAGAGCAGTATGTTCACAGTGCCCAGCCTTGTTAGTGCCTCATTTAGGGGTTGACTGATCTCTGTCCTCTCTTCACAGTGAGTGGGAATGGGATCCAGTGTAGGTAAGACAACCACAACCAGTCCATATGGTCCACTTTGTATCTACAGGACTGTTCCTTGGGGTGTGTCTTCTGCCTGTGTAGACTCCACTTGTCCAAACCCCTGCTTAACCTTCTTACAACTACCAGTGACTGCAAACCCCAGTCTGTGTGTTAAAATACTCCAACGAAGCCCCCTCCAAGGATGTGTGCAGGGATATTCACAGCATCCACAGAAGTCCTGGGCACAGCTCTGCTCTGGTGGTGCCCTCATTGCCTCACAGCCACAGACCAGGCTGCAGTTGTCATTTTCCTGGTTAAACCCACAGCACCATCAAAAGAGATCATGCTGAAACCTGAATAATAATTTTCTAAAAGGTAGGTGGGAGCTTATTGCTACCTTGAGCTGTGCCAAGAGAAATATTACCACAGAGAATTTATTGTTTCTAAGGCTGTGCCCCAGTCAAAAACCAATTTGTGTAACTCTCCCTAACAGTGTGCTGAACAATATTCAGTGCTTCAAATGTGTGTGTTTTAAAATATTTTTATTGCACATCATGGATCATACACTTACACAATTAGGAAAAGAGTATGCTTTCTTTGTTACAGATATGGTGTTTCTTACTTTTACATATGCAAATTATACTGAATGGAAATTTCTTAATTTGTTGTGGTAAGATATTGTTCAGAATATTAAAGTGTGCCTTATAGTGGGCAATCCATTTCCTGCAATTTGGTTTGTTGCCACAAGGGATTTACTGATTAGTCAAGAGGAATGAGAGAAATGTGACATTTAATTATTCTGTGACGAAGGAATGCTTTCTCACAGGACAAAGGTATACATAATGAGAACAGGTGTATCATGTGAAAGCACATGGGAAAGTTCTGCAAAGGAGAGGAAAAATGATTTTGTGAATGGAATTTATTAGCATCTGTGCAAAAAGCCCTTAAATCCCTTTAATTTACAGCTGTAAAACTAGTTTACAAGTAGAGGCACTGAAGACTTACAGTTCTAGTGTATGCCACTTTATGTTTTTATGTTTGAGCCAAACATTTCCACACACAGAAAATCAAAGCAATCTGGTTTGTAGCACATGCTCTGGTGTGCACTAAGCTGTGGAGGCCTTTCTAGCTGGCACTTGATGAGAGTCATTCCTGTGGAACTGGAGTATTCTCTTAACTTTTTATGGAGTTACAGGAAAGAGTAAGGTGTTGGGAGATGGTACTTGCCATAGGACAGAGACCCACCTGTGTCTCTAGATAATAACCCTGATGCTGATTTTATGTTGCTCATGCATGTGACAGTTCAAAAATATTAAAGAGCTGCATAGAATACTGAAACCACAAACCAAAATATTACACTCTCTTAGAGAATTGTCTTTAAAGCAAATTGGCTTTTGCTGTTTTCTTCACCCTGTATTCAAGTTTCAACAACCTCTGATGACTTTAGCAAAGCAAATTGCAATGAGGACACCTGGGAAGCACAATCTCTGAGCAAATACTTGTGAAAATGACCTTCGATATCAGCACTAATGGAACAAGTTCTACTCTTTGTTATACTGGTACAAAACCCCAACTTACACTGATTTCAGTGCAATGCCCATCTTTGTGCAGGGCTCTAAACAATGTTGTTATTCTTTTGTGGAGAGGGAGCATGTTAAAAAGTTAAAGCATTAAGACCCTTGGATATTTCCATATATAGTCTGTAATCTCTTAAGTAATTCATTCTAATACTTGATTCTTACATGGCTGTGCCCACCTGAACTGAGAATGTGAAGAGTTGCTGTGCTCCAGAGATAGCAATTTCTCCTCTAGTGAGCAGTGCAAAAATGCTGTAAGAAGCAGAATGGGAATGGGGGGCATAGGTATATTTAATTTTTGTTCCTGTCCTACTGAGAAGTCCTGTCTCAAGCTAAATTGCTTTAATCTAAATGTAGCTTAAACTGGGAGAAAGGGTAACGCGCTGTAAACTTTAGAGCTCACGTATTTATGCTTTTATAATTTATTCTCTGAACCAGAGGTGCACATGAATGCAGACTGTGCCATGCACAGGTTTCCTCTGCTGCTGTGGGATGTTCTTATTGTCATTCAGCTGCAGAATTGCCCTCTCTGAAGAGGTGTAAAGGTATGCTGCCTTTTAATAGTGCTCCAGAGGGAAAGAAGAATGTGTATATCAATTTCAATATTCAGCATTACTGAAAAAAGATATAGATTTACATGTACATTCAGACACACACACGTGTGTAGCTGCAGCATCACAAATGGATGTTACCTGCTGCTGAAAGGGAATTCCTCACAGTGCCATGCAAGTAAAAACATTCATCTGGGCAGGAGAGGAGAAGAAATGAGAATTCCACTGCTTCAGCTTGAAATCTGCAAATAACTGAAGGTATTCTTTTGTGTATGGAGGTGATTTACTTTTGTCTGCTTTCCTACCCAATCACCCTTTGTTGCAGAGGAGAAACTACCCTGACTCTTAGTTGCAATGATGTGCTTTCAAACCTTAAAACAGAGACTTGGAAGGGTTTTGGTTTTGTGTTTGGTCTGTTTGGCTTTTTGTCTGAAAATGTAACAAAGCCTAATAATCCTTAGGCTGTATGTTGAGCTTGCATGCTGTAATTGATGAGGCATTAAAAAAGTCCTTGGATTACCTGCTGTTCTGTGGTGAGGTGGGGTCAGTGACTAAGGAAAAATCTTCTCCCTGATGTCCTTGGATACCAGTGGTTGTTTAGTTCCCCATCTAGTGTGCTTCTGGAGGTGCTGGTTGTGTGGAAAATACAGACAATCCTGATAGACATATAGACATAGACATATTTTATTTTCAGCATCTAATGGGCAGTTTTTAATGTGGTGGAACATCCACAGGGAAATGAGTGAACTTAAATATATTCACATGATATTTCTGCTAAGTTCTGGACTTTTTACAGTTTAGTTCTTTTGCTGTGTGGCAACTCTTGAATCCAAGTATGTCACACCAATGAGGTAACGTGGTACTGTCACCAGAGACAGTATAGCTGTCTGGGTCAATGACTCTCCATAGCTTTGAAATTTTAAAGTCTTCTTGCTGGATATGCAGGAGCATTTTTTAAATGTTGAGGCCTGTTTCTTTTTTTCTTTTAATGTGGAAACTGAAGATTAGGAGATTTTTGTTTGTTCAACAGATTAACTCTGTGACTGTCCAATTATTGTGACCCATATGTATCCTAACTCCCTGGACGCTTCATGGAGAGAGGTGGGCACTTCTAGGAGGATATTTAGCCTACTGCAATCTGACTCTTATTCCATGGGTGTCTCCTGAAAGTGGTGTGAAGATGATTAGTCTCCTAAGTTTCATTTAGTTTTTAATTCATTCCTCCCTGCTTTAGACACCTGTGAGTCTTGTACAGCACCCTATGCCATGGAATCTTGCTCTCGTTTGCACAGCTTTTAAGTTCTGTGATTCAAACAATAAACTTGCACTTGTAACTCGAAGACACAGAGCAGGATTTCTCCTGGTCTACTGTGCAGTGCTTGAGTTCAAAGTGAAACACCTGGAATTTAGGCTAAGGCTGCTGACAATCCACCAATTGTGCTCGCAGCTTTGGCTGTGTAAACACCTGCATTTCTAAGGAACAGCTAGGAAATGTGTTCATTTTATGTAGGCTACCAGGCAACCTTCAAACAGGAATGACTTTTAGCCAGACTGGTCTTGCCAGGTTTGATATGGCTTTGTGCCATGTGTTCGATTTAAGCGGGTAACTCAAGCACCCCTATCTCGTTTCCGAACACCTGAGCTATGCAAAAAGCTGGTTTTACTTTAAACTTAAATCGTTTTGCAAAGCTCTGCAGCCGAGTAGCCACACATCACAAATGATGTAACCTGACAGACATAAAGTGGAATTAAAGTGAAATACGTGTACTGGTTAAAACACAGTCATCTATGTCATGAATGAGAAAAACAAAACAGATGGAACTGTGCACTTGGTCATGCTTCAGAAGATTCTCAGACTCCTCTAATAAAATGTAATTTAATAAAGGGGAAAACCCTTCAATATTCAAAATGTAATAAAGTGAAAAATGTGATTTTGTAATCATGTTGGAATTTAGTATCCATAACCTGCAAAATAAGGTTGGGATTGATGAAATGACATTAGAGTTTAAGAAGAATATACACATTGATTTATGAATGATTGAGGTGATATATACTTCAATTGTGTTGTCACCAGCATGCTGACAAAGTGGCTTTATATGAGCATACCCCTGTTATAAGGAAGATTATATTGTTAGTGAGTAGAGTTGTGGTTAAAAGAGAGGGCAGTGTCCCAAGGCCTTGGAACAGCCTGCTAGCCCCATCTGCAGAACTGCTCAGTGCTCAGAAGGGGCTCCAAGCAGGCAATTCTTCACACACACTTTATTCCCCAACACCATGAAAGATGAAGCAGTTGGGTGTAATGATCTTGCTGGAGTGAGCTGGAGCCACGGGGAAGTCAGCACTCTTCATGTTTGGAATGCAAAGGCTGGATGTCACCGGGAGAGCCTCGTCCTCCCAGGGGCCGGGAGCAGTGCACCCTGTACTGGTTGGCAATTGCATGGGGAGGATGTGCATGAGAAATTATTCACTGTGAGGCACAGATGAAACAAGATAAGGCTGTGGACTTTACACTTGTGTAGCAAATGATGCTGTTTCAGATGGTTTGCACAGAGATGATCGTATGCAGACACGCCTACGTATGGATGATTGCAGTATCTGACTAATTTCTGTGCTCTGTGTAGTCTGCCTCGTTCCATTTCTCTGCTGGGCAGGCAAAGCCTGTACTGCATGTCCTATACCAAACCCTTCTCAGATCAGAGTAACAACACAGAATGTAGAGAGGATAAATGCCTTTGAACTTATACTGCATCTCTCAGAGTCACTTCAGGTGCAGCAGTGACAATTTTATCCAGCCTTTAATATGCAAATATTTTCTGTGCTCTTTTCCTCTAGCAATAATAAATACAAATAATAAAAATACTAGACAGTTTAACCACAATAATATCGTCAGGATCCAGGAAGTGGAGGTCTTAGGTACCAGAAGTCCTTGGGGATTTTTCTTACAGGAAATGGGATCTTTGCCAGAATCTGCAAATTATCTTTATAAAGAAGACAAGATAAAATAGCCTCTTAGTATAGGATTGTGCCAGATTTTAATTTTCAGGAATGTGGGGTTTGTTTTCTTTTTTTCAACTTAGATAAGAGTCAATTTAATTTGTAAATTAGTTGAAAAAGGAAGAAAAGAAAGGAAGGGGAGGGGTAAAACCAGTGACATTTTAAGCTATAGAAGCCTCTGTGGAAAACAAATTTCTCTTGGCAATCAAGATAACAACCATACACACATTGTCAAAGGGAAAAATTACATTTTTCCTTAATGCAGATCATATACAGATGACTGATTTCTCTTTCAAGTTCAGGCATGAAGGGGCTGTTTATTTATATTCAGAATCTGACCGAGCTCTTGGGGAGATGAGGAATTGTGGCTAAAGGGCTCTCAAAATGCTTCTTGGCAAGGAGTACAGGATAACAATCAGTGTAAGTATAAACAGCTCAGAATGTTGATAACAGGAGTGAAGTTGTAGCTTCAGATAATTTGCAATGCTTACCCACTTAGATGCAATCAGAAAGATTTTTGTTACAGTACATTATATATCAGTTTTGAAGCTGCTTTTGATAACTGCTACTTTTCCTTTGCTTGCGATGTGCCAGGAGTACCTGTGTCTGCGGAAAACTATAGAGAGTGCAGGTTTGTGTAATAAGGGATGTTGTGCAGAGTGGGCTTGGTTTCCTTAATTCACATGATCCCTGTGCAGGTAACTCCTCTTGCTTTGCAGGATTGTGCACTTCTTGTAGGTTCACATATAGGTGAACACCATAATGGCAGAGGAAATAGTGGTTGTGTAAATTAGGTTTGTATCTCCTGCAGAAGAGTCTAATTGGGTTTTTCAGCTCTAAAACCTATCACCCTATCTCTCTAATCTTATTATAGCCCTACTGATTTGATACAAACATTAGGGACATGATGGATGTGCGACTGCTAATATTAACACCAGTATTGTTAATTTTGTGTAAATAAATATATAGTTAGAAATTTGACACAACACTTTTTAAAACTGGGAGTCATGAATTCTGTCTTCTGCTATTAGCTCTATAGACATAACTGCTATAGTAGCACTGTTCAGCCACCTAGTCTTGCTGGTCACTGCACATTTCACTCCAGAGCTAACAAGGAAGGTGACAGGCCAAAGCTTTGGAAAGTATAGATTGGTCTGAAAACTCGCTGTGTTATCCAAGTGGGATGAACAGACACGCACCAGTTAAGGCATGTGCAGGACTGTAAAGAGCATTTTTTTCTCTTAACTGAGGAATCTTATTTCAAAGGTAGTGTTCACTAAACTGTTTTGTGTGTGTGTGTGTTTAACGTTATGTGATCAAGGAGCTTAGGTCTTACTTGGTTGACACCAAGACTTTTAAAACAAGCTTGTGATTTGCTGCTGCCTTGATCAAACTGTGTCACTTCATGTGCTTCTGTCTGTCAGCTACAGTGCAATAACTGTGTGTGTGCTCCTTGCAAAAAGCACCGAGAAGTTCTAGTGTATCTAAATAGAGATGTCTCGAAAACCAGAGCTTTGCAGAGCAGTTGTAGAAGGCTCTCTGAAGGTTGTCATTCAAACTGAATACTTGGAGCATGAATGTTTCCTTCCCAGAACTGTGGAAGCAAACGTAGCAAGGGAGCTTATTAGAAAATATTACTTTGTAGAAGTTGGACAATGTAATGGATGTGTTTGTAAAGAAAGGCCAAAACAGCGAGGCTTCTGAGTGCCACAAAATTAATCTTCAAGCACCTCTGAAGGCTTGCCTTTTCCATACAACTCTGCTGATGAAATAGAGACTACAGAAAAAATAAACCAATTTGAAGCTTAAGGCATGCACAACTGGGCTTCTTTTTCCAGGCTTGCACAACTGGGCTTCTTTTTCCAGGCTACACTTCTCCTGATTTATATTTTCTGTTAAAAATACTTATACCTTGTTTTTATCTTGCTAGATTAGAAGAACGTTCTCTCCTGAAGCACTTAACTAAATGCTGGTTTTACTGTTAGTTTAATACCATGTCTATTGGCAATTTAAGAATGTAGACAGCAGATTGAGCAGTACCTCAAACTCAAAAAGTTTGTCACAGCTTATCAAGACACTGAAGAGAATAATGGTTTTTAGCATTGGAAAACTTGAGAATGTTAAACTCCTTGATCTGTTTTTAACGTCACTGAAGGATTTCTTAATTTACAATTTCATCAGTGTAGTGCCAGATGAGTCAGCCACGGATTCCCAGTGAACAAAAAGCAAAGGAATGCACTTTATTGTTAAGACAAAGAATTAAACCCACCAGCAACAGAAGCTGAGAGAACTTAAAAGCAAGTGTGAGTTAATTGAATATGTAGTGAAGTCTTGCTGATGAGACATAAAACGAAGGGCCTGATTGCTTATGGTTATTAACAATCCAATGGCTCTTTTTGTAGGACAGGACATAGCAGCCCCAGTGTCCTGGCCCATTTCCAAATATGTGTTCATTCTCCTTCAAATCTCCCTGAAGTATCAATTTGATATGGTATTCTCTCCTCTCTCTCCTCTCATAAACCAATATGTACAGGGGCTACTGTTTCCCAATCCGGGAGTAGAACTTGGGGATTCTCCAAAAGAAATAAATGTTAAACGTTATTTTTGTTGTTATAATGCAAGTACTTCCTGACATGCCTTTTCTTTGCATCTATGCAAGGAAATGTAGTCACTTCAGTGCTCGTCCCCGTATGGGATCTCAGTATACTGGAGAAAGGTGATTAGTTCTGAATCACACACTTTTGTTTGTTCAAAACATTACCTGATTCAGTATCTTTAAATATATATGTACTTCTTGCAAAAGCTTGAAACGCTGTGTTTTTCTGCCAAAGTGGTGAAGTTTCTAATTGTGCCAAGACCTCAATCAGTCTTTCTGAACTGAGTGGCCTGTAAGTAAACACCAGCTAATGCCTTATAATCAATTTGGAAAGTACTCTATGAGTATTCTATTTATGGACTTATTACAGCAAGCGCTTTTAAAATTTAATTTTAAAATTAAGATTAGATGTGCTATAAGCATTATTCTTAACTTGTGAAAAAATTTATTATGAGTTAATTTGAATAAACTCAAACTTCTTTTACTTTTTTCTTTTTTATATGATTCTAGCTTTTTAGCACTGTGGCAATTTCAAATGTCACTGTTCTGGAGAGCAAGCACTAATTGACTTTGGAAGACTGTTGCATCATTCTTCTTAAACTGACCTTCCTCCCTGATTATAAGATTATTTTCTTGATGAATTTCCCCAGAAATTTCAATACAGCCACCATTTTTAGCACCAACTGAAAGGTAAACTTAGTCTGGACTCTAGACATGCACAGAACTCACAGCTTCTGTTAAAATGTGAGAAATCTGGAACAGTGTCCCACTCTGGTAAAAGTGAACAGGCACTTCTCTCTCTCAAGCTAACAATGAGATAAGGCTTCACAAGAATTTCTGCTTGTTACATTTTTAGAAGCAAATACTATTCTCAGGAAGGTATGGAACTTCCAAAAGAGAATCTTGCTTTCTGCAACCTAGTCTTGCAAGAAATTTATGCTGCAAAGTGTTTTGGAAAGGAGGTTTGTACAATTCTCCCCTGTACAGTATGGGATGTCATCCTTGGTACCCTTGACAGCATAGCTGAATGGAAGGGATGAGTCCTTCTAAATGTGCATATTTATTAAAAGTGTTTGTGTATAAATACATATAACTTGTGTGTATTTTTCGTTAGGAATCTCCTCAGATGTGTCTGGCTGGGGCTGTCAGCAGACACAGGCACAACAGGGTCTGTGTAAGGCCAACATCAACCTGATTCTGATGGGAGGCATCTTGGGCACGGTTCAGTGCTGTAAAAGTGGTGCTTGGTGATGTTTGGTGTGTCCCCGTGACCCAAGGAGTCCCCATTAGGCCGGCAGGTACAGGAGGCCCGCAGGAAACTCCAGCACTGCGGGACAGTGAGCTGGGGCTGGGTGGAGTCCCCAGGGCATCTCACATGGCACTGGCAGCTGTGCTTGGGCATAGGATTGAGTCTTTTGCTCGTATCAGAGGCAAAAGTTTTTACTGACTCTCCTGGGACCCTGGTTTTGCTTTATAATAAGAATTAAATAGTACCAAATTAAATCTCACAATTTTTGCACAGCAGCTCCTGAAAGCTCCTCATCCTGGGATTATTCCTGCATACTGCTGACTAGAGTTGAATTAGAAGAGGTATATGAGAAATCCCCTGAACCTTTCAGTGTTTTCACTGTTTGTTTCATAAGGTTTGTTTGTTTGGTTTTTTTTAGTGCAATAACCTAACTTCAATATTTATCAAAAAAAAAAATTCTGAGAAAAAAAAGTAGAAAATGATACAACACTGCCATGTTTTTGCTTCTAATGGCTGTGACAATATATTGCTGGGCTTTCTGAATTGCTATACTCAGTAAGCAGCAAACACAATTAAAGCCAGAATATACTGCATCACAACATGCACTAAATTAATTTATCTTGACAAATTTCATGTAGTTTAAATAATTCATAGCGTACTTTTATTAAAATCTGAAAGGAAAAGTAATGAATTCTTGGTTGCATGGTGTCTTACTGTAAACCTCTTACATTATTAAAATTATAAATGTAATCACTTGAAACTTGCTTTTTTTTTTTTTTTTCCAAATAAAACTGTTTGTGGTGACTTTTTGTAGAGAATGATGATATGAGAAAAGTTGGAGTTAGAAGAATGTGCTTAAATGTGATATTGCTGGTTCTGACCTTACTTTGTCCTGCAGAGATCCCAGGGCAATGCCAGGGCAGTCAGTATTGTCCCCAGTCTGCACAAACAAGAGACTAGAGAAGTGTAGAGGCATTAAAGAACTTACACACAGCCATCCAGAAAACCAGTAGCACAAGTGGAAATAAGACTTTAAAACTCTGTTCAACGGCAAATTCTCTTTTTCTTCCCTGTGCCAGCACTCCTACATTTCTGTAAAATGGCTTTGTCAGTACATGGTATTTTTTTCCATCATGATTTCTCCATGGCTTTGTCTCCAGTGACTTTGCTGACCACCATGGTACATGTTTGTGATGAATGTCTTAATCCTGCTTTTTAATCTGGTTTGTGGTTCTTGGAAAAATTAGATATTTCCTGTGAGGAGAGATTTAAACTCTCTTGCTGCATGAAAACCTTGCCCTCTCCTCTATATACTCTCCTGAGCATAATGATGGGAACTGAAGATCATAACCTCAGGTGCAGTAGAAAGCAGCTGGAGAAGATAATCCCTAACAAAGAAAAATTTGGTTTTGTGCAACTTGTAGCAGACTGATACAATGTAAACTGAAAACGTGTCTTATAATAGCAACAAATCTGCTTCTGAAGAGTATGTTTGGCAGCCATCCTTGAGCTTAGATTTGCTGAAAAATGCATTCTTTCTTCTTAGAAATTCTCTTTTCTTATTTGAAGAGTATGATTATGAAATAAGTGAACCATAAGCATCTTCTTGATAATAATGTAAACCATTTTTCTCCTTCTAACCTTTTCTGAGAGCTATGTTTTGGAAAGCAGACTCTGAATGGGAGAGCACTCACTCTGGATTCCTGGTGCTGTAGTTGTGCTCCTTCCCAAGGCCCTTCTCAGAATTTTAGCATAGGGGGTTTTTTGCTATTCCCTGTGACAGGCCAGGCTTCTGACCTTCTAAATGACATGGTCCTCACTCTATTTCCTCTCCCCATGTCCCAGTTCCTTTGTCTCTCCCCATTTAGTTTAGAGGTGTTGATTTTAGCCTCATTACAAACCCATTACAGGATCCAGTGTCACTGGCAGGAATTCAAGAAAGGCTCCATAATGTGATAGTTGGCCATTTGCAGAGGAGGAGTGTCATAAAGAGATGTTTTCCTGAAGACCAGTGGGTTCTAGCCTTTTTAATAGCCTGTTCTTTCTCAGGGACGCCAAATTCACCTGTGGTGTTTATGTGTGATGTTTAAACTATAATAATAACATACATATAAGATATTACTGGAAGATGTGTACACTGTAAAATGTTGCAGACTGCATTTAACAACATGAGCAAGCTGTGCTGTAGCTGCCCACTTAAACACAGAAAGCAGTTCAAGTATTTTACCCTGGTATTGAAGACTTTTTGTAGGACTGTTTTATATGTGAGAGATTTTTCTTTTTCCCTGGTCCTTTCCTGAGAGGCTGACATTCCGAGAACCCCTAAAAATCAGCTGGAATGTCTGCCACTGACAGTATGGGGACATTCTGGTAAGCCAAAAACCTCACTGAGGAGGTCACATCTGCAAGAGCTGACAAACAATTACAGACCCTGCAGATTTCAGGTAAGTGGGAGACCTCTTCAGATTTTGTTCTTAATAAGAAAGAGAAAAGCAACTAAAAAACCCCTTGGCCTATCCTTAGGATCTTGCATGCACACGTACAGAAACATGAACTCACTTGTTATACAGGTGCTACTCCAAGAAGCAATTAAAGAGAGTATTCAGGTCCCTACTCTTGCTGTGGCTATTGCTCAGGTGCTGTGGTGCTGAGGGTAGAGACTTTAGCTGGATCAGCAAGCAGGCAGAAATGAAGTAGTGATACCATTGGGGAAGGTAAAATATTGAACAAATCAAGAAACATAGGAGAGTCTTATTTTTCCTACTTTTTAACCAAACATCTTCCAGATTTCACCACGTTTCTCTTTTTTTTTGTTTGGTTTTTTTTTTGCTTGCTGGCTCCGATGAATTATATCTACTTTATGCCACCTGTAGTGAAATTATTGACCTCTGATCTTCCAAGTGTTTCACCACTGACATAGACAACTCCAGGAGAGACAAGCTGAGGTTGTTGTTTCTACAGATGCAGTGCTGTAGCAGCTGACAGCCTGGACAGCTTCTTCTTGAGGTCATGAATTGATGATATTATCTCGTCTGTGAACTTGTATTAGATTTGTGTGATGCTGCCTCATCTCTGGCTGCTAATCAGAATCTCATCAACTTGATAATGTGTTACTTTGGATATTTGGATACAGTGCACTTCCTTCAAGTTTGAGTTTTGTTTGGGTCTTTTTTACTTAAACTCTTCATTAATTTTCTTACATACAGTTTTAGAAATGTTCAAGTCATACCCTGAGTTTGTCTTTGAATGAGTTATGGCCCCTTCTTGAGTGACTTCTACTATTTTAAATCACAGGAAGTCCAGGTGGCCTTAAAATGCCCATATATTTTGTAACGTGTACTGGATGATGACTTTCCTCTGGGAATGTAGACACCATCATTCATTGGCAAGTTTCTTAGACTTCAGCTGTGCTGAGAAAAGACAATGAAGAATTCATTTATTCACTGTGGACAGAAACATGTAATTGAAGCTGTATTCATATGGTTTTCTTAGTTTGATTGAAAACTATTTAAATCCCAATTGTATCAGTCAGCATTTGTATCACCTCAAGCTCTTCACACAAGAAAAATCACTGAATCAGTGAAATATTTGAGTAAATCATGAATCAGTGTTTTAACTGCAGGCAAAATTTTCACTGGAAGGCAGGCATGACTTGGGCAAGTGAATCAGAACTAAATTACAGCTAACTTGGTTTGCAATCCCATATGCTAGAGACCTGAGCAGAGCAGAGAGTGGGGATAGATCATCTCAAACAGTCTAGCTTGAGCTTGGTTGAAGCATTTCAGCTCATTTTTCAACAGCATGCCCTTCCTAACATAGGTTGCTCTCATGTTAGCTTTAATACGTATGAAATATTACATATTTATTTAGGTAATCTCTTTTAAAAAATTATTTTTATCCTTAATGGATTTTCTACAAGGTATCACCAGTGTGTAGGGATTTGATCTTCTCTTACAAGGAGAATTCCTTCGCATCTGCAAACAGGAACACCCAGCAACCGTGTCAGTCTCACAAGTGCTAATAGTTTAATGTGTTTCAGAACTCTATTAAAAAACTTAGTTAAATGTGAAAATAAGTGAAAACACTTTACGCAACCCTATAAAATAGACATATTTTCCTACTGTACTGTGACCTGGAAACTGTTTCAGAAACAACTTGTTCGAGTGTTTGCCCAACTGCAGGTTCTTCATGGCTGTGAATCACACGATACATAACGTTGATAAAGGCAGTAGAGTTAGCAGCAGTTTTTTCAAAAAATCCTCTGACTTCTATTCCACACTTCTACAAAGAGTTTCTTCCATTCAAACATCCCCTGGTTCTAATTAGCTTCTTCCCACATATTTTCCACCAACATTTTGCTAGAGAAAAATTAAATGATGCATTTTGATAAGCTGCTACGTGATTTTGAAGTACCTGTCTCTGACAAGAAGGCTATAAACTAATACACAAATCTTCTGTTTCAGTAGCAAATTAAATATATTTTGATTGTTTTTCCAGAAATAATCTGGAGAGAAATCTATGTTACCCAATGTACCTATAAAAGTCCATTACTTTTTCAAAAGCAACTATGACCTCTTGATATGTATGAGGAAAGTTAAACTGAAACTTAATCCATTGGAATTAAATGTGGATTGCTTAAATGACATCAGTTCCTTCTCCCAACCCTCATTCAAAATTAAAGTGGCTTTAATTAAGCTTAGACATGGAAGTAAATTAAAATATATTTGGCGTACTTTATATTGATTCTAAAGGAGAGCTTCCACATAGCAGTTTAACCTAAATAATTTTGAAAATTCTGCCAAAAAATGAAAACATGACGAAACGCAAAGAATTTATGCTACTTCATGATTTTATTAAGTACCTGTGTGCACTCTTAGTTTTCTGCTAGAAAAATAAAACAAGGAAACTTGAATCATGTTTGAGCTTCACTTAGCTCAAAAAATTGCCTTTTTTTCCAAAACTATCTGATTTCTGTTGCTGATGATCTAAACAAAAGATAAATTTGACAGTCGTCTCTGTAGATAAAATAGGGAATGTGATGCTATAAAAAAGAATTAGGGCAGCATCTGCTGCTGCAGACATTAGGAGTGAGCTGAGAGCCAATCATTGCCTGAACTTCCAATTCCATAGTAAATATGGCTCCAGTGTGTAGGCATGGAGGGCTGCTTTGGAGAAGCAAGATATTTGACATAATCCGGGGATATTGCATTGGTAGCTGTCGTTTTTGTGCTTCCCCGATCAATACATTTTCTTTTTATCAAAGGAGCAGTTCCGTGGGTAGGAGCGGATCCCACCCTCAGCGGTAACGGTTGTACCACGCCCGCATCACGGGATGGTGCAGGAGCAGGCAGCAGCACAGATCCATCCCTGGCATCACATCAGCGTGTGTCCTGCAGCTCCACACCAGGGCAGTGACGAGCTGCAGGGCACAAGGGTTTTGGGGTCTCGTGGGCAGAGTACGTAGAGCCTGCTTGCAGTTAAACTGGGACGCAAACCATGCACAGACAGTGATTATCCAAATGTANAACTGGGACACAAACCATGCACAGGCAGTTTTAATAAGCTGTGATTATCCAAATGTGGTCTGATCTGAAAAGAACAGGCTGTACAGGTGCAGATTGGGATGCATTTGCCTTAATAATGTGGACGCAAAAAAGCAGCTAAAAATGCCAGTTTAGAAACTTTTGCTATATATGGTCAGAAGTCCTACCTGAAGAAGATGGTACTTACAGGGAAACTTTTTTTTCATTCTCATTAGAGTTAGCGAGCAGGAAAAAGATCTTTGCCAGGTAAGGTTAGCCAAGACCAGCTGGGCTAATGACCTCTTCCTCCAATGGCACCCTTTAGGAGAAGTTTTGTTTTTGTTTTTGGGTTTTTTTTGGCAGGTGTTGAGGAGTAAGCTAAATAAAGAGTGGAAAGACACTTCCCCCTATTTACTCTTCCAAATTCCTGTATTCTGTGGTTTTGGGAATTTCAGAGCTGCAGATAATATTTGCCTTACTTATCTAATAGGCCTTGGTGAAAATCTGTTCTCTAAATTATGTGTTGGGTTTTTTTGTTTAGCTTTTTTTTTTTTTTAACCGGCCTATGAGTTTGGCACACAAAACATCCTGTGGCAAGGAATTCGAAAATTAAATTATGCATTGTGTGAAAAAGTACTTCCTTTTGTTTGTTTTAAACCTGCTGCCTGATAATTTAATTTGGCGCCTGCTGGTGTTTTTATGCTTAAAGAATTAGTAAGAAGCTCGAAACTTCACAGAAATGTAGTGTAAAACAAGACATTAAAGATTATTGATGTGACCTATGCATAGCTGGCATTCAAATTCCCTGTCAATGACTAGGCTTGCAATAAAAGTATATTTTTATAGCATTTTATAGGAGTCTGTTGTGCTTGATTCTACCCAATGTAATAAGGTAATATCTGTCTTCAGGGTTATTCATGTGGAGCCTTTTTATGTCTTTTTTTTCAAATTTAGGATACATTTGGTTTGCACATCTTAAGAAAAAGCACAGGCATATATGTCTTCAGGATGATTATACAACATCTATGACATCAGATTTCTAGCTTTAGAAGAATACACATGGCAATTTTAAACACAGTTTTTTGAAAATTCTAAAGCTGAAGAAGTTTATTTGCATTTCTTATGTTTATTAGATTTCAGGAACCCAACTTGTCTAGTAAGGTTTTAAACTGGTCTGAAATTTTCTGTTCTTACTCTGCTTACTACTCTATGTGCACAGGCAGAGGAAAGTTCATGGATATATTTGAGTGAAGCAAGAGATTATTTTTGAGTCCTGTGCTGACCTTTGCTCTGCAAAATTTATTAACTGGAATTATGCCAACCTAGTGCCCAGGTGCAGCATGCTCTTGTGCCAGGGACAACTTGGCATAGAGGAGTAAATCTCTGGATTTATTGCTTTTCCTTAAAAGTCAAAGGCCTCAAGATGCATATCCAACAACTATATTGCAAATTGTCTCTGTAATATTTTTTTGTTTTCTTAACAAATTTCTTCTTGGTATATGACTGCATTTCATTTGGATCATTCAACCAAAATCACCATCAGCAGCCTCAAGCTGGACCTGAGAGCAGCAATGCCCCCTGTGCAGTAGCTGGGATGGTAACACACCTGGCTTGGGCACGGCTTGCTCTCTAGGCTTCAGCTTTGGACCCCTTGGGGTCCTGAGGAAAAATCAGGTAATTGCACATTTGCCTCTGTCTGTATGTATGGGTTTGATAAGTATGTCATTGGATGGAGTTGGCTTCAGCTAATTAGTCAGAGCAGCTTAACAAAGGGTCATTTCTGAATAGAAACTGGTGCTGCAGAGCCAAAGGTAGCCAGCTGAAGAAAGTGCTGCACTCTAAAGGCTCACATCGAGCTTTCATTTAGCATTGCATTTCATTTCCAAGAACTAAGAGATACATACATACAATTTCCTTGCCTTTAATTTGTCATGGGAGCCCTGCCTACAATATTTAGACATGCAAATATGTGTTTGTAGAGATTAACTAACAAAGCACAGGCTTCAGGGTAAGAATGCTGCTTCTAGTGTTACTTTGTCATAAATCTACAGCCGTAAAGCAGGAATTGCTCACCAGTTGTGAGTATGACAAACAGAGGGGTTATTATTACTCAGTTGGCTAAATATTTTGGTAGAACACAGTAACAACGGACAAGGTTTGCCAACCACCTTCCTGAGATGCAAAGCCTTTCCCATGATGGTTCTAATGTGCAAAAAGCAGCACTGAAAAAGCAGCTCAGAAGATCTGTAGTTTGTCCTTTCATTGTATTGCTATCTGCTTATCAGGAACAGAGCAGTGGCTTGGCAGGCAGAACTCATGGTAGTAACACATCATCGAGCCTGGAATTCTGTGTTCGTAAAACATGAGATGCACATTCCCTACCGTGATAGATCCTGTGGGGGGCTGAGGATTTTTCCCTTCTCCACTTCTGTGAGGAAATGCAAGTAATGGTGTTGGAGGAGAACTCTCGCACAGGGCTGAGCTGGAAATCATGTCAGTGGCTCACGGCTAGCACAGCAGGCTTGTCTTCAGGGAAGCTGGAAGAGTGTTTCCCTGCGTGCAGCCAGATGGTGTTGATATGTGCACCTTTGCCAAAGAACTGGAAAGCTTGTAAAAGGAAGTGCAGGAAGGTTCAAGGGGAGGAAGATCAAAGAAATAAATAATAATGAGTAAAAGGCCTGCTGGTTCCCTATGAGCAGGGTGGAAATAAGAGGAGTTGTTATTTTGGTGGCATGGATTGCCCAGATAGGAAGTGTTTTGCTGCCACAGTGCTTAACTCTGTGCTGGCTGGAGCTTTCTCAGAAAACTGTGTCACAGAGAGTGTTTCCTGACCTTGGGGCTGTTGCAGGCCACCCTACAATGTTTGTTGCTCATTATAAATTTGGATTAGGATTGGGTTTTGCAGGAGATTTGTATATTTCTAAACATTGCTATTTCTTGGTTCAGAGAATAATCCATTTTGGGGTGGCTAATGCCAAAAATCACCTATTCAACTTCATTTTCTTGGTACAAAAATCACTTCTAGACTATCAGCTGTATCCAGAAAGGTAGTGAAGAAATACACTGGTGCTTTGGCCATAGCAAAACAAATATTTTTTAGAGTGTTAGAATTGCAAAATTTCCTTTATAAATATGGAAGTAGTTTTGGTTGAGAGTATTTTATTTTATTCAAACTATTTTAACTTCTGGCATAAAAATTACTGATAAAATTGATGCAGGAAAAAGACTTATTACTGGGATAAGGAGTTGAAGCATGATGCTAACTTCAACATATTTAAAGATGTTGCTGGAAGCATGAAAGGAAGCCTTTTTCAGTCTCTCAAAGTATTGAAATTATTCCTTTAGAATAGTAAGAAAATTACACATATAAGCATTATAACTACCCATATATAACTGAGAATAAAATTTAACATGTAACTTTGTGCTTATTACAGAGTTCAGAAAAATCCTCTTAATTGTGGAAAATGCACTAACAGCTTGGCAATATGATCAAATTTACAACGTGCATTCCCAAAGTTCCATGCGGATGCTGGAAGGTCAGGGCAGGACAAACTGACAGGAACTCTTCTTCCATGAGTCCCAGTATTACCTGGATAATGCCAGTGGAGTATTCAACGGACATAAACTCTTATGTGAGAGGCATATCTGCAACTGAAGGCAGCTCTTGGAAAAGTGGTAATCCTGGAGCATGAACAGCTTTTTGTAATAATTTCTGAGGGCTTTCCAACAGTTTATTCTTCACGGAAAATGCCTGCAGAGTTAAATAGAATATCATAACCAGTCTCTGATATTTCTGAGTCATCTTAGGGAATTGTGGCCTCAATTTCAATAACAGGAGCTCTGTTATCAACTTTTATGGGCCTGCATGCCTTCTGTGGAATAGTTCCTTAAATTTAATAATACTAGAATAAAATGAAATAAAACATTCTCAATTGAATTCTTCTATTTTGGAGGGTAATTTTAATGGATTCCTATTAAATTCTAGGCAACGTTTCAATGATGGAGGTTTATCTTGTCTTTCAATAGTATTAGACATAAAAGATCTCGGAGGGTGTCTCTGATGAATAATGCTTGCTCTCTCCTAGTTCCAGAAGAAGGAGGAGTGGAGCAGAAAGGCACATAATTAGCCTGGTGCAGTGCCACGCTGCTGCTGCCCCAGTGCTTCTGGCAGGAGGGTTAATGGCTCTTTTTTGGTGCTGTGCTGATAATCCAGCTCACACAGAGCTAGGTGTGGTGCTTTAAGATGTCATCAGATTATGCAATATAGAAATGCTCTGAGATCTTACCAGTAGCTCTTTTTATGGAACCCTACTTGAAAGAGAGGAGGACGCCATAGCAAGAATGCCAGTGCTCAGGTACTGTGGTTTTAATAGGATTGCTACTGAATCACCAGCCTGTTTAATTAGACCTATAAAAGTTATTTAGCAAGGTGTGGATTGGGGCTTGGGGGAGGAATATCAAGAGCACGTCTGGAAAAGTGTCTATAAAAATCCATCTATAAAAGCCTCTTACTATGTGGTCTAATTAAGGTCTGGATACAGCACATACATTACTCTACAAAACAAACAGGTTAGTTTCTGTTTGACGCACTTTATTTTTATAACCTGATTACAAACTGAAAGAGTTTGTTAATTTAGTCTTAGTTTAGGTATACAGCAGAAAGCAGAGCTTGTCGCTGGTTTAGATCAATCCTACTCTAGGCATTCTTTGGAAATAAACATAACTGAGTCAAGTTGTATCAAATAACTGCTTTTCCAAATAGTTAATTTGCTTTTTCTTGTTGGTGTAAAGTTAGATTATAAACATACCGATGGCATCCAGTTTTTGGCTGAGGAAGGTTAGCATATGCTCCCTGGAAGGGGGAAAAAAATTTCTAAAATGTGGAAAACTGAACTGTAGAATCTTGATGTGAAACTCTCACAAGAAAATTTGAGTTGCCATTGCATTGAAGAGAAGTGAGGGATGGCCCAAGTGAGAATGGGAGGATGGTGGCCCCACATTAGTGCTGTTCAATGCAAACTTCAGCAAGAACTTGCCACAGTTATCGTGTTTGTGTTCAGTCACAGCAGGGCAAACACAAACTAACCTTGAAGTCATACTACTGCCATCTCCTATGTTTTTACTATATATAATGAAATTATTAAAAATTTTTGATGTGATTTGGTGCTCTAGTTTAGGTCTTGTCGTCACTAAGGTATTTCTTAAGAATGGCCATAAGAAAAGTTTGTCTGTTTTTTTACAATGAGGGTGGTCAAACACTGGGACAGAGCCCTGAGAGGCTGTTCACCATCCTTGGGGCAGTCCACAAGTCACCTGCACTAGGCCCTGAGCAACTAACTAACTAACACTGGAGTTAGTTCTGCCTTGAGGAAGACGTTGACCTTCAGGGTCTCTTCCAAACTAAACTGTTGTATTATTTTATATTATAGGGCCAAAGTACGTGGCCAGCCTATGAGGCACAAGATGGGTCACTCATCTTGTGGTAGAAAGACACAGTAGAGAGCAGCACTGATTTCTTCTGGATTCAGCTGGTAACTGCAATCATTGCAAATAGAAGAGGCAGTCTCTGGAGCTATTTTGGTGTTGCAGTCCTTGTTCAGTAACCTTTTAGGGTCAAAAGGTGGCACTGGCCACACTGGCTCACATCGGCTTCCCAAATGGGCAACCAGCTCTGTGTATTGAAGGTAAACTCTCTGGTTTGTCTGCATCTCAAATTATGAACTGTCAATGTAAATACCTGGTGGTATTGCAGAAATTCATTTGGAGTCAAGTCTAAATCTAACACAACTGATTTGTTCATGTTCTCCAGCACTGAGGAACAGGTTATGCTCAGATGTTCTCCAGGCTTGTTTTAGTGTGTTCTCTGCTTTATCTCCTCTATGCATCTCCTTTGCTGCACTGCTCTTATCTGCTAGAGGAAAGTCTAAAATAAACACATCACTGAGGTATCAGGAGTCTCAGCAGCTTCTCAGGGAGAATGAGCAGTGCACCGTGCAGCTAGGACATGGTACTTCTGCTTCATGGAATAGGGAAAAGAAATTGTAACTAAATGTCTGTAACAGGCTTCAGAAAGAGCGGGGATCAGTGGGTGATGGGTTACTGGGTGAGAACAAATTTATGGCCTAGGAAAAGGTAATCCTGGTAGGATATATTAGGATTATTGAAAATGACAAGATACAAGGTTCTGCTGGATATTTTTTCATTATGGTGAATGCTGGCTCTGGTTAAATAGATTCTCTATCTGGCTCTAGATCAAAAACCTGGTCTTTGCTTGTCGCAAACTTGTAAAATTCCAAGAGAAAGATGAAAAATCAAGAAAATAGCTCTTTTTTTCTGTTTGCCTGTGTTTCCCCATTCTTCTAGCTTCCCACACGAACATAAAAGTTTGCAGAGGTCTGTTCTTTAGAGTGCAAGAACTGCTCTATACCAATCAAGTTTCTAAATCCAAGTAAGTTAAAGTTCTACCAGTCTTTTTCAGCAGTTTCCATGTCACTTTTCTCCAGCTATTTCTCCAGCACAAGGAGAAGGTTACTGAGTGAACTAATGCTATTGCCACATGGTATTCTGAATGCCTGGGAGGGCTGTGCAAGTTAAATTCTGACTGATGTTCATGCTGGCATTTGTGATTGTTAAAGAGGAGTTTAATGGAGCTATGCTGATTTATACATGTGGAGTACAAGGCCTTTCCTATGTCTAGTTTCTACTGTTTTATGGTTACTTTTTATTTTATTACTGACCAGCAGCCAAAGTGATTTCTTTTCATCTTTTTCTGGCCAAAGTCTGAGGCCAGCCTCGTAGGTCATGGGAGAGGGACGTGCACGCAGCCCCAGGATGGCCACAGCCCTGACGGCTGTGCAGTTCCCAGTCGGGGTGTGCCCAGGAGCAGTGGGCTCTCGGGGTGTTGTCCCCAGCCCCGGGGCAGAGCAGGAGGAGCAGCTGCGTGGGACTGGTGCTGTGGGCCGTGGGGAGAGGCTGCAGCTCAGCTTAGACCGGGTTTCGAGGGGGTGGTAACGCTCAGCCTGGGTGCCGTGGGAGGCTTCCCAGTCTGGTGATCCTCTTCTCTCTCACCTTGATTTAAACCTCTCTTGACTCTCTTGGCTCCCACAGAGCCTACCTCTGCCATGCAGAGAAGTGGCTGAAGAATTGGGTGTTTTCAGTTCTATTTTCTCTTGTTATTTTTCCAGCCTTCTGTTTAACCCTCCTTGCCAAAAGCACTCTTTGGTGACTAGCAAACTAATTGGCCGGAGGAGGTGTCATCAAAAATTCATCTCAGATAATTAGACATTGAGCTATCATTATCCTTGAGGTTCAATTCATTTTTGTTTTCATTAGCTGTGTGGTTCCCTGTGGCAGATATTTCCGATAATTCCCGAACACGGAGGGGGCTGTGAGTCTTGGCATCCTTTCAGACGTGCTTCTCTCGCATGTCCTTGCTTACTTAGCAGGAGTTGGGGGAAAGAGCTGTGTTAGTCACGCTGCATATTCACGATTTTATCTGTTTTATAGGGCATCTTATGTAAGAAACAGAGGTTTCACTAGACTTTGATAGCTGACAAATTCGATGCCACATAGCTCGTGAAGGAGCATTTCTGCTTTTCCAGCATTTTCAAATAAATGTAATTTCAAACAGCATTTTAGATTTCAAACACATTTCAGGTAGTGTTATGAAATCCCATTTGCATTTTGCGTAATTCTAATGACATAGTAATTAATTTCTGATACAATGATAAATTAATGTTAGAATGAGGTCCTTGAAATTGTATTGCTTTATGTGAAGCTGCACTCTTTTGGTTATAAGTCCTTATATACGAAAGCATTATAACAAGATTTTTATTAAGGCTAGCAGAGCCTTAGCACTTTAAAATTTTTTAATGCAACATTGAAATTTGAAAAAAAACCAAACCGAAACCTAAGACTGTTAATTCCACAGTGAAGAATAATCTGCCTTTGTCTCTGATATAAATAAAATCCTTAATAATTTTTAAACTGCTGCTCTATATTTTGCACTAATAAATAATTCTGAGAATTAGAGCCAGCAAAACAAGGACTTTGTGTGTCTTTTTTGATAACCCTGATATTTGTGAATTTGTTTTCTTTGTTAATGAATAATCAGAAGCACAAAAATATTTCCCCAAAATATGTGCCTAAAAATTTTCTCAAATAAACTGAAAGAGTCAGAAAGTAATTTTGAAAGCGTAGCTGTAAGTACTTGGTATGTTTGGAAAAAAGTTAATTTAGGATTAATATGCTCTTACAGGAAATACAGATGCTGACTAAAAAATGTATTTTAATTGCAGGAGTTTTCATTGTAAATATTTGTTTTATTATGCACTTTGTGTCCTGGAAGTGTAATGTTGTTGGACTGTATTTATGTGTTTAAAATTTATAAATACTTGAATGTATTTAAAAAATATATTCATGTTTTCTGAACACCTGCACAGTTAGCCTTTTCCAAGACACAGAAAATTATGTCACCTGTCTTTAGAAACTTAAAGTAAGCAGCTAACAGTAATTATTAGCCCTGATGCCTTTGATTAAAATGCTTCATGGCTTTTCTCTCTGGCTGTTGATTGCTTCCTGCTAAGAGAGGAGCCGTGGTGCTGCTCATACCCTAGAGATGTGGAAATTGCTCTCAGGGAGCAGTTAATTTACAGCTTGTCTGTACTGTATATGTGCCTCTTATAAATTCCACGCTGCATTCAGGATGCAGTGGGACACCGGGAGGCTGTGATCAGGTTTCACCCTGGGCTTGTCAAGAGCAGCTCGGGTTTTGCGTTCACCAGGAGGGCTGGGTGAGTGCTGGTAACAAAGCATGGCCTGGAGCAGAGTTACGTAAACAAGACCCTGCAATAACTCCAGAGTTCCTGTTTGGTTTTAATCAAATCTGGTTCGGTTTCTTGGGTAGAGATCTGCAATGTAGTTTTTTACGAAGATTTCGATGAACGAAGAGCTCGTAGGAAAGATGGGCGAGGCCATCAAAAACAAACTCAGGTCATGTTACGCCTCAAGTTCATCCCACCTGTAGCTCATCGTTGAGTTTAGGGCCAGATTTCTGCTGGCACATTCATTGCCTTGAGCCTCAGGGGAGCTCTGCTGACAGGCAGAGCTGGAAACAAGGCTGAGGGAAATGGGAGCTTCCTAAAGCTGCCTTTATAAAGATTTCTTCTCTTCCTGTTTTCTCTGACTTTTGCTTACTATGAGCAACAAAACCCACACTATGTAGGCACGTAGATTTCCCAGTGGTTTTATTTCACATTTTTTCAAGGATATGCAATTTTTAAAAATAAATCTTCCAGGCTCTTTTCTCCATGATGAGCTGCTTCATCACATTACCCTGAGGGAAAAGTATGTTCTTCTGTACACTTAAGCTGGATGGAAAGGTGAGTGAGGGTCACTGTAATTCTCCCCTTGACTAAGGAAGCAGAGTGCCCCTTCTACTTGTGAGTTGAACCTAGTCTAAATTGCATTCTAGTATATTAGCAAGTAGGTTGGTAATTCAAAATGTCAAATTCTTTCATCAGTATAATCATATACATTTGCAAGCCAACTAATGATGTAAAAATGTTTTAAGGAACAACAAAGTGGACTATCGTGAAGGTTCTGTATTTTCATTTGTATTTTAAAACCAGATTGAAATTAATGAAAATAAAAATCGCCAAATAAGTAGCATCTCTATTTTAAAAATGGGGTATCTTTGTATCTTGAGAGCTGTGCAGCCTTTAGAATGAAACAATATTGAAGAATTCATGGGCATGTTCATTGTTAAATAACATGGTTAAAGGACATTGAGACCTTCATCTTTCTTTGATAAAGTATTTTTGAAATGAACATCTTATCAGATCAGAAAAGCTGGTAATATTGGCAGATCAGCACAACTCAGTTATGTCAATCTGACATTTGATCATAAGTAATGTACTTTTGGTAAGGGAGAAAGTCAAAGTGAAGGACATCACAACTTTCCTAAGCAGTGTTCCAAACTCAGAAAGATGGTATTTAAAAAATATTTTCTTTCTATTTCAAGTAGCAGTCCTACTCTAGATCCTCATAAAATGAATTCTGCACTTGCCTCAATCTGTTTCCTAGATCCAGACATTGGCCTCTGTATCTGTTAGCTCAGGAATATATGGCACAAGGGAAGTTTGAGGGTTTTTTCCAAGACACCATTGTAAAGAATTTTGTCTCTAAGCTGTTGAGTTGACTGCAAAACTTGTCCTATTTCATTATCTTGATGATCTATGATTTCATTCTTTTTAAGAAACACTTGTCTTTGAGTGTATCATCACCACCAGTTATCTTTCATGTCTGATATCAATACACGTTGATGGATAAATGAGAGAACCTCATCCCAGATATTAATTTCACCATTGTTTTTGTGCATTACAGTCAAGTTTCTTAAGCTGGTACTCTCTGCATCTTGCTCGACAGCTGTCCTTGTAAGGATATTATCTATATGAAATATACAGCACATCCCTTTTCCTGTCCCACTTATGTCCCGTGGGACGTGAGGCAGCTTCAGACCAGGGACTTGTACAGTGGAGTAGATCAGACATAAGTTAATATATTAGGCAAAGCAGTCAGGCTCTACTAATTGTACCTAATCAGTGGCTAATTTATGGCTTTTGGCTTGCAGCATAGGTGAGGCAAGCTTGCATTTGCCCACAGACCTACTTTAACCTGCATCACTGCAGGTGAATTCAGTATAAATTCTTATTTCATAGAGATTTCTACTGGTAAGGCAGTGATTTGTCAGGCAACGTGAACCCCTGCCCTTTAACTAGAGGCAATTTACATATGCTGCATTTATGGGCGTAGTGAGCTCCCTTATCAATATATTTATTATACAAAGGGTATCTACAAGATATTATAAATTAAATGTACAGGTATTTTCAGGTAAGACCAATCTGTTAGCTAACATTCTTGCTTCAATGACAGTGATTTGATCAGCTTTTAAAACAGTTTATACACATAAATCTTGAGGTTTAGAATAGCAGTCAAATGCAGTCTATAAGCCCTGTGAAAACAAGTTCCCTATGAAGTTTCTGCTACTATTGATCTTTTTCTTGTATTTGCTTCGGACTGAAAACAACAAGAACAGAAGGATGAAGTAGTATTATTTTCTTTAAAAGGACATTGTTAATTTTATTGTGTTTATTTTCTAGGTCTGCTGTGTTAAGGTGAATGCACTGGTATACTGAACCTTTGAAAATGAGAATAACTGCAAGCAACAAATGAGTTAGACTTGATAAATGCTTGTGACTTTGTAGTTACCCTCCCCTCTCCTGAATTTCAAAGTCACCTACAGCTTGTCTGCATCTTTCAGAGCTCATTGTTTGCAAAGTGGGGGAGTGTTTCCTTTGGGCATTCTCAGGATCTGTAGGGCCCACACACACATTGCCCCAGGGGCACGGGAGATCCATCCTTGCTCTCCTTTCCCACAGGAAGCACAGAAACCCTCAGGACTGACTCCTAAGGCGCGTGCTGGAGCATTTTGCTGAGCTGGCTTAGAATGCTCTGAACGTTGCAGGTTCTTCCCAAGGTCCCTAAGTTACTTGTTTTAAGTGGACTGTTAAAAAGCAGAAATAATTGTGAAAAGAATAAGTACTTGTCTTTCTACCAGAATACACAGGGGTTGAGAAGAAAACAGTAGTGAAATGCCTGTGAAATGTTTCTAAACATTCTTGTGTCCCATCTCAAGCAGGAAAAATATGGTGCTTGATTTGATAGAAAAAAAGATGTTTAGCACTTATGAGTCATAGGCACTACAAAATCAGGATAAAGCATGAGAAATGTCTTATGAGTTATATTTGCTTCAATGTTCCAATTCCCTACTGTGTTTATACTCAAAATGCAGATAAATGAGTATGGGATTAACTCTCTGTGACATTCAGTGATGGCAGGGTGTAGGGTAGGTTGGATTTTGAATATTTTCATTAGGACACTTTCTGAAGGTTGTTGGGAACCTTTAGCCCAAAAACTGGTGCTGCTTCTCAATAAATTGGAAATACACACACAAAATAGATAAACCCTGAAATTTGAGATGGTTTTCATTCCTCTTTCAAACAGAGGAATAATCTGGTTTTTGCAGGAGAGCTAAAATATTTCCCTGATCCTTGCTGGACCGCATGGTATGAGTGGTAGCACACAGAACATCTTTTTCAAATACTGATATTGAAAAAAAAGGAGTAATTGTTCAGGAATATTGCCACTGTCATCAGAATTAACATATCATCAGAAAAATAATTTTTATTAATAGACTTTTACTGTTGTCTGCTAATCCAGCCAAATAATTTAAGGCGTATTACGTCACTCTTGCCAAGTTTTTATAACAGACTAATTATTTTATATTTATATGTACCTTAGAACTGGTATTCTTCTAAGCAATGATCCCTGGGCCTTTCTCCTGGTTGCCATTTTTAGCAATAAAATTTACGGCCATATTTTGTTTTCTTGGCTGATATTTGGGGTTTCTGCTGTTGCCTCCTCCTTCTGTCTGCTAGGCACTGCCTGCTGCTTCTCTGCAGTGAGCAGTTATCCCCTCCTTCCAGCCATATGGTCTGGAGACAGAGAGAGGCAGTGCCTTTCCCCAGGACCCTGGTGGGAAAGGGGGAATCAATTAACCATAACTGAAAAGGTGGAGATATATTTGTTTTTCCCCCCATTTCCCTTAGTGGTAAGAGACAAACTTTACCACCAACCTTTACTCCTTTAAGAGAGATTAAACTGAATTAACTGAAATGAAAACTCACAGCCAGTTTGGTCCTGCCAGACAAATACTTAAAAGCAAGTATTTAAGAAACTCAAGCAGCAAAAGAAAGCTCCTGTAACAAACAGGTGAGTAAGCAGACTGGATAGAAACAGGGCCAAGGTGTGGGAGAAGGTAAGGAGTAGATGTGACAAAATATTTGGGGTCCAGCTACATTAAAATCTTAGTTTAGACACATCAGAATCTCTTGATCTATAAATTAATATTTAGTGTAACTGGGAGCTTGTTGTATCAACTGCAGATCAAAATTAGTTTTGTTTTGTGAATATATTTACTGTATTTGTTAGAATGACCAATATTTACTCCAGAAAAGGGGAAATTTTATCCCTCTCTTTGAGAAAAGTGGTATCTAATAGTTGCAATCTATCTTTTTTAATTGAACCAGTGAGGTTCTTATATATGAAACAAATGATCCTGTGGCCATAATTATAATACCACTGACTTAATTTTTTGGTCACATATAATTTAGTACATTTAGAGTCTCACTCGTACTGTTTATGAGGATATGTGCTTGGCCTGAGCTAGATCACATTGATCTGCCACACCTTGGCCCATGGCTGCAGGTTTTCCGTGGCCTGTTTGTGTTTCAGCATTCTTAAAGTCTGTTTCTACTCTTTTTTGGTGTCCTGGCATTAGGTTATGTCCTAAAGAGATAATGATCCCCTAAAATATTTTCTGCATGTGCATCATCTATTTATGTATCTTCCAATTATTTTTAAAGTGAAAAAAAACCATGATTGGCAAGAAATTATTTTTCTTGTGTCTATCTACATTTCTTTGTTTTGGATAGGAAGATCTCTTAAGGAACAGATGGAGTAATTTGGTAAATAACATGGAGGACTGGGAAAGGAGATTATCCCCAAACCAAAGGCAATATATATTTTTTTAGTGATGGTGTCTGGCCTGGATATGAAGGGAGTCAGAGACGTGAAATAAATAAACAGGAAACTTGAAAATAAAGGTCATATGCAATTAGAGTTATAGAATTGTAGGAATGACTTGGGTTGGAAAAGACTCTAGAGATATTAGTGAGATTAGTGGGAGCTATTTTTATTTATCATTGCATCTCTCAAATGAGTATTGGATAATGATTCTATGAAATTGTAAGTGAAAAATGAAAGAATGAGCCTGAGGTAGGTGTCAAAATATTTTTAAAGACAGCACTCAAGACCTATTCTGGGGAAAGAAGGTGGTAGTTATATTTCTTTTGTTCAGTCTGATGATAAACACTACTCTTACAGAAGGCCAGAGTCATTCCTCTTCAGTAAAATGGCAATGTCTTCCATTTTGTATCTTCCCTCAGCCTACAATTTGCTATTTACAAAGCATATTTAAGAGTAGTGGTGTTTCCATTCTTCCTGGGGAGCATTACCCCTGCCTATTATCATGGACTCTTGCTAGCAAAACCAGAATTCAGAGATATTCAGAGACACGCAGCCCAGAATTCCCATCCTACGGGAGAGCTGCTGTCTGCTCTGCAGCCTGTGTTGCAAAATGCAGAGCTGATCCTGCAGGGAGCTCTTGCAGATCCCAGCAGGAAGCAAAGCTTCTCAGCACCCAGAAGGATGCCAGGATCTCTGTTTTTGCAGTCCCCAGCTTCCAGAACACGCAGGTGTAAATAGTCCCAGTGCTTTTTATCTGATTAAAAGCTAATGAGGGATATGAATATCTAATATGACTTGTCACTTGAATCACTAATTAATACTCACAGACTGAGCTGTCTTCAAACAGCTAGTTCTAAATAAACTGGATTGATACAATGTCAGCTTTAAAAATCAGCCAGATTTGAAATGGATATCAAGGATACTTTCAAAAAGTCTATTGCAGCAGTAACTGTGTCAAATAGAACTAGGTGGACGCATTAATATTTGAGCTGTCAGATTTGCTATTCAATTAGCATGTCAAGTGTCAATCTGATGGGCTATCTTGATAAATCCCTACTAACTATACTCCACTTAGTGCAAAAACTTTCTTGTTTGACAGTTCAGATTTAGAGACTTCTAGCCATGCTCTTTTCCCTTTGAAACTAAATACAAGGTAACAGCTTAGGACATGAAAAAATGCTCCTTACATACAGATGGACTCTGGAAGTCAACAGATGAGTTGTGATACGTGATAATACCTCACCAGTCAGGCCTCTGGGATGCAATGGCACAGGGTATCCTGTGGTATGAACTCCTTGCTCCTCTTAAGGAGACTTTTTTCTCTTCTCTTTCACGCATTGGCTTTAAATGGAATTTTTTCTCATCAGCTCCAATAATTGCACTAGGCCCTAACAAAGTTGATGAATGTGAGTTTTAAGACTTTTTACTTAGGAAGGGGGTGTTATTTATCTTTTTAATCAACAAGTATAAGTGTGTCTGGGGTATTTCCTCTTTGCACTGAAGATCCTGTTCAAATTCTTTTACTGTTTCATAGAGACACAATTGCAGCATCATAATGGATAAAATCACTAAGAAGTTACACATCTCTCCACTGGTTGAAGGTGCAGGTGCTTGAGCAATATTTTTCTGTCATTAGGTCCTATTACCAGCAGTATGAAGGACAGCTCTTTGTCCTAGATTAAAAGACTGTGGCTGTACTTTGTACTTTCCTTATGTCACTGTCAGACTGTTAAATCTTAAATACTTCATCTTGCATTTAAAATAATATTCTCTTTTTGTTCTTAAGATGACATCCTTGTTAAACATTCAGCTTCAGGTAACATCTCTTTCTCCTAAATATTCTGCTGTGATAGTTTAAAGAGGTAACAAAAAAAGTGCTTATGTTTTAATATTCAGTATGGATACTAAGCCTTTTTTTTGACTGATATTTTAGAATATTAAATAAATTACTAGGGAAAGTTTATTATTTTATGCAGGAAATTATAAATTTCTGCTTTACAGGTCAATATGTAGATTTGTTCATGGGACATTTGTTAGCTCATCTTGTGAATTTCTGGTTGCTTTTTTCCACTTGAATGCCAGGCAAGATTTCTAAACTAAAGAGTTTAATCCTTACGACTGAACATTATTATTAGTAGAGATAGAATAAGATGTAGCTCATGTTCTTTTGTGGAAAGAGAGGTTTTGTTTGGTAACAGAGGTAAGTTTAGTTCCCTCTTTTGTCAGTGAATTCTTAATAGACTAAACCAGAAAAGGAAGTGAAGGGGATGGGAGGAGGTAAGGAGGAAAAGCAGAGAGAGAGCAAAAAGGAAGGAAAAATGTAGAGAAAATAGGAAAAATGATTTAGGCACTGAAAGTGGAAATTGACATCTTAATTCTGACTGAATCCACAAGTTATTTTAACTCCCCCTGTTCTCCATGCATGCTTCTGGGCATGAAAATGGTTCTGCTTTGCTGAAAATCCTCATACTCTGACAATTCCTGCTTTCATGCATGACCATGACTGCCTTGCTCCAGCTCTGCTGTGACCTCTTGGTGATGTTCTAATACTGATGATAATGGATTACGTGATGGATGATTGTGTGATCTGGATATCCAGGGAAAATTTATACCCACAAGCAGAGACAGGTGGGACAGTGGAAATGTTTGAACTTTAGTTTCTACCGAGTTGGGAAGAGACTGTTCCTCTCACAGGGGAAAGCACAGCACATCAGCCACTGCATTACTTTAGTCTCCTTCTGCCAGCTGGTTTTAAGAACTACACGAGATGATGGCATATCCTTAATATTCTTTGACAGTACAATATTTTTACTTAGACTATCTATTCCAGAATGATGCTTCTCTGATAGAATGGCCAGTCAATCTCACAGCGTGATAGAAAACAGATGTAAGATTAGGATGCAAAGTAGTTTTCCAGATACTTGGTCCCAGCATGCTGTACAACCCAGCCCTAGAGTTAACCAGGCAAGTGCTGACACATGTCTTATAGCAAAATATCACTCACAGCCACAGTTCAAAGGCCTCGCTACCCTCCAGGGCAATTAATACAGCATCACGTTCAATGGTGCTTGAACCAAATCCATGGAACTCTCAGGGGAGGAATAGGGAAGCAATCTCAGAGCTCAGACATGAGCAGCATGCTGCTGCAGCTGAAGTTTCAGTCCCTAAGAACACAGTTCTTCCTTAGGAATGCTTGGGTGACAATGCATTATAAAAAGCAGATTCTTCTGCCATTAACATTTTTGACAGCAGTCTTATTAGTGTCACTAAATAAAAGTTCAGACTCCAGAGGTAGATCTCCACTTTTCAAAATATTTATCACAAAGGTATCTCCAAGTATTTGGAAACCGGTTTTTGAATGAGAATTTCAAAGACTGTTTTGAACAAATAAATGAAAGTTTCGTGTTGTAAGTGTACTTTTTTTAAATGAAGTGATATGTATATATTCAGTGATTGAGTTAGTAATACTAACAGCCAACCATAATAACTTTTGCTTCAAGTAAGTACCCGGAGTGATCACTTTTCATTTTAGAAATTATGGGCAGATTTGAATACTAATGCTTGTATTATGCAGCATTTATCCAACTAATGATGCTATTGAAAGTGCTGAGGCGTCTCGTGGTATAATTTAGTACTTGGTGTGAATGTGATTTGATAGCCAGCTCGTACCTGGGATGCCTGAAATTAACTGTGTCTGTGATATAATTGCATCGTGCCATAGAGTGCAGGGAATCACAACAAGTGGCTTTTAACTCCTGATTTCTCTTCTGCAGTTCCCACTTCGATTTCTGTTTGTTACTGTAGGAATGATGTGCTCCCACTGATCCTGCTAGAGTGGTTTTGATAGTTCACAAAGGTAGAAAAGCTATGTGTGGATGTGCTGTGCACTCTGCTGAACATGAATATTGAACTGAACATTTTTATTCAGGCAATTCTTGGGAATTCCCAGACTGATCATATCCAACAGAAATGACTAAGTAGTTCAAGTTCCATTGTAATTAAAAGTAGCGTATGAAAATGAGCAAATAAAAGAGTAAAACTTTAGTGCTTTTACTCTTTAAGAAGATTAATATTTAGTGGTGTTTCCATGCATTATAGTTTTTTCTTTAAGGAGAAGCTCTGCAATTCAACAGGATGCATGTTTACATCCTGTCCTATAGCTTAAGTTCTTATGGTGGTCATTTTATTACCAATGTGCATGCCTGTATTCATTTACTTTTAAATTACATTTTTTTAATGTATAAAACATTCGTAGATGAGAAAGATGAATGTCACCAATTCTTTTTGGTTCAGATCTGGACAGTCCCACATCCATACCTGTTTTTCACCTCTCATAATTCCTCTCAGATACGTAACTTCAACATTCTCTTGTAGCCACGGGTGATTTCTCACATTCCCAGGTAGCTGTGAATGAGGACAAAAATGGCTGTTTCAGACTGCTCCTTGCAATAGAGGTGCTGGAATTCCAGAAACCACATTCAACAATACATGTGATATTGCTGGGCCTTTATAGGAAGGGAATGATTGTGATATCAAATCATAATTTTTTCGACCAATATAATAGTCTCTTGAACACATACTAGTGTTAGGAAGATCTGTCTTTACATTTGCAGATTATATGACTTCTGAAAGCTAGGAGTATTGCATGTAAATTATTGCTTTGATTGCTCTAAATATTTTAAGGTGTCTTGTTAGTGATCAGAGCTGAGGTTGTTGGACAAAATATTCTATTTTTTTCTGGAAAATATTTGCTTTTTCACAGTGGGCAAGTTGCTTGCCATCTGTTGAGCTTCATTCCTATAAATCATTTTTTGATTATTTGTGCTGTCAGTTAAGAAAATTCATCCCTCCCTGATCACTCTAAAACAATAGTTTGAGGATGTATTGTCAAATATTTACTTCTTCATCCTTTGCTGTCAGAAGTTCAATGCAAAGCAATGCAAAAAGAGTTTTTGTAATTACTAGTTCAGAACACGTAGTTGATGGGCTAGAAATTGCTTGGGAAAAATCTTTCTGCACTATTGAAGGATATTGAGATAGAATGTACAGCAAGGCCTATAAATGGTCAAAAGTATTCCAGGAAACCACAGCTGTTCTAAAGAAACTAACCTGAAATTATTTTAAAAAGCATGATTAAAAATCTAAAATTGAATTTTTTGTTTGCTCATGTATTGTTCTTCATTCTCTGTAACTGATTGTGTTTCATGGGCCTCTGATGCCTCCCTTTCATATGATTTTCCTTTCATAGCTCATATTACTTTTATTGCCTCTCTCTAGATCAAAGGCATAGGAAGAAGGAAAGAAAAATGGTGACTAAGAATGATGTCTGTAATCTTTCACATTTTGGCATTATTTTTCTAAATATTCTTACCTTGATTTAATGCAGCTTTTGCTAGTTATAATTTCAGGAGTCACTGTAGATAATTCTTCACCATCCTGGGTATCCCAACCTTTCATACATTTATAGAAGTCAGCACTTTGCCAGCCACAGTGATAAAAATTCAAGCCCAACATATTTAGAGATTCTAAATGCATTTCAGTTGCTTTCTTTAAATTTTATTTGCCATCTGGCTATACAAGCTAGTTTAGCTTTTTTTTTTTTATTTTGAAACTCTGAAAGCTAGAGGCATGTCTGTTTTTCTAAAAGAATGCCAAATTGTAACACGGCTACAGGCACTGATGATTTTAGAAAAAACACCAAACATTGTGAATAAATAGTGATCCACCTCCATATTTCATATGTTGGGTTTCAGAAGCCCAGTCCTTGGTGTCTCTTTGCCCAGGATGAAGTGCAGCTCCTGGGCAGTGTGGGGATATGAGTCTTGTGAGCACTTGGAAGTATTTGCCCAATTCCATTTGCTATCCTTGTGAGAGGATTATTGCCCCGAGGTGTAGAGCTGTAGAGGTAGGCAACACTTGTGTGTTTGCAGGAAGTGATCCCTCACACTGTACAATTTTTGCCAGTGTACCTTAAGTCCACGGGAAACTGAGAGAGCTCCTGCCTTCCATATGAATTCCCCTTGTGGGATAGTTGTGGCTGCAGTTCTCACAAGGAGTGGCTTTGTTTTGTTGTAGGTATTAGTACGAACTTTCTCCATGGTGCTGTGATGTCTTTGTCCTCCTTCCCTTCCCATGCCAAACCTCTCCCTCATCCACAGGTTTGGCCTCTTTCTACAGTGATATCCTTACTAATGCAATGTAAATAAAACTTGTGATGGTATCATTCCTTTTGGTAATGACTACATAGCTGAATAGCATCTTCCATTAATCTGTCCATAATTATCCTTGTGTTTAAAAATAATAACAGTAAGAGGATATTTAAAAGTTGAATGAGCCTGGAAATGTAGCTTTAAAGTGAAACTGTACATTGTCTAAATTCTTCTAGAGGGTACAGCTCTATTGACCAAAGCGGGGAAAAATCAATGGGGGACATGGTTTAGATTATATAAAACCCTGAAATTCATGGCTGTTGCATTTTTCTCTAATTTTCAGCATATACATTGCCACAAGTACTTGTAGCAGCAAAAAAATTGGATAAATTTAAGTACTTCTGCAGCACTGCATCATTTTCAAAAAATGTGAAAAACTTTCAGAAGTGCTATTTCAACAGAGCAGATCATTTCTGTAATTGGTCAGACGTATGAAAAGTCATGGATTTGGTGTCTAGTAACAGCCTGAGTTATCTCCTAACTAAATAAAGCAACCTGTTTCAGGCTTGACCTCATTTTCATATATACATTAGAAAAGTCAGTGATTGTAAACACAGATGGTCCAACACATCATGTCATGCTGCTGCCCTTGTGTTGGAACACGGCTAAATCTTGCATTGAGAATGAGGATTATTATGTCAGACGAAGCACTTAATTAAGAACAGATTTCAATATTTAATGACTACACAGTAGCTTATTAAATATTTGCACTTGTGTTTATGATGTTCGGTGGATTAAATACCAATATATTTGTTAACTGTAGAACAACTTCCATTGCTCTTGCGTCAAATCCAAGCATTATCCCAGTGATGCTACAGAGGCTCCCTAGCCCAGAAAAACCAATTCAATCTTTGTGCATGTGGGATGTTGTCTGGAGAGCTCGGCATGATTTGGGAGGCAGGATACAGTCAGAGGATACAGGGAGAATCGGAATGGACAATTTGGTAATCTTTCTTGTAGGACTGCTACATGCCTAAATCAGAAGCAGCTGGGTAAAATCTGTTTCCAGCTTAGCTGTACATTTTCTTCACTATTTAGCATTTGGAGGGTTAAGGGGATCTGTGGAGATTCCCACTGCTACACTAGGATGTGCTCATATTCACAATCTGCTGCAATTTCTTCCCTGCAATGTAGACTGAAGCCACAGGTGATTTATTTTCCTGAGTTTAAGGTATCAAGCTTATGAAGTCTGTTACGTTTCAAACTACAAGGGCATAGTTGCAATTTAAACAGATGATATTTTAACTCAGGCCCTTGAAGAACCCACCAACTTTCTCCCTCTTTTAAATTATGGGCAAGAGACACGTTTCCTTCTCCTGCAACACCTGTATTGTGTTGGTGTAAGATCCCTTACTGTATGCATGCCATTGGCTTGTTAAGTGTTAAAAATAGAAGAGCAAAATGTCTCTCCTTTTCAGGACAAAAAAGTTTCAACGTTTGCCTTCTTTTCTAGCAGTTCATTTAAAAATGATAAACAAATATCTCATCACTCTTTTCCGTTGGGCCCTTGTCCTCCAGATGAAAGAATAAATTCCACCATTCAGTTCCCTAAATGATGCTTCTCCTGAGGAAGTCGTTGTGCCTTCAAACTCTCACATATGGTATTGTGCATGCACACTTAGTGCTGTGGTCCTGTGAGAGATGTTAGCAATTTATATCTGCATCTGCAATGAGTTATGACCACCTGCATCAGCTCAGCCGTGTGCTAAAGTGCGAGTCCTGCTCCATTCCTGCTGCCTTCCCAGACTGACATTTATGGAGGGAGTCCAGTGCCTTTGGAAGTGGACTTCAGGCTGTTATCCACGACCCTCCACAAGAAATGTGGTCAGTCGAGAGCAGCCTCCACCCCAGCAGAATGGGTAGGTCAGCCTTTGGGGGAAAAAAATATGACCTGTTGGTGATCCATTTGAAAAAAAAATAAAAGAAGCATCAATATTTTTAGTCTGAATTAACTCTTACAGGCTATTCAGAGAGCTCTGCACAACATCATGGTCCCTCTACTGCAGGTTTTGCCTGCTCTGATGGTAGAGCTGCTAGCTGGGGCCTCTGTCAGCAAACATAGCAATTGCTTGTCATGTATATTTCTAGTTACATCTAAGTTAAATTCTCATTTTAAACAATTTTAAATGAGATTGTAACTAGTTGTCATCAAATCTTAAAATATCATAAAAGAAATACTTTAAATTTCTAGAGCAAGGGCTAAAGACTTGATGGAATGGTTGTTTCAGACAGCAGCAAAATGTCAGTGTTTACCAAATCCAGCAATACTCCTTATAGAGTTATACCCTTTAGAGAATTTGTTTTCTCAATTTCTTTTATCTGGAAATAAATGTGGCTATGTATATTTGATTTTTCTCTCTGTCTCATTGTCAAAGGTGTAAAAAACATTATTGCTGCTCTTTTTTCTTTTCATTTCCACAATATCTTCCATGCAGAAGTCTCAAAGACCCCTGATATTAGTGATGTAGCTTTGCAGCACCCTTAGAGACCAGCAGCGTCATGATCAGTGTCTGAACAATAAGACAAGTCAGGCAAAGAGAATTTCAATAACTAAGCAGACAAAAAAGCTTGTGGCACAGCCAGAAAGAGGATACAGGGCTGTCTTATTTAGAGCAAAACTGTTAATTTTTAATTTCATTTTCTCCCAGCAAGTAATTCCCAAAGCCATGTAATTTGAGTCATTCTGAAATGATTTCTGAGTTTGACTAGGATTTATGCAACAGTTTTAGATAAAAGTTGGAAAAAAAATGGGCTTGATTCCTAAGTTCTGAAATGAACATTTTCACCCTGGAGAAGGTGAGTTCTCTCCCTCCTCTTCACATAAGCAGGAGGGAATGAGGGCTGTGGAACTCAGTGTGCCACGTTCTGCAGGGCAGGAGAGGGACTCCAGCCTGCAAGGCTGCAGATGGGGTTCCTGACCAAAAATGATATGAACTTTACAAAATGAATGCAATTTTTAGTTTGTTAGAGAAATTGTTTACACAGTTTTGCTCCTAGGCTTTAGTCAGATGGACTTTCCTTTACAGCCTCACCTGGTTGCATTATCCCTAGGAGCATATGCCAGGGTGAAGTGAATTGGTTTTGTTATTAGTTCTGAAAAAAACCCCAGCAATAAAACTTTTGATTTATGTCACCTGAACGGGCCAGATTATTCTGCAAATGTGCAGGTCACTGTTGTTTCTGAGTACATCTGTGAGGATGAGCGAGCTCTTGCACCTCGCCTGCAGCTGGACTGATCCTTCTCCACCTCCTTGGAATCTTGAGCAGTTTTTAAAAAACATAGTAGTGGATGACATAAACCAAAAAATTCGGGAATTTTTGAGTTTAACTTTGTTAAAAGGAATGAGAGAAGGACAGGTTTGTTCTGTTGTTCTGTAGATATTTGGTGCGTTATATAAGGTGTTGCACAACTGGAAACAAACTCATGAATTCTCACTGTTGATTTACCCCTAACAGTATAGATAATCATTATAGTCATTAAATATTTCCCCTATTTACACCAGTTCTGTCATGAGATCTCAGCTTGATTTCCAGACCTTGCATATTAGTGCAAGGTTACTGAGGTATGTAAGAATTAGTTTGGAAATCTAATTATTTTTGCTGCTTAAATAGTTGAACATACTGCAGTACTGAAACTTGGGAGCAGAGCAATTTACAGCAGATAACAGATTTTTACCCCTTTCTCTGTGCAAATATTTTAAGCATCTTTTGCTGCAATTTGCTTGCCTACTTTTTCTTATTATGTAGTCATTTCTGTGTGAACAAGTTCAGGCCGGTTGATTTTTAACAATCTGCTCCATGTAGATGACATTCACATTGGTTTTTTTACCAAGACTGTCTGGCAATCTGCTCTTTTCTAATTCTGATGCAGCGTTGTAAATGGTTTAGTACAGGGGCTTTGTTCTCTCAGGCTAAGTGAGACAGAAAAAGTAGACAAGTTAATCTTGGAAGTTTGATGTTAATATTTCTTCCTGGTCCTGTCCTAAGAAAAAGTGTAGGACATATGGACCCAGTGTTCAAATTATCCTGGATCTTTATCTAGAGGAAGATATGATTTAGGCTTACTTAGCTTTCAGGAAACTCGATATCCCTCTCTCTGCTATCATAGTTATGCCATCTGATTGCGTGTGCATTCATTCACATGACCCTCTTTGAAAGAATTGTCAGACCTTTACTGGTTTATTGCATTGCCCTGGGTGCCTGAGCTTTGAAGGTGGGTGTGATTTTCCTAATCACTGCAGTCCCAGATCAGGAGCACAAGCTATTTCATAGAAGTGTCTTTTTAAATGCTGCTTTTTTTGAGGGCAACTACATGTTTTTAAGTGTCTTTTTCATCTCAAACTGAATAAAACTGCTTTCTTGGGCCTATCAGTAATCTGAAATGAATTCACTGGCCCTCCTGTTTGTAGACTGTGTTGTGGTGTTTACATTTGTCGTAGCAGTTCCTTCTTCAATGCTTAAAGGAACATTTGTACTCTCCTTTTTTTTTTTTTGTGGAGACAGCTCTTACCAGAAGCTAAAAATGACTAGCACTCAGGGGAGAGTAGCAGTATTATTTTGGCTAAGGAGTTTTGAGAGAATTTAAACTTTAAATCATGCCTGAGGGCTACATCTTTTGTCGGTTGAAATGTTGGAGCTGAAAAGGAAACAGGTAATTGAACAAGTAACTGAAGAGTATGAACAGAGGAAAGAACTAAGTCGTGAAGTATCTTAGAAGGAGCTTAGATGTTAGGTGGAATGGCTCTGGACAGTGATGAACCAGATTTGGTGGGCGTCAGAAGGTAAGAGGCTACATTTGTTGAACAGCATGTACATATTAGTTGTGTTAGTAACTGGTTGAGGTGCCACCTGGCAGGTAAGCACTGGGAAAACACAAATGTCATCATTTCCATGCTGTGATTCTGAACTCTTTTGTGGTTCAGAGGTTCATAAATTTGGAAATAACATAGGGAAAGTTTTTTTAGACAGTTTAACTCAAAATCTCTTTTGGTGTGGGCAGAATCCCAGGGTGAATCACAGTTTTTTTGACTAGTCCACAGAGACCAGATTAGTAGTTGAAGACAAAACTGGATGAGTACTATGTTTCTATCATTTTGATAACAACAGTGGTCGTTTGTCGTGCCTCATGTGGCTTACAATTTAAATGCACAATCCAGAAAAGCTTTGTTTCATTTTTATAGAACAAAAATAGGTGTTTGGGGATTTGCATTTGAAGTTCATGCAGAGAAGTGTTGGCACAGCTGGGAACTAAACTTTGAGCTCCCTGTTCTGAGACTAGAGACTAAACTGCAAGGCTCTTCTCCGTGTGCTCACAGAGCCTTCAGTGATGCAGATAAACATTATGGTATGAAATACAATTCAGCTGATTTACAGCAGTAGTGAATTGACCTTTCATAAAAAGATAAAACTTCAGAGTTTGATTACCCAGTTGAAATCTATTTTGATTTCTAAATACAAGGAGTGTAATCCAGCAGAGAGAATGTCTTTTGCAGATTAAAATTCATCTTGTTTCATTCTGTTCTGTTTTGTAATAAGGTTATACAGAGAGAAGGCTCCTTTTTTTTTTGGAGTCATACGACAGTCTGTTAGGTATTTGGATTCCATGCTTGTGCTGTGTCATACTGGTGTCTGCTAACCCTGTTAAGCTGGTTTCTTACAGAAAGACACACTTTATGTGATTCTGGGCTGGGGGAAGAAGATGAACTAAAACACTGCAAAATTAATTGCAGAACTATGCTCCCTGAACAGAATTGATAATGAAAAACATGACATAGAAAAAGAAAATAATGAAGAGAGGGAGGATAGCAGAATGACATTTAAGAAGGGGTGAGATTTGGACTTGATCTTTGTGGTTAGGAGTCATTTGATGTTACTTTTAATAATTAAATAATATTGAGGTTCAACTATATGGGAGGTTCCTCAGTTGTCTGCATCTTTGAAAAGACTGTAAATAAACCTGAAGTAGAGGGACTGACATATGTATTCTGGAATCTTTTGTTGTGTATGTAATTTATCATTTTAGAGTGGTAACCAGGAAAGGATCTGACTGAATTGTGGGGTGGGAGAAGACTTTTTTTCATTCTTTGGTTATTAATAATGATTGCCAGCCATATGCCATTTCTGGTGAACTCTTGATTCTTTCTCTTCTGGGAGCAATATTTTTTGTGGCATTTTGACATGTTTAGCTGATTCTTCACCCGACATTTCATTAACTCATTGGCCTTGATTTTTTCTCTTACAGGGATGAAAACCGAGAGCAGCATATTGGTGTGCAGCTAGTGTGAGTGAGACCAGGTTTAAATTCAGTGACAGATTCCTGCCTCCCACCAACCTACTGCTCCAAACATGCTAATGTGTCTCCTGGGATTCTGACACTGCAGTTAGACTTTGGCTAATAATACAAACCATATATTCTTCACCCTTGTGTCCAGGACTGATATTCTAGCACGAGCCCTTGCACAGGAAAGTGGTAAGCCTGATGGAGGAATTGATTTGGCTTCAAAAGAATCTGGCAAACACCCCTACTTCATTTTTCAGATAAATCATTTTTTAGTTCTGGCTTGTTGGATTGCTACTAAATCCTTAAAATGCTCTGGTACAATACAACGGGTAAGAGCTGGCAACAGGGATGTGAGATTGCCATTATTTCACTGCAGCACTGCTGTGAAAATGTTGTGAAAAGGGAGGAGATACCTTCAGATGTTTTGCCTGTATTGCTACTACTGGGTGCCAGGACAAGCCTGCAATTCTTTTTTAAATTAAGTGGAAAATGCTTCCCTGATCTGAAAGCCTCAGAAATCTTCCTCCTTTCTGGTTTTAAAATTATTAAAAAATATATATATATACGTATTTGTCTAAAGTTGAGCACTTTTGTAATTATATCTTAAGAGTATTTTTCCCCTGGATCTCTGTGTTTTCCTTCACTGAGATTTTGCAGATGCCTTTTAGCACATGACACACTCAGGGAACATGAAGAGACTCTTTGTTGTAGAGGGGAACAATGCCCCTGGCAGTAATGTTATATATGTTATGGACTGTCTGAGAAAGTTAATCCTGACTGGGATGGCGAGAACAAACTCAGTTTCTAACGAGGGAAAAAAGAATGCTATGTCCTCCTTAGTGCTGAATAGGATGGAAAATAGCAAAGATGGTTTGCTGTCTTTGATAGATATTGACAAGAAAAGTAATTAAATCTTCATTTAAAGATTTCTAGAGGTCTACACCTGTGTGATCCGCTTTTACCTTGACTGTTAGGCTAGGGTAGTTGAACTGCTTATTAATTACCCTATATTAGACTACATTAAACCTAATCTAAAATTGGAATACCTAATGGAGGAGCATTCTGTGAATTTTTTTAAAGCTACTTTTATTTTTTTATTATTTAGAGATTCTTTTTCACTGTGTGTTGCTGACTCGAGTCAAGAGCAACTGCATCTACCTATAGCTTGGCATGGGTGATTTTCAGTATTATATTTAATCTCTATTCCAAAGTGCATTTCCCTTATTCCCATTTTGAACTACCTTAGCAATAGAAAGGTATTTTCATTTTTGATAGTCATA
Organism: Atrichornis clamosus; assembly: GCA_013400975.1. Classification (NCBI taxonomy): domain Eukaryota; kingdom Metazoa; phylum Chordata; class Aves; order Passeriformes; family Menuridae; genus Atrichornis; species Atrichornis clamosus. Next base: position 643,332 of record WBMZ01001999.1, on the reverse strand, counting down.
ATAATTCCCATATATATATGTATCTATTTTTAAACCTTCCCATTAAGACTACTGGCTGTGCCTTTGACTCTGGCATTGTCTTAAAAGGGACATTACACAGTTAGAAAGGGGGCATTGCCTTTAGTTTATTCCAGAAAATTGAAGGCACTCACATGCAACTGAATGTTATCAAGGTTTCTGTCCCCATTCAGAATAAGGCAGAATTTTAGCTTTTATCCCTACAAAACTACATGTCTGTCTGCTGAACTCTCTGAATCCTGCCTTCTCCTCTAGTTCTTTGCCTGTTCTCTGCAGACCCCCTAGGGAGGGAGGAAGGAAATGGTCTTGAAATGAGGAGGAAGGAAATTGGGAGAGAGGTTCAGGAAATAACAGCTTCCTCCTAGTTACACAGCTCTGAAGTTCTGGTCAATATTCTCATTAAAGACTCAAGTGATGCAATAGAGGGGTTGCTAGACTTATGAAGGACTTGAAAGTTTTTTTAGATTTAAATTATAAATCAAAATTATTTGTAAAGTTGAAGATGTGACTTGGAAAATTCAGGATATTGTCCAGAAAGAAGGAGTGCAAGTTCAACATTCAAGCAGATCTAATCAACTGCAACAGTATTTGATGTAGAAATTTGGGATGGTACCAGTTCTGAAGGAAAACATCTGGCGTAGAGTTACAGCTGAGCTGGGTTAAGACAAGGGCCTCATGATGCTGTGGATAAAGCAAACTGGCTGTGTGAGGGGCATAACCTGTGAGACACTTGGAGTGATGTTTCTACTCTGCTCCCTGCAGCAGTCTCAGCTTCTGGACACTGCATTTTGTGTGAAGGATGTTGGCCAGTTGGAGAGGGCACAGCAGAGGGCAAGGAGGATGGTCAGGAACTTGAAACATAGGGAAAGTTTGAATAAACTGCAGTTGTTCAGACGAGATAAAAAAATGAGATTCGTTTAAAAATGCAGAACAAGATGCTACAAAGAGGGAGGGAATAATCTGCCCCGCATGTCTAACAGCTGGGACAAGAAATTATGGAGTTATACTGCAGCAAAACATATTTAGACACAGAGTTAAGATAAACCTTCCTGAGAAGGATAGTGGCATATCAGAATGAATTACTAGCAGAGGTTGTTGAGATTCCGTAACTCTGCAGAGGAAATCTTAAGGAATGTAAACTATAGATCTGTCAGGAATGGTATGGATATCATGGTTCTCCCTTGGGGAGGGGATGTGGACTAAAGGATTTCTTATGCCCACTAGAGAGACAGGGTTTTTTTAACTTAAGTAACTTTCGTTGGCTGATTTTTTCTTTTCTTCCCCCCCGCCCCTTTCTGTCAGGGAGATAGAGATTAAGAAGGTGGAGTCAGTAAGATCACAAGATAAATCAAGTGGGAAGGGAGCTCAGGGAGTCTCTTGGCCAACCCTGTTCAAAGCAGTGTCAGCTGTGGGATCAGACACAGTTACCCAGAGCTTCAACCCTTTGGGTCTTGAAAACCTCCAAGGATGAAAACACACAAGCAGCTGCTTTTTCATTGACCTCCTGGTGCCTCCCTCTCCCAGCTGATGCCCACCTGGTGAATGTTCCTCCTCTGCCCTGTGCAAAGTGATACACACAAACGAATACAAGATTTTTCAGACGAGTTTTTTTTTTAATGTTCCTGTGGATGTTTTAGGAGGCACTGAATTGAAAATAATGTTTGTGTTGCATGAAAGGATTGAGAGAATAATTCCATGGAGAAGACCAAAGTAGAGGAAAACAAGATAAACAGGTACCTTGGGAACCACTGATCAGTGGAATGAGTGGGAAGAAATGAATGTAAAATAACACATCATGGCTAGTTTTTGTATCAAAGGGAGAATGATGCATATTTAGGGAAGGGTTTTTTTTTGTTATTTCTTACCCACAGTGCTTATTCTTCAGTTTGTTATAATTTGTCCAACTGTTTTATGATAGGATTGCTATGAGCAGGTATTCTCGCTCATAAATGGATTAATCTGGCTTCCCCTGAAGACAAGGAGACATTTCTATTGATTTCAGTGGGAAATGAATTAAGTCCATTTTCTTTAAACTTGGCACCAGTTGTCATCACTTAGACCTATTGTTCAGGAGATGGTAAGTAATAGAAAAGAAGAGAATTAGTGTCTGATTGTGTCATCCTAAATATGCTCTGGACGAGATCCAAATTAATTTCATATTTGTACAAACTGTCCAACATAGCAAATTGTCCTTGTCCAGCGGCTTCTTTTCTTTGCTTGCTGCCATTCTGAACAATTTTATTTACTTTGCCTTCCCATTGGGCCTTCAAGCTCTATTGCCCCTCACTTTGTTTGTGGCCCCAGCAGCCTGTGGCCCTCAAAGTGGGGATGGAGTTCTCATTGTGCAGTGGGTTTAATAAGTACCATATGTCCTCACGATGTTTCCCTGTCCAGACCAATCCTGTTCTTTTGTTGTTTGGATGATCTAGTTTCCTTCTTTAGCAGACTGCTGAGTTGAAAATATCCACGCAAATGTTCCCATTCCAGTGGGCTCCACTGTTGGAGGCCTATTTTATCTAACAGCTGGCCGTACGTCATTGTAAAATTGTAAATGCTCAAAACTTTTGCTCCCGTTCCCAGGGGTTCCCCCATTAAAATTATTTTGCATTCACTACCTGCCAACAGGGCCTGTAAGTGAGCCAGAAAAGCAGCAGATTAGGCATAACTATGAATTCTGAGTGGAACAGAGGGGTTGGAGATGGAATTTTTAGCTGAAAAAAATGGGCCTTTCATGAGAAACAAAACTGAGTACCAAGTGCTCTGTGGGGCCTTTATATTGAACTGTAGTTCACAATTAACACCTCTGCTGTTTTCTCACCATGGGAATAGAAATCCCCCCAAAAGTTCATTGTGTTAAGATTTGCCCTCTGCATTTTGGAGATCTTCTTCCAGCCAGATTCTCTTATTTCTGTAGGCAGAGCAAGCCATTGTGGCTTTCTATTTAAAAAGAAGCTGGGTATTAACTGCCCCGTTCCAATCTTTTCCCTAGGCTTGTAATCAATGGATGTAAAGTTTTAATCCTTTCAGTTTTACAGACCTGCAGAAATAAGTCATGAGAAAAAAAGAAGCCTCTTGTATATTTCCACCTTTGAGTGCTCAACTTTTCTGTGTTATGAACAGACCGATTGTGTAGTACAGCAGATGCTGGGGGCTTTCATCCTTCATAACAAGGGAGAAAAAAAGTCAATTACACACATGCAACCTGGAAATGTGTTCTAAGAAGTGAAGCTATCTTTCTATAATGAATATTTACAATATGATTGTTTCAGTTCTTAATTATCACTAGGAGAATATATCTTCCATTTTGCTTCTACAACCTATGCTTGTGAACATGGCAATTTGATCTTTGTGATACCATTTGTTGATACAAGCTTGTGTTTCCAGTAACAGATCATTTCTTTTAAATGTTTTATCTGTTTTCCTTTCTCCTTTGATAACTAGGCCCATGTGCTGGTGATTGCCTGCTGATGATGAAAAGTAGTGTCATTGTCCTGTTAAATTGAAATAATTATACTTTTAGTGTTTGTTTTTGTTTGACAGGTGGGGAGGGAGAATACTTGCCATCTTTTATTTAGTATTAAAATTCACTTAATATTGTACAGTGTTGTCTTTGGAGCTGTACTTAATTTAGGTGCTTGATAGTGGAGAGCTGTTAAGAAGGAGATAATTGAATAATACTTCAGTTTGGTGTAGCTGTACAAGACCTGACACCAATATAGAAATATGGAAAGTATATTTTGATGGTTGACATAATGGAAGAATTAAAATAGTTAAAAAGAGGAAGACCAAGGCCACCAGTAACCTGCCAGTTTAGCCTTAACAAATGTTCCTCAGAGATGTGTTTTCAGTGGGATTCTGTAGAAGAGAACCTGAAAGGAAAACAGCCCCAACTAAACAAAGGCAGGGCAACACTTTCCCCCTTTATTTGTACTGGGTTTTCCCTGCTTTCATTCTTGAAGAGACAGAATGCAGGAAAAAAAATCCCAACTCCTATTCCCTTTCTGATAATCAACGTATAAAACCAGTAGCCAGTGCCATAAATAACAGCTGTATAACTGCTGAAAGATCTGGGAACTGAAAAATGTGGTGATGTACGATAGAACATTAAGTGATGACTTTAAAATATTATTGGGGATACATTTTCTCTTTCTCAACATAACTCGGGGAGAAGACAAGAAGGCGAAAAATAATTAAAAGAGGCTTTAAATGTGCTTGGCTTTTTATGAAAGTAGAATTGAAATAGGAGCTTTATATATGTCTGTGTGCACGTATATATTTTTCATGGTGCTTGACAATGTAAACTTCTGTGTTTAACATCCTGTATTGCGAGTAGTTTAAAATTCTTCAATCAAGTGAAGGAAAACATGCCAATATGATCATACTGAAATATTAAACAAAATGGCATATTTCAACCAAATATAGACAGCAAGACATACAAAAACATTTTAGGCTCTTTGGTTGACATATTTAACTTCTTATTCTTTCTACTTCAAAATGTTTGACTCGAGCTGTATTCTAAATTGTGCCAAACCCATCACTGAGGTTTGGAGATCTTGAAAAGAACTGGACTATGTTACAGAGAGAAAAGAAAGTAATTTTGGTAAGATTTCTCTGGGTAATTCTTACATTAGAACCACTTTGATGGAGGAGGAGTACATATCTATAAGAGAATACTTGCAAAAACTCCCCTTGGAACAAAAGAAATTTCAGGAAAAATCACTGAATGCCTAATTTCAGAAATGCAGAAAAACAGCTCACAATTGAACTGGTAAAAGACAAGAAAAAGATCCAGTGTTTGTCTCCTACCTGGCTGTTATTGAAAATTTGTTTGATGAGACATTCAGAATAATTGCCATGTTTTGGCACAGGCTATTCAACGACTTTTGAATAGTCCCTCACACTTATAGTGACAGTAGTCGCAATTCTTGGCCTGTACGTGAATTAATTTCTTTTTTATTTTGTTAATTCCTGAAAATTTCACTTTCCACTTAAGAGACAGAAAGGATGATTGATCACAAGCAGTATTGCTGCTCCTCCAGGTACGTGCTCGTGCACTTAACATCTTTCATGTTCCCTGGAGGAAGAAATGAAAATTCTGGTAAAAGTGACCTTTCCCATGTCATCAGTGTTATTGATGACAGAAAAGTTTCTTTTACTTGCTTGCCTCTAACACTACTGAGTGGAGGATAATCTGTTCGTGTTGCAAATCCTTCCCCTGCCCAGTCCATGATATTTCACATTTTTACCATAAGCCTTAAGCTAACCCTTTTGCTCAGACACTAGCTTTTCATAAAAAAACCCCAGACCACACATAGTTTATTGAACAATAATGTAGCAACCTCTGTTATTTCTCAGTTTTGGACTAATCATAGGAAAAAAATTGCAGTGAAATGCAGGATAAAATGCAAATTTTTTTTGTACTACGTCTTATAGAAATAATTTTAAAATATAAACCTATTCTTATGAATCACAAAGTTTTATGCAGTTTTTCTACTCTCTTTCTCTTCTATATAAATCTTAAAATTGCAAAAAGATAGATGCCCTTTATAAGTTACAGTCAGGGTGGCATTAAATATAAATAAACCTGGCAAGTACAGGTACCAAGATCAGTGTGACCTTTCACAACTTAGAATGCAGTTTTGTCCTTAAGTTTGATCTACACTGATGTAGTGTTATTAATAATAATCACGAGATTGTCTTTGCCTTCAAGAGAGGCTTTTAAAACAATATGTTTTTATAGCATCTCATTTGGTGGTTTCTGATTTTTTTTTTTATAGAGTTCAGCTGTGAAGCTTTGCTTAAAAGTAGAGGTAAGAAATTGTTTTGAAATCTGACCTTCAAATACAGCCACAACTGGGATTTTGAAGAAAAACCCCCAAAACATAAAATTTGTGTGCTGACAATGTTATGCTGTCTCATCAGTCCATGCATTTTTTAGCAGTTAATAATATGGGGTACTGTACAGCAGCAGTGTTTAGATGCTTGATATGAATATCCATTTTGAACAGGATGGAGCCTCTCTGGTTGTTTCATGCGAGTTTTCAAAGCTCAGTCATAGTTACAATCCTCAGCTGGGTTTGAAATACTGACTTGTAGGTGAACTGTGTCACATCCCTTATGAATTTTTATTCCACTCAGAAAGCATGAAATGCCAGATACGTCCTATATTCCAAACTCTTTCACTAAGTCAGAGGTACAGTTTTCTGCAAAAATTCCCAGATAACAACATGATTTAAAAAAAATTAACTACCTGGCATCTTCCAACTTTTTATAACCTAAAAGTGGTTTCTAACTTGTAGAAAGTAGGGAGTAATTCAAGAAAATATTGGCATATTTTTTTTTCCATGGCTCTTTTCATCATCCTACCATCAGTTGCTGAATGAAGGCTTCCCCTCAGCAGCCCAAAGAACTCTCCACATATCCGTGTGGAGGTCACTCACCTAGCTTACCTGGGAATTAATAATGCAGTTGGGAAAAGAATAGCATCCTAATAGCTGCAAAAAAGGTATTTGGCTAGAGTGACATTCCAGTGGTCATCAGGTACAGCTGAACTCTGAGCATATTGGTTGCTGTATTGGTTGTTGACGGGGAAAAAAATGTCAGAAAAGGTGGATAATGGGTACTAACACAGGGATATAAACTATTGTTCATTACATTTCATTTCTAAGAGCTCTCCTCTTCCAGTTGTGGCAAGCAGTTGTTTTTTTTGTTTTGGGTTTTTTTTCTGTACTGTAAAAAAACCTCAACAGTCCCAAATCCCTAACCAGAAACCAAAGCAACAACAACAAAACAACAGCAAAAAAAAGCCCAAACCCCAAATCCACTGAAGAACCAGATTTAATTCATTATTATCTGAAAGCTCTGCTCTGGCTTTAACTTGCAGCTCCCTCCTCCCCAAGTTCTCTGTCCTCCCATGCCAATGGGCTTTGAAGGGTGAGCAAAGTGCAGTCCAGAGTCTCTTGGTTGATGTCATATGCCTCAGTCACACCAGGGCTGCTTTAGTTCACCTGAGAAGTCCTATATTTTCCAGAAAGAAGGTCTTGATTCCCTTGGAAGACCAGTGTAGGCTTGAAGAGATTTTTACCCTGTATCATTGCAGTCCTTAAAGCTCTACAACAAATTTTATGTAATGCACTAGCAGTTTCATTTACTTTGTTGCCCTGAAAGAGAATTAGGTTATACAATATCTCTGTCAGATAAATAAGGTATGTCTGAAACATTGATGTTTTGTGAAGATTAGAAAAATAAAAAAGTAGACCAACTATGGGTCAGTAAGTGATGGCTTTAGAAGCAGTGCTTTTGGAAGTATCACAATGGGGTTTGCTCTTTTTCAAACGTATTTCCTGTAGTTTCTATGCCTTTACTTTAGTAAGACTGTGGCCTTTTCTATTTGCTGCAACAACAATAATAATACTTCAAAAGGACTTTTCACCCAGGAATGGTTAAAATTTTACAAATACCTGCTAAATCTCCTAGCATTTCTTGCCAGATTGAGGCAAAAGCAACTCCTTTGTACCTAGCATACCATCAATAATTGTTATTTTATATCTGCTTCTTTCCTCCTGAGCAGCAGAGACAGTTCATTCATTGTTCAAGATGGACAAACCTACTGGAGATGTGACTTTCTACAGTTCCATTTGTGAGTAATTTTTAAGCTGAGAAGAATCTTCTCAATTTCAGTCAGCTCTTTTCTGGCTTCCAGAGGCCCAGGAGGAAATCAGATAAAGGTATTTCATTTGGGGAATGTTACATTTTGGCAAATATCTTGGAGAAAGCTGTTTCAGGATTTTCATTCTCCAGAAATTTTCAGCTTTAACTTTTTGAATAAGGCATGTGAACAGTTTGTCATGTAGTTAAAATCTTGTGTCTGCTCAAGTCTTATTTCTGTCACAGGTTTTCATGGAGACTTTCAGTGTAGTGCTGAGAATCATTGGAATATGCATGCCTAAAGGGGTTAAGATTCTTCTGATGGCCTTAATTCTGGCATTGATTGATTTTTTTAAAGCACAACCTTACAAAATTTCCCCGGTATTGTTGTTGTATCTGTAATTATAGAGAGAGCTTAGTTATATTCTATGAACTCCTTGGTTTCTGGAATTTGTACTCCGTTCCCACCTTTCCAGAGCTTGCTGTCACCTGCAGAGCTCCCATGAAACTTCCCTCTCAGTAGATCACAGCGATCCTTAACCTGGAAGGAAAAGGGGAGCCAGCCACTGGAATAATTGTATTTTCAGGGGTGGAAGGCAGGGAGAGGAAGAATGGAGCTGCTGCTGCTGCTGCTGGGGGGTCGGGTTGTGAGTGGGGACAAGCTGGCTGGTGTGAGGCAGAGCAGAACCCCCTTTCCCTGGCCACAGCATTGTGGTGACCCTTCTCCCTTACCAGCAGTGAATTTCCAGGAAATGAGAGGTGTAGCTGGGCGGACCAGATCACAGCATTTTGAGGAGATGCTATAGATGTCAGGTTGTCTTGGGTGCTATTTTCAGCAGAACTTTGAAACCGGAGGGTAAGCATCATATGAGATCTGTCAAGAATCTGCCCATGAGTCAGAGCATCTCTGTCCCAGCAGATATCTGCCAGATGACATCCAGAACTGAGTGAGAGTCATGAGTGCTCTGTGCATGAGCTACTTTGTGGGTATGTGTAGACAGACTTTTCCTATCATAAAACTGATTCAATCAAAACATTACAAGTTCCTAAATAGCCTCAAACAAATAATAGCTATATGTAAAGCAGGACAATTATCAGATGGATTTTTCAAGACATGCTGACAGTCTTCTCACTGGTACTTTCTCCTTTTCAGCCCTGAGGTCATATTTTGTCTGTATGTTTTGCTGAGTGCCTCATAAGAACTCTATAAATAAAAAGTTATAACCATGTGTTTGCATTTTCCTTGATTAAAATGCGATGTAAATGTATTTAAAATGACATGCAAATGATATGAAGGCTCCAGGCGTGTTTTTTCCAGCAAGACCCTCTGCATTGTAAAGGTTGTTAACAAAGCAAGGAATTAAAAAAAAAAGGAGAGGGGGAAAAAAAAAAAAGAGAAAAAATTCAAGTCATTACTTGAAAGCAAGAGGGTAATGAAGGAGACCTTTCACAGTTATAAATGGATTTAGAAAGAGAAGGCAAGACATGTTGGTACAGAATACACTAATTCCTGGTGACTATCATAAGGAATTAGCTATATCCTTGGGTCTTTTGCTAAGGCTTGCTTCAGGAGTCCATACTGTTAACACACACTGGATTTTCTACTGGTTAGAGTTTATGTGTTAGGATGGAATTAGCTGAAATATCTTTCTGAAACATCAGACTTAGCATTGAAGGAATTTATGGTTTCAATGCTTTCTTGTCTGGAGTTTGACATATCACAGCTTGGTGGTACATTAAATTGTGATAGGAAACTTTATGATATAATTTTGACTCAGGGTTGTAAAGAGACAAAAATGTGCCTTAAAAATGTGGTACAATATTCACAGGTCTGATTTCACAAAGGGGTGAGTACCAACCCAGTTAGCATGGGGGTTTAGCATTTCCAAGCTCTGCACCTTCTGCTTCACTGATGTCATATTTAGGTTCTGTTTGAATCCATGTTTTCTTGTTTTCTGTTCGGTGTGTGCATGCATGTATAAGGATGTGTGTATGCATATGTATGTCAGTGTGAACAGGAAGAAATGACTGTTCTTGAATCTCCAAACAATGGAAAACCAGATATTGCTGAATTACAGCCTTCAGACATTTCCTTACTGGATTTATATCTCCATATAAAAACGCAGTGGGATGAGAGTTGGGTTCATTCTGCATGATCTACACCTGTTCTTTTAGTTTAACTGCCTTTAGAGCTGCCTTTGGTCACTGACTTGGCATAAATAAGGTATCAGCATCATACTACACAGCCAGTTTTGCAATAGTCTGCCGGAGGGAGGAATGGGGGCTGCGAGTGAAATTGTCTAAGGGCACTTCCTTGTTAACAAAGCAGTAAAAACTTGCTTAAGTGTTCCTAGCTGGCACAGAAAATTCTCAGCAACTTAATACCTGCTGAAGTAGTGTAAGTCTAAGTCAATTGCGAAGAAAACAGCGGAAGGTCAGAATAAAATACTTAATCGGGTAGTTTTATTTAAGCAAGAAGAGAATTGTGATCCTGTTTTTAACTTTTGCATATTCATTTATCTCACCACTTGGCTCAATATCTGTCATTGCAGCGGACCATGTGTTTAAGGAAAGAAACACCTTTCCTTGGGCTGGATGATTTAAAAAGGAAAGATGTGACCTTTGAGATATCTTTCTTTTTGTCCATGGCAAAAGGCTCAGCAGTTCTGGGATGCAACAGGGTAAGTCAGATGCAATGTGCTGCAGAGCTGACCAAATTCTGTGGCAACTGGATGCACAAGTTAAGAGCTGACTTGGCAGGTACTGTTCCCAAGGCAGTTAATTGTTTCTAGCTGCTTTCATTTATTTGCTCTTTTTTAAGAACTCTTTTCCTGGGTGACAGAGAAGCCAATGCAAATATGCATGATGAGTTTTGCTTTAGGTTTCATTCAGGACACAGGGCTTCCCTAACAGTATGAGAAAGCTCAAGACATTTCCCACAGCTCAGACTGACCTGGAATCACAGCTGTGGCAAGAGCTGACTTTGGACAGGAATAAATAAAACCCCATGAGAAAAAGCCAGGTTTTGTGGCAGGTACCTTCTTAGGTCAGCTACCACTAACACAAGAGAGATTAGGAGAAATTCCTTTTATGATTTAGTGTGGTATTCTATTTTCTCCCCTGAATGCTACCCTGATTAATTAAACTGTGGAAAACCTGCCAAGGTCTTTAAGGTGTATGAAATAAGGTACGCCAATAAAGTCAAAAGGTATGTTAGTAAAGTTCAACATGTTTGTACTAATAAAATCAGTGATTCAAGAAACTCACACTTCTGTAGCCTTTGAATGAGAGAACTTGTTCACTAGGTGTGAGTGAGTCACACTGCATGCATGTCCAGACATTTCAGAGTTTTATGTGCATGAGGCTAATGTTGTTAGAGTGCTACTGAGCTCAGAAGGAATGCAGAGGGGAAAAGAATTCCTTACCAAGCTTCACATGTTTTTTGTGAGGAAAGGAAATATGTAGAGGAATTCATCAAATACGACCAGTATATTTAAGTTGCTTTCAGTGATAACAGAATGAGATATTAATAACAGATAAAGGGGCTCTTACTTACATACTTAAAAGCTTATTTAAAGAGCCTAGATTAGATCATAGATCAACACAGCCTCACTGGAAAGAGCACTCGTCTTACACATAGGGCTGCACACTGCAGCACTTAACTGAGACTTTGGTGAGATAAAGCTGCTTGGCTTTTAAGTCAACCTTGAGATGACTTTCCCTTTAAAAAAAAAATCCGCTTTGATTATGTATTTGGTTTGCATGCTAAATAAGCTGCTCAGCTAAAAATATTTCCCTGCAAGGAGTTTATGTCATCTTCCCCCAAATGTGTGACAGAGAGTGAAAGACAGGGAAGGCAAAAGAGGCAATATAAGAACCCAAGTTTTAATTTTTGTCAGGATGAATTGGAAAATTTGTATTAAATTATCTAACGCCTAGAAGACAAAGGCTTTAGCTTTGAGACGACAGTTAGCAAAGCTATGACAGCTGGAGGCCAGATCTACAGGTAGCATTTTACACCAGCTTCCAGTGCTCATGTGTAAGCCCCACTTATTTAAAAAAAACACAACAAAGTCAGGTATAAAACCTGTGGCAAGGGAGATTGACTCCTTCACCCTCCTCCTGCTGTGCACCTTCAAAACCAGGTGCAGACCTGGCTGTCCTGGGCCATGAGTTGGACCTCCAAAGGCCCCAGGTGCAGTGGAGTTGCTGGCTGACCCCGTGCCCGCGGCCGGCGCACGTGGGGGAGTGACAGGCACAATAGATGTGCACTCCCTCCTGCCCTGTTTTAAAAGGATGTGCCCTCCAGATAAATTCAGGCACGGTCAGAGCTGACACCTTTCTCAGGAATTAACAGGAGGCAAAGCTCTGAAATGCCAGATTCCCAGTAAATTCTCTCAGCTTTTCATTATTTGTCTGGTTGTAGATCCTTACCCCAGGAGACCTTAAAGAGCCTTTTTATTGTTCTAAGGAACTTGTTGGAGTAATTTAAATAGATAGGAACACCATGTTCTCTGGAGGTGAAGGAGTCATGATAGGGCTATTATTTTACTCGAAGGTAAAGGCTGAAAAATAGGGAGTGTTTAAATTTAGAATTCTCCAGCACTGAACAAACTCCAGCTTAAAAAAAACATGTGGAGAGCAGGGCAGTTTTCAAAGACCTATTCTTTTTTCTTTCTTTTTTTTTTTTTTTTTTTTTTGTAATCTCCTCAACTAAACAGGGATCAGAAATGGAAAAGGAAACCTCAACAATGCAGCCCAACCCCTGGGGAAGCAAGACTGTTTAATGGACAATTTTATGGCTCATTTGTAAAAAGGGAAACTCTAGCAGAGTACTCTGTTTACTTTGTTCATACGATTCATATCAGCATTTCCGGAAAAAAAAAAAAGTTGTTTGAATATCTTGAATACCTTGGGAAAACAAGCAAATAGCTTATGGACATCTGCAATGAAGAGTACAAACTACTGGAGGATTTATTACAAACATTGCATGTACTGGAATGGTGAGACTCCAGTAGATTTTCCTGTAGCGTCATATTCTTCCTATCAATTTATTTCTAAAGGTTACTTTGGAGTTTAGGGATGAGTTTCTCTCTAGGAGAGGCAGGGTTTACACACCTACAGGTCTGCAACAGGTTTGGGGGGCTTAATGACACTTTGGAGTCTATATGTATTTCTCTGTGTGCTTGAGCCACTGTGGTTTGATTTTCTGCACTGCTGGCTAAGTCTGGAACTAGAAGAGCAGTAACAGGCAATTAGGCATTTCTGGACCTCAGTAAACTAGTTTAAGAGGCTCTGGGTTCTTTTTTCTGAAGTTTTGATTCATAATTATCTATTCCAAATGCCCTATGCCTCCCTAAAGAAGAAAGAAAAAGGAAAAATAAAGGAGAAGAAAACAAATGGGAAGAGTTAGATTAGCCTCTGCCAAATTGTACGCAGAGTGGCTGTCTTTGGCACTGAACTTATAGGACTGGGACTTTTGGTTTGTTTTCAGATGTGTAATGGCTATCCTGAGATGTCAACTGGCTGGGAATCACTCTGGGAAGAGTAAAAGGTGAAAGTGAAAAATCAGAAACAAAGAAGAGGCGTTGTACAAGGAGGATGAGCTGGAGAATATTGGTAGAAATTAAGTTTCAAATACCTCCTAGATTTTGCCAAAAAGAGCAAGCAAATTATGTAAACCACAGAGGAGGAGAGTCTCTTTAAAGTACACAGAGATCTATATGTAAATGTATACAAACACACATTGCATACATGTGTTGAGGCTCAAGACAGCAGAAGTGCATTGCAGTGAAAACCGTATTGAAACCTTTTCTGTTTAACACCCCCAACTCCTGCATTGTGGACATTAAAGTTAGTTTAACTTTAGTACACTTGTCAGCCACGCCATCTGGTTCTCTCTCGGTACCTGTATCTGAGTTACATTTACTTTGCTGGAAAGCTGCAGAGACCCTCAAGGTAAATGTGAAACCTGCACTAAATACGTTCTCAGTAAATGTACACAGAAACTTGACACTACGGATGCCCCTGTTTTTCATAGATTCTAACTGTGATTGGCATGTTTTCTCAGAACAGCTGAGGTTTGAAGAGATGTCCAGAGGCTCCCTAGCTCGGCTCCTCTGCTCAAAACAGGATCAGCTACAGGAGGTTGCCCTTATGTAATCAGGATTTTGGTTATCTCCGAGAATGGAGGCTCCACAACCTCTCTGGACAGCCTGTCCTGCTGTTTGGCCCCACTCACAGGAAAAGTGTTCTCTTATATTTGAACGAAATTTTCTTCTATTCAGTTTATGGCCATTGCCTCCTGTTCTGCCACCTGTTACTGGACATTACCGAGAAGAACCTGGCTCCATCTTCTTAATCTCTCACATCAGGTATTTATTTTTATTTGCCCTTTCTGCTCTCATCCATGCCCCCCAAAGCCTTGTTTTCTCCAGATTGAACAACTCCAATCTTCTCAGCCTCTCCTTGTCTGTCAGATGCTGTAAGACCTTATAATCATCTTTGTGGCCTTCTTCTGGATCTGCTCCTGTGTCTGCCTGTCTCCTGTTCTGGGGAGCTCAGCACTGGGCTCAGAGCTCCAAATATGTGCTTCTCCTAACCCAGCCAAGGAGGCTGTTGCCTTCCTTGCTGTAGAGATGTGCTGCTGGCTGGTGCTCACCTTGGTGGCCAGTAGGAGCCCCAGGACTTTTTCTAAAAACCTGCTTTTCAGCCAATCTGTCCTCAGCTTATTCTGGTGCAGGAGATTATTGCTCCCCAGGGGCAGCAGTTTGTGCTTTCCACTGTTGAACTTCAAGAGATTCCTGCTGGCCCCATCTCCCCAGCCTGCCCTCGTGCCCCTCTATGGCAGCACAGCCAGCTGGTGCACCCTCACCCTTTCCAGCTGTGTATCATCTGCACGCTTGAGGAGGTGCCCTCTGTCCCACCACGCAGGTCATTTACGGAGAGGTGAAACAGTGTGGGCCCCAGCACTGCCCTCAGCCATGGCAAACACCACCAGTGACTGGCTCCCAGCTGGGCTTTGTGTCCCTGGCCACGGCTGGGAGCCAGGCAGGGCAGCTCCTTTCCAGCCCATCTCTCTGTCCCTCTATCTAGTCCATATTCCATGGGTTTTCTGTGTGGATATTATGGGAGACTGTCAAAAGCTTTGCATAAGTCAAGGTAAACAATACCCACTGTTCTCCCTTCCTTCTCTGCTCTAGCTATGTGATAATAGAATGCTGCCAGGTTGGTCATAAATTATTTCCCTTTCATAAATCCACCTGATTTCATTAGGGGCTATGGTTGCATTTTGGAAAGAAGACCAGAGAAACATAGGAGGTGAGGTTAAATCAGGATGCTTGACATCTGATGTTAAATTCTGACATATTTGATTTTCTACCTGAAGCTCAAAATAGCAGTGTCATACATAGACTCTCCTATGATAACATCCTAGGAGGGTCTAAGATAGGTGTTATCTCTGATTTCATACCCGACACGACTGAGAGCTCAGCATACCTGACTGGTGAATTTCCATGCTGTGTTTGATTCCAGTGTGTCAAATGAACACCATCACTGAGCTGTACTAAATGTCTGGCTCTCCAGCCCTTTCATGACCTGTGGTCTCCTTTGACCCTTCAGTTTTGGGGCTGCCTTACAAATGGATACCTGTAATATTTGCTTTCTTTTAAGGCCACCTCATCTTACCAGACCTCTACACAGTCTACTTAGCCTAATTTTGTATATATTTGAACAGTGAATTCCTTGGTCTCTTGGCAGACAATTTAATTGGTTAATTGAGCTTTGTTACTCTTTCATGCAACAATCACAGTTGCCTTTGAGGGATTGTCCTTGCCTGTTGTACAGTCTTGTGCTTTGAGGAGATTTTGGCAGTGATAAAATGCTTTTGGCCAGACTGGATGTGTGTTATTTACTCCTGTTTCTTCAGAGGCAATTATTCTAAGGTTGACTGTAGCATCAAACAAATAACCAAACCTACAAATGCTTCTGATCAGCTTTTAGCTGTCTGACAATGCTGGGCTTAGTGGCATGTGTGTGTTATTGGGCACAAGCCATCGAGCTCTGGAGGGGATTCAGAGCCAGAAGTCAGCAGCCTAAATGGATTGGCCAGAAAACAGGAACTGAGCATTTCTCCATTCAGCACTGTGTGCTGTGAGTGCCTGTGAAAATCTGGCCCTCCATATTTCCATGGGCATTTTAATGCCTTGGGGTGCCATTTCTCAGAAAAAAGCAACAGGAAATCTGTGCTTCTCATCATCTTGCTGTTGTAAGATATTGGAAGTACCTTGAGGACGAGATCTCCTGTTGTTTCTTCCTCATAAGGGACGTTTTGAGGAAAACACTATCTTGGAAAAACATGGAGCCATACACCACCAGAGCTATTGAAATAATTCACGTTAAGAGGGTTTCTTGTGGGATACTGTATGCAAGGCTTGTTCAGTAGGATCCCTTCTGGGTGGCCTTTGTCCATCTCCCACTGTTTTCATGACACATCTTTTACTGCAAAAGGTAATAAAAGGCCTTCACCTCCGAGGTTCAGGAGGAGTGGAAGGAGTATTGTCTGAATGATGATACGCCCAACACTTTTGTTCCTATCACTTTCCTGATAGGCTCAAGCTGTTAAACTCCAGCTAACCAATCAGTAGAACAATTTACTACCTCTGTGTCATTTTAAGTGTCTGGCTGGAGCAGGATATATTCAAATGAAAGTTAACAAAGTATGTTTTCTTTTGAGGATTCGTCTGCTATAAAGAGCTTGAAGGGAACTTTTGAACGAGCATTCTCATCCTGTTACAGCTGAAATATCCATTGTACCTCCCACAGCTTCAATAACTGCAGTTATTTTCATTTCCAGCACATTTAGAAACAAACGATGTTGAATCTACTTTATTTGATGGGAGAGGGTCATAAAGAAATGGCAAAGGGCTTGCATTTTTAAAATATTTGGCCTTCAGATATCCTCTTCTTTCCAGATCCTTTAAGCCATGCTCAGGTGACCCTTACAGGCTGAGCAGCAAAACCCTGCTGGGAGAGAGGGGCCCAGAGCTGCTGCAGTCTCCCTTGTGGGCCCTGCCTATCAATGTCTGCCCTTATTCCACAATGAGCCTGGACTGTCTTGGCAGGGAAAGCTTCATGGGATCAGGTATAATCCCCTGAGGAAAACAATTGTATACAATAAGAACTTGAAAGCATGAAAGGAAAAGATTTTCAACTCCTCTAAGCAGAGTTTTATTGATAAAAACTGCATCTGCCACTTTTCCCTAGTCAGTTTTCTATTATGCAAAAAACTGTAGGAAAGCAAGGCTCATGCTATTCCATAAATGAGTTTGTCCTATAATTGAAAAATAAAATAAAGTTATTTGTCTACTAACCTAATATAAGCTTGATGACTGAGTACAAGGTATTTGTTTTCTTGTGCAGACTTCTCATATTTTCTTCTCCCCTTACTCCAAACCATTTGTAGAAATATTTGTTTTTCTTGTTGTCTCAAAGCCTGAATGTTGTAGATTCTGGGGGAAAGACTTAATTCAAATCCTTTTTCCCTTTCTTCTGTAGAAATTCAAGACGTGTTTGTTCAGAGAACGTGGGGTCTCCCTGTCTTTCCTCTTCTTTTCCTTTCAGTACCATCATGCTGTTGAATTTTAAAATTCAGTATTAGCTAACAGTTACATAAAGGTGAAATACCTATTTACCTTTTGTGTGACTGCAGCAGGTTGTTTTCTCTAACAGAGGATGTAGAAACCAAGCAAGAGACAAGTTTATATTTTTTGGTCTTCGCTGATGAGGGAGCCCTTGAGGATATCCTTAAATGCTAGTTTATAGGATAGCCAAACCCTGCAGGTAAGTATTACCCATAAAGCAGGAATATTGCACTTGTGCCATATGTACCTGAAGTGTCTTTCTGTGTGACTGGGATGCCAATAGGAATTTCCCAGACACCATGCAGAACTGCAGCTGAGAAAAAAAGGCACTAAGCTGATCCTTTGTCTGCTGTGACTGCCTTGGAACTAACTTTATGGACCTTAATTTTCTTTCCCTCCCAGCCCTTAGCCTGCTGTGCACAAACAGGAGAAGGGCAGCTGCCTGGGCTCCTCTCCACGATGCAGATGATGGGCAGAGCCAAATTGTTGTTCTTGCCCCCCTTTCAGTGTAAGCCCCTGTACACAGCTCAGAGTGTTTGCTTTGGGTAACATTGAGGCTTGGAGGACCTTAGTGTTGGGTCATGTTTCTGCCTGACCTTTATTCAAGCCGTATTTTTTTAACCCCATGTGTAGATTCTCTTAGTTTTACTTTAGGGCTTTTCAAATCTCCCTAGAAGACAGAAAATGAAGCTGCATTTTGTGTCTCTCTAGCTACCAAAGCTCAAGCTTAACATCTATTCTACATTCTTTTAGTCTTAAAATCCTACCTTCTTCCAAGGAGTCTAAATGAGCCCAGAGTGCAATTAAGCTATTCTATTTAATCTCAGCTGTGAAGAGAGAGTTCAGAAAGAATGATGTTTTTGACATCTGTCACTTGCACAATCACCTTCCAGTGCCAGCAGAAGAAATCCATTACCCTTTCTGATTAGAGAGTGATTTTAACTAGCACAGTTATAGGGTGATACCAGCTACAGTGACAGATATATATCCTGGAATGCTTTCCCAACCCTGCTGTGTTTATAAAAGGGATACAATCAAGACAATGTTATTTTTTTATAGCTACGGTTCTGGGAGGAATAAAGCTCTATTTTTCCCACAAGTAATATTTTGATATGCATGTTTAAATTATGTTGAAATTACACCTACTAACTTCTAAAAGTAATAGATACACTTTAGTTTTACAAAAAGAAAACAGTACAACAGGTAAGAATTGAAATAGAGCTGGGAAATTCAACATCAAATCACTGTGTCATTTGTCATGTTGGGTTTTTTTAAATTCAATATTTGTGATTAAATAAGTTCCCAGCTTTTAAAGGAAATAATACTGAACAGGATTGTATACTGTCACGTTGGTGATACCTCTTCAAAAGCAGAGACAAATGAAAGCCACATTTAAATTTACTATTTAATCTAAATAGTAATATTTAATTAAATAAACTAATAAGCTAAACTAATACATAAATTAATATTTAATTTAAATAAACTAATAAGCCCACATTCTTTTAACTATGGACCAGTTCTGAAAACTGGGAGACTGTACAAACACATGAGCTTCAATAAGGCCTGGTCAAGTAACTCTGACTTTGTGATGAGTCAAACCAAAGCTTCAAATCCAGACATTTTTGACCACTGGAACATTTAAAATAGGAATCTGGCTACGGATCTGTGGCTTGCTCCTGTGTTTCAAATAAAAGAAAAACCCCTTTCCCCAAAGCAAAAAGCACTGAGGAAAAAAGTGGAAGTTATAGAAAAGGAAAAAAAAGGCAGAGGCGATCAGCAGCAGTTTAAGAGTGATTGTCCTCCACCATGTTGCTATCCAGGACATTTGCATGTCAGTGTGCTTACCTTAGGAGCTGCTGTAGCTGTGCTGTGCACAGGTGTACCTCTGACACACGCCTGAGGTGGGTGCAGCGATGTCACCGCAGTGATGTCACCTACCTGGGCCCTCACACACCTGGGACACACAGACTTTGCCGTATGAAGAAGAAAGGTGTTGGGATTGTTGGTTAGGAAGGTAAAAAGGAAGACACTTTGGTCACCATAGCATGAAAATTCCTTATTGGTTTGTGGGTGGGGTGACTTAGGGAAAGGATACCCCAAGGATGTCTTGGAAAATGGACTTCCAGCTGACTTCTGGTCCACGGGTCAGTAATCAGCTGTGGTTTCAGCTGGCCACCACCACAAAACCGGCTGACATCTGATCCAAAAACACACCCGGGACTTTTAACTTCAAAAACAATACCTGACAACTCTACTGGAACACAGAGAAATTTAGGCTCTTCTGCAGGTGAGCCTTTCCTGAAGCCCTAAGTACGCTAAGTCTTCCTAGAGCACTCAACTTGCACATGCACACTTAAAGTCAGCTGATCTTTCATGAAAATACTATAGCAATGTTTGATTAGCTTTACACCTTTCAAGTGTTATAAGAGTGCATAATTACTTGTTTTCCTTGAGTGTCAGCAGCAGTCTTTTTAAAAGGGAAATTAAGTAGAAAATTTAGAAGGAAAGCTTTTAAAATTAGTGGAGCAAGGAGGCCAAACTCATCTTTTAATACAAGAATACGTTGTTGTTATATTTCCTAGCTCTTCCCAGCCTAAACAATAACTAAGATCAAATCTTGAGTCGTCTGCAACAAAGATTATGAAGATGAGGGGCTTAGGAAATAAAGTATTGGCCTCAGGAGGAAAAGGCTGTACAGGCACAGCTTGTTCCTCCTTGAGTTCTGCTAAAAGGTGGCTAAAAGTGGGTTTTAAGTGGTTCCTTGTTAAATAGCAAAAATGATGTTTTCTAGCTGATGACCTCTCCTGCCTTACCTCTGCTCTGAAATGTGCTGAAGCAAATAGAAGGATTCCTGTCACCTCAAATGAGTTTGGGATTGTGCCATATCAACAAAGCGTGGGAAACAAAGGCAGTCTGTGTCTGATACTCAGGAATGAGGAGGAGACACCTGTAATGTGGGTCTTGTTCTGTTGTAGTTTTCATATCCTTTTCACACACTCTTTCTTTATTTTCATGCAATTCAATGCATATCAGTAAGGGCAGCTGCAGTCATGCAAAGAGTGGCAGGAAAAGGGGAGGAATTAGTCCCCCAAACGGGTAAATATGGATTAGGGCAGGGCAGAATCAGAGAAGGCTGGAAACATTGTGTATGCTAAAAAGGCCATTTGCTGGTGCAATTTGTGTTCCCCATGGTCAGGTGGCAGAGAGCCCAGCGACTCGCTGGCTTTGGCTGCCACAAAAGCAGTGCTGCACAGAAGGTGGATGGGCTCCCTGTTGCACTGAGGGCACTGCTATCTGCTGTCCACAGCCAGCGTGGAAATGGCACAAACCCCCAGGGACCACGTTCAAGGGGTAACTTCAATATTCACCAAAACCATTTTTCAGACCCAGCTGCCGAGTTCCGAGTCTGCCCTTATGCTGCCTTTCAACAGACTCTCTGTGTTCAACAAGGTGGATCTCACTGTTCCCTCCACCCTCTTGGTTTGTGCGTGCTCTGTGTTAAACCCACTGCGAGGAGGTTTCCTGCTCACTTGGTAGAACTTGGGCTGTGAACACTGCCTGGCCAATTAATTTTTGTGGTACCTGGGGAGCAACTAAGCCTGAGAAACTGTGTTTTTCTTTCTTCAATTGCATTCACTGCGGTGGCAAGGACGAGGTAGGAATCACTGAAATAATTTGATCCAAAGTTGTTTTGGCAGAATTCTTCTGTGATAGACTGCACTGTTTTTACTACCAATTTGGGATGATGTGGGGCTGAAAAAAGCTGCATATAAACGAGAATTTGGAGTGAACAGGTGAGTCAGGCTTCCTTTATGTGCCATAAGGACAAAGAGGGGCAGTTTCACACTGAGCATACATCGTGGAGAATCAGCCTCCCAGAACTGCTGTCACTAAAAAGCATTTTTCAATGAAGTATCGTTTAAAACAGCTGGACAGGGCAAGAGGCAGGCTCCTCCAGACAGTAAGCAGGTGCAGAGGACAGCAGGAGGGCAACAGAATTTGTTGTAAAGCCTGCCATTAATGCTATTTTTTATTAGTAATTTTACAAGAGGAAAGGCTTTTTTATTATTATTCTTTTTTCATTAGAAATAATAGTGCTTGTGTGTGAGGCATATTTATATATGGTACTCTAAGACTACATTTGCTCACCGAGTCTAAAAGAACATATTGTGAAACACCTAACATGTTTCAGGCTTTCAATTGCATTTTGTTGCCATCTCAGTGAAGTGTTTCTTAGTTGGAAAAACTGACTAAGCTGTGTCATTTACCTACATAGTAAATTGTTTGACTTTTCCAGATCCAGGACTGAGGTTTGGAAGGGAGAGTGTCGTGTGCGGCTTTTTTTGTTTGTTTGTTTGATGGTTATTTTTGGGGGTTTGATTTTTTTTTTTAGGCTTTGTTTTTTCGGGTTTTTTTTCTGTTCAAATGCTGCTTTAGGTGTCATTTTTATAGAATAAAAGCTGCCAAGTTTAGGGAAAAAAAAAAAATCTGTGCTGAAGCTGTGTAGAGAATTCCGGCAGGATTAAGGTTATAAGAGTCTCCTTCCTCATTTTACATTCATGCATTTGGCCACACAAACACACATTTCCCTCTGCCAGCACCTCACATTTTTTCAACAAATCTCCTTTGTTGAAGTTTTGCAAATGAGCACTGCACTCTTTGAAAAGGTTGTTCCTACTACAGGTGTCTGCCATGTAGGGCTTCACCAGCTGGGTGGTTAAATGCCCTTCCTTTGCAGCAGCCTGCAAGCTGCTTTACATTGCATGAGAGGAGTCAAAAAGTCAATTAATATGCTGACCAAGACAAAATAGTTCTTTGCACCTATAGTCAATCCCAGTGTGGACTCTCTTATGAGAAAATTATTAATAATAAGGATGTTGTAGGCCTCATGTCATCTCTCTAGGAGATACTTAATCCTACAAGTTGGATCAAGAATCTAATTTGCTTTTAATCAGATGGGATATAGCTTTGTGTATGAGGAAATACTGCTTAATCTTTTGCATTCTGGGGTGGAGGCTGGGAGTCCAAAAGCCATTGTGATTTGAGGACTCATTCAATGTTGGTAGAAGTGAATAAATTCAGTATTCCAGAGACTTAGCATGACTCCTGTGGTTTCCTTTGCCTGTCCTTTTAGAAAGTGTTTCACTTAGATGCTCAGAAACAATCTGGGGAGGGTGAGCTCTATGAGAGAGAGTATTAAAGGGTCACAAGGCAGCTGCTATTCCAATTGCTGCCTTGTTTTATGCTACAGACTGGCAGCTTAGCAGCACTGCAGCTGCAGCTTCAGGGGTAAAGGCCACTGAAGGTGCAGGATGTGCTGCACGGCCATCCCAGGCACACCTGTGCCCGTGCATTCCCAAAACAGATCCCTCCCTGCAGGCAGCTGGATCTCAGGTGAGATGTAGTGCCAGGATGCACAGACAGATGCCAGCTGCACTCAGAGGAGCTGTGAGGACATCGGGGGGCAGGGAATGTTCAGAGTGAGACAGGGCTCCGTGTATGTGAGAGTGCTGCTGATCAACCCAAGGTCAGGCTTTCCTCCATGTTCCGGTGTGCACCTCAGCAACTGTGCTTGGTAAAAGACAAAGTGAAATTAATTTTTGTGTATGTTGTCCCCTCCAAAGATTAAGTTGTGATTTTGCACCAAACTGGGATTAATTTTTACCCCGATATCTTGGTGTAAAGTAAGTTTAGACTAAACACTATAACTTTTTATTTTTCTTTTTGCTCTATGATCAGTTGGAGAACAGGATTTGGCCCATTAGATTTCATTTGCAATGTTGGAGGCTGTTAAAATTCTACTTTAAAAAGCTGCAATCTGTCATTTAATTTGAAGAGTCCCTGCAGCAGTGAGATTCAGGTAAGAACCAATTAATGATAATGGTATTAATGAACTTTTCCAAATGCACGTTTCATTTTGCTATAACAAGATAGTTATCTCTGATACACTGAATATCAAATCAGCTATGAAATTGGAAGAGAGGCTAATGATAATAACTAAATATATTATACTTTAGCCTTAATATGAGAATTTAAAAGTAAATACTAGCTGGTCATCCTGGACAGATAATGTTTAAATAAACACTACCTACAGAATTAGATTAAATACCAGTCCAGGGTTTTTATATCAGTTGTAGTCTAAAATAAGTAAAGAATCATATTTAGTGACTCCCGGAGGGAACATTCCCAGGTGTAGACTGAAGGAAAATGTTGCCTTTACTTCCTTTGTTGTGAACAAATGCTGAGCATGCTTGTAAGATAGAGGTTTTTGTCAAGATACATGTGCTGTATCATAAATGTCCCAGCAATATAACAGAAATTACATTGAATTGCTAAGGAAGAGCCTGTATGTTTTATTATTTCACTCATAGCCCAATTTTGTGGAAGTGAATCCTCTCTTTCCTGTGAAATTATTTTTAATGAGCTTAATATAATTCCCTCTCTGCATACAGCCATTTGTTCATACTGGCCAGTGAATAAGCGAAAATTATGTATTCTTTGAATCATACCAGGCACAGCTATTTTCTACCTTCTCAAGGGCATATTTATATTAATCCTAACAGCAGCCAGACAAAGAGTCTGAGTGACATAGCAGGTTCAAAGTGTCCTTTGTGTGTTAGGACCACTCACCCATGTAAGCTGGGTCTGGCCATGGCAATGCTCAGGAACGACTGGACACTACAGCAAATGTGTAAGCAAGAAGACAGAATTATCTCCATGGATAACCTTGGGAAAAGGACAGGAGGAGAGATGAACAGCAAAATCAGGGCTCCTTAACCCCAAAAAGGTCAGCCATTACAGCAGGAATGAAAGGAGGGGCTGTTGTGGAGAGCATGTCATGTATCTCACGCAGTAGTCACACGTCCCTGCCTCTCTGCTGAGGTGTCACATACTCAGCTGAGCTATGGATGTGCTACAGACAGCGTCAGATGTGTCAGCAGTGCCCAGGAAACACACTCTCACACTGCCTCCTCGGATGGATCCAGGCCAGAGAACAGCCTGCTGTGTCCATGGCAGTCAAAGTGGCAGTGCAAGGTGAGGGGCTCACGTCTGTCTTTCTTTCTTCCCGTTCCACTCAGCAGCTCAGCCCGCAGAAACCTGTAACCTCTCCCTCCTGCCAAATGAACTTTACCTCTCCACAAATAGCAGCACTGCTCATGGCCTTCTGCTGCCTGGAGCCATCTATGTCTTGCTTCTCACTCAGTTTCTATATCTTTGTAACACCTTAAAGTGCTTAGCCCTGCTCCACACCCTGTCCCAGCTAAGACCTGTGATATTGCTAGTCAGTTATAATTTAGATGTATAGAAAAAATGAAATGAACTTGGAAACCTGCAAATAATCTTGTTCCTTGATGTGAGAACGGTATCATGAAGCAAAGAAAAGCATGATAGCTGATTAGGTGATTGGCATAAAGCTGTTAATGGAAGTCAGCTGGTAAGTGGTGGGCAGTGCCTTAAGGGAATTCCCACACTTGGTTCCTGAACACTGGCTGATGCATGAACTTGAGTTGGTATGAACTGATATCTAACCTGGCCTTTTTATGCCTTGGTTTTCCATACCTAAAACGGAGACAGTAACTCTTTCCTACATCAGAGAAATATTGAAGAAAAGAGTGTGTTGCACTTTGGATTTACGACAAGTAGAGTTGCAACAGGTAGTATCAGATTTACCTTATAAGAAGTAATCATGGAAGACTTACCAACAGATTTTCTTTTAGAAATGCAGCAGAATAAAGAGAGATTTAAGAAATATGGGTTAACAGAAGAATACTTCTCTCAGCAGACTGTTTTTCATTACAGGCTCAGCAAGTGCAATTCAGAAAAATTCAAGTGACTTGTATGAGGAAAAAAATCATTAACTGAGAACCTGATTGGTCTTTCAGTATAGATTTTATATGGCTTTCATGGAAGAGGCCATACAAATATTTTCCTATTATATAAATTTTGAAATATATAAGTTGATGTTAAATTTTGTCTACAACATTAATTCAAAGCAGCAGAGAGAATGTTCCTATCTAAATACTTATTACCAAAATGTATCATCAAATGACTGTGCTTAAATATGATGCAGTAAGTGGGCCAGTAGCCTTTGCAATGGGCTCTTTGGGCGAGCTCTGTAGAAGGTGTAATCTGCAAGGAAAATAGGAAAAGTATTCTTAGATGTTCCGTCTGTGACTTGTAGGGAAAGCACGGTGCTTGGTCCGAATTTACAGTCTGACATGGCCCCTTATACTGAGACTGGGAAGAGACCCCTGTTTGTGAAGATAAACAGGAAAAAAAGAAGGAAAAAGTAGTTTGGGAAGGTCCACTATATGTATTCTAAGAAATGGTAAAATATGTGGAAGCAAGGAAGGCAGGAACACAGAAGGATCTTGGCTGCCCTAAAGCAAGCTTGTGCTGGGACATCTCAAGAACTGACTCTGGGTGTAGGGATTTTGATTCCAAGGCTGGAGATAGGCCAGGCTGGGTTGTCTCTCCTGCAGTGGCAAGCAGGAGTCCAAAGCATGGGAGAGACAGAACTGCCCTGCTGCAGGAGCAAGGAAGGAATTAGGAAATGCCTGAAGAAAAATGACAGTTTTTGTGGACTTTTAAATCTCATATTCGCTTATGATCATTGTATTCATTTTGTTTTCACAAATTCAAAGACTGAGTGTGGGAGACTCACAGAGTGATCAAGGCTTTGCTTTTCCTTGTTTGATTGCTTGCTTTCTTTTGATTATAAATGACTAAGCCACTTCCATTCTCTTTGAAATTAAAATTATTTCTGTCAAAACAGACAACAATGTTGTCTCTTTTTATGCCACAGATGAGCTTTTCTCTCTGTATCAATGCTGACTCAATAGGGATTCGTGCTTTAAAACAAGAAACCCCTTGGAAATATACCTCCAATAAATAGCAAAATGCCATCCTTTTGTTTTCAGGTAAAACAACACAATTGTTCTGGTTGCAACTGAAGAACAGCTTTCCTTGGATGAAGATAATTAAATTTCACTAATTATTATGAATGCTGCTCAACAAAATAGCTGGGAACCAGTAAGGGAACACCTGAAGGGGAAGACAGTTAATGGTGGGTTTCAGGTACTGAAAAATACCTCTCTCACTTGGATACAAAACCTGAGCAAAATGTCTGGCAAACAGCAGCACTGGAGGTGGGCACAAAGCAAAGCAAAGGAATGGCTCAGTGGACTGGCTACTGCCAATTAAATGGTTTAATGCACTATCTACCTCAGGTAATGAAGTCTGGCTAAACCTTTAGGCCCTGGGCACCCGTTAGAAAAGATAAATATAGCTGGTAGGTAAAAAGACAAATTCCACTGGGACATCTTTGATTTAAACTGAATCAAATGGCACGCTGCCATGTCAGTGGTCTTTCATGGAATGCAAATAGGTCTGTCTAATGTAGAGAAAATGCACATCATTCATTTTAGACTATAATTAGGTTTTAATTTAATCAAATATTGGTACCAAAGCAGACCTTGGAGAAAGATTCTGATATTAAAGCCTTCAAAGCTTCTTTGGAGAATCCTAAATGGTTTGTGTGGTAGTAAATCAACTTGCAAAGTGGTGATTATACAATGTGCATATCTTAGCTCTATCACAGTCTGTGATAAAACTTAAAACGGGACAAGTGGAATGCAGTCCTTTTATGAAAGAAAACACTGAATCATACTGTGAGTCACTCTATCCCAGGGAGACAATTATTTTGAACATTGGCTTTTAGGATAGTAGTAAATAGAACTGCCAAGGAGAGTGTGTAATTAAAGGTACTTTAATCCACGTTTAGGGGCTAGAGTATGTGGTATAGAATTATTAGTAAATAATGTTTAATTGCAAAGCAAGGGAAGCAAATAAGAAATTAATAATGGATCCATCAGCTTTCATTATAATGGATTTGTCTATGTGAGCAGGACCACATAGTCTTATGTCCCACTCTGGCCAGACTTTGGAAGAGGAAGAGAGGTTTTCAGGAGAGTGTTAGATAATCTCCAAAATTATTTTCATCCCTTGCATTGTCCTGTCTTGTTCCTAAGTTACTCCAGCCCTGTCAAGCAGGCTCTACCTGAACATAATTCAGCTGGAACTTCACAGTTTCTGTGAAGAACTGTCATTCCTTATAGATCTCATTTTCATTTCTGGAGTATGAAATAGACGAGAAGAGGTGGCGACAATGACCAATATGCTTCAATAGGAAACATCCTCCTATTTTCCTTGATGGTTCTCTAAAATTAAATCAAATCACCTGTCAGGGCTCCAAGTGCACCAAGAGGCCTTGAGAAGAATGGAACTCTGGTTTTGGCTTTGCTTGTATTGTGTTTGTTTCACCAAATCTCAACAGCTAGAAATAACTTGGTAGCTTTTTAAATATATACAAATTCATGTTAGAATGTATTTTTGATTAATAGTAAATGTTTCTAGAGAACTCCTGATTGCTGAAGTGTTTACGAATGTCTCAACTGGAAAAAACATCTTCCTTCTCAGGATGCTGTCTGTGAAGAGAGAGCTCGGACATGGCACTTGTGAGAAATGTTTAAATATTTTGGTTTATTGAATAAGATTGAAAACTTTTACTTTGAATTGTTTTGTGCTGAACTACATTCCCTTGCACTGAGGTATGGTCTCATGGAAGGCATCCTTCTACCACCTTGTGTTTTTAAAGTGGATTGTCTGGTCAGAGTGTCTCCCATCTTTATTAGAAGCTGGTGTGTAAAGAACTCAGTGTTTTCTGATAGCTGCTTGACAGTGAAACCTGGGGATTTGGTCCTGAGCTCATGGAAATAAATAAGGGAGTGTTCTGCACTGGATCTTCCAGCAGATATTATAAGTGTAGATCATGGAGAAGGTATATTCATTTCATGCCTAATTTTCAATTTTGCTTCCAAATTATAACTGGTATTTACTCACCTGTATTATTTGATTTTGCAGTTAGTATTAAAAATGCAGATACTCAGTTATGCATCTTTCTTAAATAATTCAAGCTTACTTTAAATATAGTAATTTTTTTTATGGTGGACATATAAAGCTTTTTTTCCATGGAGCTTAAGAAGAGAGGAGGAGTAAGAAAAACCCCTATACCCTCTGGAAGCTGTGCAGAAAAGCAGAATTCTTTGATGAGAAGAATGGTGGATATTGTTTACCTTGACTTATACAAAGGTTTTGACAGAGTCTCCCAAAATATCTACACAGATAACCCGTGGAATATGGACTAGATAAAGGGACAGAGAGATGGAGCTGCCCTGCCTGGCTCCCAGCCGTGGCCAGGGACACAAAGCCCAGCTGGGAGCCAGTCACTGGTGGTGTTTGCCATGGCTGAGGGCAGTGCTGGGGCCCACACTGTTTAAGAGCTTCATAAATGACCCGTGTGGTGGGCACCTCCTCAGGTGTGCAGGTGACACACAACTAGAAAGAGTGGCTGATTTTCGTACTCTCAGTGATCTTTAAATAGTTCTGAACTGTGGCAGGATGTTTTGATACAGAAGTGATGGTCTTCATAAACAAATGCATAAACATTGCAGCAAATGAAGCCTATTGTGAAATTCACCATTTGGCCTGGAGCTCAGTTTTTGTTCTTGAAATGCCCACTGATTTCAAGGAAAGACTTTAATTGGCTAGGAAGGCAGATAATAAAAGAGTTTTCTTCATGGTAGATCTGTAAATAAGACAAAACAAACTTCACCTATAAAAACAAAAAGTCTGCCCTTATTTTGCATCACTGACAAAGGCTTATTGACTGAACAGTCTATGGATGTTGGCAGCTCCTGCTTGGGCTAAATTGTGACTAAGCAGTTTGCCTACTAGAGGTGTCAGTTTAGCATCATCTGGGGTAATGTGCTTACTTGAATACCTTCTGAGTAATTAGGAGATTGCTCATTAGTTTTCCACTGTCCCCAGCAGAAATGTTAGTGGCTCAGTTTGTCGGACACTGTTAGGAGCTGATTTCCTGCCCTGCATTGTTTTCTGCAAATTGTGGCTTATGAGGGCATGGGCTTTCACTGTAATCGCAGCAAAAGTAAACACCTTAAGTTAAGACAAACAAAGTTGGGTTGTTAGGAATAGAACCAGTCAAGCAGGAAATGCCAAGCAAAACAGCATTCTTTGGGCACCTGATATAAACATGATTCTCCAAGCAGCCTGTTGGGTCCTGCTGGCTGGTGTTTCCCTACACTTGCTCCAGACACCAAGGGCAGGGTTAGTGATCCTGGCTGAGGTGCAGAAATTCTCATCTTGTATAGCACGCAAATCTCAAACTTTGTTTTATGTTTCTTGTCACTTTTAACATGCTCTGAAGGCAAGGCTGTCCTGACGCTTGCCCACAGAACTTGGTCTCTCTGAGAACTCCCAGCAACTACAACATGATCTGGGACCATTTCCATTTGAAAAAATGTGGTGTGCCATTTCAAATGTAGCCTTCCAGTTTGTTCTGAACAGTTCTACTATTGTTTGTTCTACTATTGTTAACATTAAAGCAGTTCTGTGTGGGATACAAAAAAAAACTTGAACTATTCATGTGCATTCTTATACATCAAAAAATGTTGTATGGTTTGTTTCAAACACATGTTCCCACTGAAATCAATCGATGGAGAGGTGAGGCAGGGGTGCTGCTAATTGTTATGAAATCAGGGCCATTGTTTTCATTAATAGCAGACCTGTGAGATTGCTATGATGGGCAAAATACGTTATTGAAAGAGGCATTAAAAGCAGTTGTAATCTAGTTTATTATACTTGCAAAATTTTAGTCTGATGCTGTGTTAGTTAAATTGCATTCAGAACATCCCTGACCCGGGTGGGATACTTCTAGACCTTCCATTTCCCCACCCTTGCCTTCTCCTACCCCCCTCACCTGACCAAATGTAGATGCATTTATAGTGGAAGACCTCAAATCTCACATTAAATTCCCAGGGCTTAACTAGAATTCTTACTTGTTCTCCTTTCTTATATTTTACATATATTTAAATTCCTGAAGTTTCAGATCAGCATATTTTTTCCTTTAATAAACAATTAAGTTTACAGCCTTTAATCTTTTTTTTATTTGAAACCACAAAGAAATATACAACCTTTTATGAATTCAAATTAAAAATGAAGTGTGATGGAAATGATTTACAGTCACTGTAGCTTAGCAGGGGAAATATACAACTCCTTTGCAGTACATCATATTCTGCTCCTTTAATTTATAAGCAAGCTGTAATGTAATGTATTAATCATAGAAAGAAAATGTAGCTTCAGTTTGAAATATTTGTTGTAGCAGAACTTCACGCACCTGCAAATTATTTATTCTTAAAAAAGAAAAAAACCCATGTGCAGCGCACACTATTGCATCCCCAAGAATAATGGATATATGTAGAAAAATCCTGCAGTAAATTATTTTTATGTTTTTTACCTTTTTCCTTCAAACATTTTCATCTTTCCTGAGCTTGGCTTCCCAAGCCAACTGTTCTTTCAGTCACCTGTTCTGTCCCCTGTGAAAGTTAAAGATGGCTGGACAAAAGAGAGAAGGATGCAATTCAACCTTGTGTCACAGTTTCCTGTTGAAAAGGGAAGAAGCTCTTTGTTACCCTACAGAGAAGCAAATAAGGTCTGAAATATTAAAATATTTTTCCGTGGTTGTAGAAGGGATTGTTATGTTCACAAACTGGTTTCTTCAACCAGTAAGACAGGCAAAAAACTGGCAAGGTGAAAAGGTGTACTAAATAAATGACTCAACAAATATAACCAACTTTAGTGTGAATACATCTAATATCTGATAGCAACAGAAAAATGGGGTTTTTTGGTGCAACGACATGTTTGCAAGCACTTACAAACACTGCACAAGAGCAGCCTCTGCTTCTTTGAAGAGTTTGAATCTTGCAAGCAAGTGTAGGGGACTTGGAGCCATGAAGTATTTGAAGCCCGATTTGCTTACACTACAGACTCATTCACAGGGAGAGGGAGATTGAGGCGGGTTGCAGCTAGCATTTCAGAGTCTGAGGGTGCTGTGGGTCTCTGCTGTTGGCTTGGGCTGTGGGTTTCTTTCTCTCTGCTTCTGAATGAACCTGCCTGGCTCGAGACACTAGGCTGTCTTTACCTTATGATGGCGTTTCTCCTGTTAGGAGCAAAATTATTTTGAAAAAAGATTGTGAAGGCTGGAGAAATAATGATATAAATGTTGCCTTTTGCCTCCTTTCCCAACCTGAATGGGAGAGGTGTTTGGAAGACGATAAACAAAAAAAAGGAGGAACGGGGAGCGAGAGGGCAGTGGCGAAACTCCCAGAGGGAATGGTGAGTCTTGTTCTCACAAGTCAAAAGGCCTGCAATAATGAACCACTAGGGATAGGTAAAAAGGAAAAACATAAGTTACAGGAAGCCAAATGCAGTGCCTTTGGGCATGTAAGTTTGTGTAGAATGTGTGTAGGAACTTCTTTTAACTCTCTCATTCTGCACCATGGAAAGGGTGAAGTTGATCTCATATATTCCCTCGTACCGTATTTGCTTTGCTGAGATCTCAGAAATCTGGCTGATTCTTTTGCATGCCACCTGGCAGGAGGTGTGGCAGAAACCAGTTGCTCTTGCAGATTTCAGTCAGACTTAGGTGTATCATTTGTGTGGATACACCTCTCTTCACCAGGCTTTCTGCTGTGGCTAGTTCTGACTGCCTTAGAGAGCAGGGTAGCTGATAACACCTGGTTGAATTGCTAAGAAATAGGTTTGTTTTCCGTGACTAAACTTAATGCGGATCTGCTATTTGTCCTATCAAATTTGACCCTTCCTTTCTCATACAAGCAATATAACTGTGAGGACAGAGAACTTGTGACTCTGGAGCCTTGAGGATTAACACTGCCAGATGAAGATCCAGGGAAATGGAATGGCTTCCTCTGTTCCCTGTCTCTAGGCTGCACTTTTTTTTCCCTTTAGACCTCAGTGAAAAGTTAATATGTTCACTGGGGTAGAGTACTGAAAAACAATTCTACAAGGGTTGTCTGAGATTCACAAATAAAGCAAAAGTAGCATTAGCTTGATTTTGGTGGAAAGGCCATTGCCTGGTCCAGTGTGCTTTAGAAAAATGGGCTGTGTTAACGTGGCTGTGCTGGTATCTGACCTGGCTTGGTCAGGGGTAGCTCCCTGTCTCCACCAGCCTGTGTGGGTGGGGACTCTGGACAGGCTCCCTCCTGCAGCAGCAGCACCTGTGAGCTGTGCTCTCCAGGGCCTCACACAACTTGGCTTTGGCTTGCACTCTGCAATCCAACTCCACCCTGCTGCAGGACTGTGCCTTGAAAGCACGGCCTGAGTCTGAAGGAGCAGCTGGCTGGAGCCCAGCAGCTCCTGCCAAGTCTGAGAGGCTTCACTGCGAGGATGGGGAAGCAGAAGAGAAAATGAAAGAGGAGCAGGGAAGAGGAAAAGCGTAAAAAGACTGGGTACCCTTGCACAAGCCTGATTGAAGCATTCAGAGACCTGAAGTCTGAATGTTTAATCTAAGAGATAGTACATGTTAAACCAAAACCAAAACCCAAGCCACTGCTGCCACCAGAAAACCCACATTCCCTCAATGCTTTGGAGAGAGTAGTGTCTGGATATGAGCAGTTGACAATTTTGTCTCTACTCCTCTATTGTATCCTACTGCATAACATCCCCCACTGAGTCCACCAACACTGAAACATTTTGATCCAGTGCAATTCTTTCAATATCTGGAGAAGTTTGCAAATTCTCAGTGTTTTTTCCCAAGGAAAACAAAATGAAATTGTGAAATCCTCTACAAAAGCAACTTCCATCTTCCACATAAAAGGAGGATAAAAGGCCCAAGATATAAGTGATAACTTTGTTGTAGTGTAAGACACAAAACTCTATTATTAAAACAGTTTATTTATTAGCAAGCTCTTGTAATGAACTATGCACATCAGATGTGGGCAAAACTCTCCTAAGCAGGTACAAACTGAAATAATAATGAAGGGAGGCAAATAGCTTGACATTCAAATTACTGGCTAGACCAGCTTTTAGTGTTGCTTTGGCTCAATCTCTAAATAGAACAAAGAGATTTGAACTTTTTCTCCTTCACCTTTTCTCAAGGAAAGCTGGAGATACCTAACACAAATGGTTGATAAAACTAATTCTGATACAGTTCAAATTTCTTGTTGCTGAAATCAGTTTTAGGAAAATGTGGCCTTTTAAATAAAAGGAAAAAAACTCATTGAAAAACTTAATTTTGGACATTCTTCTCTTTCAGCCCTCCCACATCCTCTCCTTTACAGCTGCACATGTAGTTTACAGATGCCCACTGACACAATTGTGGTACTGCTGCCCTGGAATTGGGCACTGTGCTCTGTGCTGTCTCTGCTGATCAGTATTTACACCACGGTTTCACTTCTGTTAGGGTATAGAGGGGTTTTGTCACCTCATTGTGCTGCTCTCTGCCTTGCAACACTTGTCTTAAAGAAGAATATTGCTTGTTGACTTTGTCTAATTTGTTGGGGAGTGTTGGTGTGTTGTTAATTGGCAAACAAACCACCGCAAGTTAGCATATGTTTGTAGTTTTTTCTATTAGTGCTCTTCCCACAATGGGCAATTTAGATCCCTCTTAAAGACCTCCAGAAATGATGACAGAACAGCTCATCATTTTTTTTGGTGGTTCTAAAAGCTAATCATGTGCAGTACTGTCTTATTTTCCACATGCTGTATGATATTTTAGACTTTTTTTTTAATCTACTAATATTTATCTACATTTGAAAACAGGCTTGAATATTGGGTGTTCAGTGGCTTTTGGTTTGGTTTTGTTTTGATTTTTTTTAACATGACTGTAATTTGAGACCACAGAGACTCTGGAGAAACAGGTAATTTCCTCCTCTCCTTCCTCTACCTGAGTTGTTGAACTTCAGATCCTTCTTAGTTTTTCAGTTTTGGTTTGGTGCAATGCTGGCTGACTAAGCAAGTCAAAAGGTACTTATTGCTGCTCCCTGACAATACTGTGTACCGTAGGTACGTATTTGAAAAGCAAGGGGTAAAACTAACCTCAGAGCACAAACTATGAATAAGGCCAGATTCTGACTCATTTGCTAATGTTGAAAAGTCTCTACTCTTTGGACTTCAATAGGACTTCTTCCTTGAGTAAGCATTACTCATGGTGATTAAAGGCTCAATTTTCCTGCCCTATGTTATGTAATTAAACTATGCAAATAATTCAGCTATCCAAGACAATGCAGATTGTGAATGGAATAGTCAATTGTACATTTCACAACTTCAGAATACATAGCTTATTTGCCGAAGAAGTAAATGGAACAATTTGAAATAATGAATACATTTAGGACTCTAGGATTCTAACAATCTTTTTGTGAACAGTAATGGACAATTGGTTATGAATAAATTATTTTCCCATTTCCAGAAAGCCTCTTCATCCCGTCTTCCATCTCTGTAGCTTGTGGGCTTTGCATAAAGAGGTTATCAGCTATCTGCTGCAGAGTCCTTCCCACTCAGTAAATCAAAGTTTTGCTCTTCCCTGGTCCCTTTTCATAGACAGATGATTCCAGCATCCTTCACTTCCCAGCAGGAGAGATTACTTAAATACTTGTCTGTAGCACCTTGCCACGTTTGAGCACTGTTTACATGATTCTGGGATTGCTTTCCTTTGGTCAGTGACAGTCACATGTGCCTGCTTTGGGCTAGGTATCCTGTCCATTACTGTCTGCTCTCAGAACCTTGCTCAGGAGTCAGCACTTGAAGAGAAATATTAAATTTTACTGAATCAGTTCTTGTTTCTCGCAATATCATCTGCAAGCAAATGATTGTCTGACAGCAGTTCTGTAAACTGAATGACATAGTGTTATGTGGTAATCTTTTGTAGATACTGGGAGTGGGAGATTGAAAGCATAATGTTTCAAGTGCACTTCTTAGAAATACTGCTTTGAGAAAAGTTGTGTGGTCAGTGGAGTTTTGAAATTACCCAGAAAATGCATCAAAGTTGATAGAAGGATTCCTATTGACTTCACTGGGATTTGGATCAGAGCTGCCAATGTGAATCAAGAATTTACGGGAGCCTGAGCAGCAGTGTGCTGGGATTGAGTGCAGATCCTTTCAGATTTCCAGGTTAATTAACTGGGCAGATCATTGTCTTGAGTAACGCTCAGAGTCAGACAGAAGAAAGTTTCTCACACGTTTTCCCTGGCTGCCAGGCAGCCTTCCACCCTGTCCTCAGTGCCTTTTCCCGTGGGCAGCAGCAGCTCCCCTGAGGGCTGGGCTGAGTCTGCCTCGGGGCGGCCCCACAGCCCTGCTCCCAGCTCCTGGCTACCCACCCCCAATGCAACTCAAAAATGTGGAAAGAGATGGTAAGGATTAGAGTGATGATTGGTTTTTACCATGGATTTAAAGATTTTCTTTGAATCATTAAGAAGATCAGACATAAAGTACCCTTCTGGGGAGCAAAGACCTGCTTCGTGGAGTACCTGTGGCTTAGGGACAGCCACGTGAGGAGCAGCTCATGAAGGGGTTCAGTAGTGGGGAGAGTGAACAGAGAGGGAAGGTGCAGAGAGGCCATGCAGGAGGTTCATTCTCTGGAGGGCAGCAGCCTGATGCTTCTGCTTTGCTGACTGCAGAGGTGTCCCTGGGCTGTGCCTGTGCCCACCCTGCTCCCTCAGGGTGTTGGGTGCCCATGGCAGGGCTGGTTCTGTCCATCTTTGTTTTCTGTGTAATGCTTGGGTTTCGTTTATGTTCATTAACTCCCCTGATCAAAAACTGCCATTGTTTTTCACAAGGGTGTGATCCACGGAGATCTCCCAAGGCCTGTGGAAAATCTGCAACAAACACAAAAAAGGCAGGATTTTAACCCAAACTGATATTGTCTTCCTTTCCCAGGAGAAGGAGGGGTTCATCTTACAGTGACATTAAGAATTCATTCCCTTAAATGAGATATGTCACCTTGCCATTTTAACTTGATTCATTAAAATAGTGGCTCATTAGTGATTCCCTTGTGCAGTATAGAATTTGCACATTAAAGGCATATGCATTTCATGTGCTTACTACATTTGGGGATAAATTTCTAGCCATTCTGTTTGCAAGGAAAAAGTGTGGGTTTTGAAAGAAAAAAAGGTAGAAATTCTAGCCATTTGATCTTTCTTCCCCCATAAGTCTTTTGTAATCTGTTCAGACCCCTAATATTTCATTTTAGAAACTGAAGCTACTGAGACACAGGACCCACTGAAGTAACACTAATCTCTTTCCAGATGTGTTTGATGTGTATCTTCTTTTGTGCTTTGGAGTGTTGATATAGAGATTTTTCCATTCTTTTCTTAGTCTTGCCAAGAAAATTATCGTCTCTGAGTTGAGAAAATACCTAACAGCGTGGACAGGGAGAAATTCTGCCATTGTCCAGGTGAATAGGGATTTGTGATTAGCTTGTGTCAGCCTGCTTGGAGAAAGGTGTCACCAGCCATATTCGAAACATAAACCTCTTCCCTAAATGAACAGATCCTTCCATTCTCCAATAACATGTTTTCAGGCAAAAGCCCTGTGGTGCTATTCAGAGTGAAAAGGGCTAGTTTTACCATTACCCATGCTGTGGGAAAGCATGGATCGACCAGAGGAGAGCAGGAATGGAATGGGAGAAGTGCCCCGGTCTCTGTATCAATACAGAGAGCAGAATACTGGGGAGCAAAGGGATGTGCAGCCTCCCTGCTCCCACCTGCTCTCCTCTCTGGGCACACACATCTCCCCAGCGCCTTGGGAAGGGTCACTGAAGCACTGGAAGGGCCACAGCTCCCAAAAGTCCGAGTTGGGTAGGTTCTTGAACCTTGCTAGGTGAAAATAAAAGAATTCAAGACAGGGAGGGGGAAAATTTCGACTAGGGATGACCCAGAAGAAAAAGAATATTAAAATACTAAATTTGTTTGAGGAGCTGTATGGAAAAGACTGGAAAGTTATTTGATTCTTTTATGCAACATTTAGGCTTGTTCCAGACCCTGGTTGATGAACTGCTTCCATATTCCTGGAATTTGAGGGCAGAGCTGTTGTTCATTTAGCGGTAAATGCTAGGGCTGGATGGAAGGAATGTCATTCCTGACTAAAGTCGAAGTCTAATCCTTTGGTTTCACTGGTGACTCAGATTACAATAATTCAATACGGAGAGGGTTCATTCTCCCTCCCCCCTTTCCTTACTGCATTACAAATGGCCAGTAAAAGAAATCCAGCAAAATGCTGATCCTGCTTAAAATGCAATTAAATGTATCCACATTCCATCTCCTGTCCTGTCTCTGATTTTCTTGCATGCAAGAAACTCAGAGCTTTTCTTCTTGCCTTCTCAGTCTCTCTCCAACAACATCTTCTGTTCTTTCAAGATGCTTGTACTGTAAGATAGTTTTTCAATTTCTAAACAATAAACTCTTTCCCATACAATAAATTTCCATACAAATATAGTTAATGTCAATAAAGCTAAAAAGACATGTCAGCAAAGACCCAAACAGCCAATTTATTACAGTTAAACATCCTGCCCAGACATTTTATTTACAATCAAAGCTTGTTATATAAAACAATCTCTCTTCCCTTGATATCCTTTTTTTACTTAAAGTTTATAAATTACTGTCTTTCTTTTTGTATACCATATGAAAAACTGAATTAACTTGTGCATGTTCTTTGAATACAGTCTTTCTGTTTCTTTTTAAAAATGTTATTGGATGATCACTTGAAAGTATGTACAAAAAAATCTGTGAATTTAGCCTTTTTAACCAAAGTTGTATCACAATAGATTTAAATAAAAAATATTACAGAGCACTGTCTCTTGTTAACAAAATCCCCCAAATGACCTAGTAACATGGTTTACAGAAACCTATATTTTCCTCACTATCTTACATTTCACTATACCCTTTTTCCATTATACATGGGAGGAAATGTGCATAACTGTTTCTATAGGTTTTCAGAATATGGCTGTTTGGGGAGAGAAGAAAAGTACAGGCCATTCTGATAGAGAAAGGAAAGAAGCCAAGCTTGTCAAATATTGAGGTACAAATCCAGAAACCCATATTTGCTATAAAATGTCTACTTTTGCCTTGTTATACAGACAAATCAAGACTCTTTCAGGCTCCCAAAATAGCCTTTGTGTGAATTCACAACTGTATGCTCCACAGCTTCTAAATTGGCCCTCAAATATTGTTATGGGAACACTAGGGAAGAGACCTCGTATTAAATTACACTTTCAATCAGTCATCTACATCTGCTTGTGCTTGTCAGGGAAAACCTGGGACGGGGGTGCAGCTTCTATCTGATCGAGTCTGCGTCTGTGAGCAGGTTCCAAGACACTTTATCTGGCACAGGAGAACAGTAAAGGCTTCCCTTCTTGCCCCAGATCTGCTCCAGAGATACTAAATTCCTTCATGATGATGAGGTGTCCAGAAGAGCAACAAGAGGCCAGGAGTGTGCTTTTGGTTTAGGCTGTGCTGGAGTATCTGCTGATGGGCAACTGCAAACACACACCGGTGTACCTGAGCCCAGAGTGCACAGCGAAACCTCATCAGGTGCCAGATCTCCTGGGCAGGTGGGGTATTGCTCTGTGTCTGCCACGGCTGTGGCAGGGAGTGCTAGACAAGACTGTATGACGACAAATAAGTAAAGCTATTGCTCATCGTGGCATTGTAGTTCCGGCTTATGAGATGTTTTCCTGAGCTTTAGTTCTGGTGTAAGAAATAATTCTGCCTCTGCCACATCTTGCATGCAAAATAGTTAATGCTGCTTTGCAGGTGCAGTTAATATGGGTACTGAGGAGTACAAATAATTATCTGCCTGGCAGAGTGAATGGAGAAATACTTCCCATTCATGTCTTTGAAAGGTGGAGAGTGGAACCGTGGAAATTCCCTGGACTGTGTCATTTTAAGTTTTGCAGATGTTCTCCCTATGGCATTTTCCTCCCATCTCCGGTTTAGCCACAGCACAAAAATATTTTGACCAACACTGCAGACTCAGGAAAGGTCATACATGTACCTTCTTGTGACATGTTTTCCTAACCTCTCTACCTGCTGTGGGTAGTCTGCAACCTCCTGCACTGACAGGTCTGCCATGGCTGGGGCTGTGATTAATGAGATTTCATTACCGTTTGTGCAACGAGCCCTGAGAACCCTCAGAGGGGCTCTGCCCTCCTCCTCTCATGGTGAACTTTGTAATGGCAATAAGTACAGGCAGATATGTTGGAGATTCTCTATCCCAAGCTTTCCCCCGGGCAACATGGGTAAATAGCGATTTGTATCAGAAAGGGTAGTGCATAAAAATTATGGCTACAATGTCCTAACTAGAAGGAAGAGTACAACATCCTGTTACTGCCAGCCTACTATTCCACCTTTGACTAGGGTTGCTTCATGTATGACCACGTTGCAGGGTTAGCTGAGACTCCTCCTTGCTCTGAGCATGGATGGGAAGGAAAAGAAGGAGAAATACACAGGCTGCTCAACAGGTGTTTCTTTCTCAATGTGAGAAAATCAAGTGGTTTGTCTGAAAAGGAAATGGAAGGATTGAGTGCAATTGTTAAGACAGATGTATAATGTTAGACACAGGTATCTTCACTGTGCCCTTGTTCTGAGCTGACAGATGGGATCGGTCCAAAAGTTACCTAGTTGTGTTAGCTGTGCCCAAATGAGTTAACCTCTCCCCATCTTCCTTCTCTGGTTTCCTCCTGTACATATTTTACATTGTGTCATGTGGCAAAGGTCTAGTCTGGGGTTTCCTTGGAATAATTAGGGTCAAACTGCTATAGCTATATTTGCCTGGTGTCTCTCTAGGCGTAGAACAGCATTTCATTTAAAGAGGTTATTACTGGTAGAATACATTCCACAACTGCAATATATTGAAGATGTACTAGCGAAGGATTAATTGGTGTCTGCTCTCTCCTTGTTTCCTTTCACTGAGCATCCACAGTCTGA
Organism: Atrichornis clamosus; assembly: GCA_013400975.1. Taxonomy (NCBI): domain Eukaryota; kingdom Metazoa; phylum Chordata; class Aves; order Passeriformes; family Menuridae; genus Atrichornis; species Atrichornis clamosus. Next base: position 603,170 of record WBMZ01001999.1, on the reverse strand, counting down.
TACAGCTCAACCTTTCTTATGCTCCAGTCTGTTGTTATCATGCTGTTGTTACATCATGCTGCCAGCTCATTTTGTTTAAATTAGACTTGCTTGAAATGACAGGTTTTTACCTTAATTTTGGACTCCTGTACTATGGTAACATGATATGTGAATACACCTAAATTTCTTGTGCCATGTTGCCTCACAGCAGGAGCTCTGGGGGAGCAAGGTGTGAACGACCCTGGGAGACATGGAAGTTTGATTAATGTTTTATTCATCTAAAAGTGCAAGAAATAAAAGAGCTCCAACAGACTCTCATGGGTTCCAGAGGACAATGTACATTTCTATTGTTTGGTAGTGTTTATGCAGATTAAGGACTGAAAGTACCTTAGGTAAAGGAAACTGCCATCATAATTCTTGTGTCGCATAGCTTTGGAAATGACAGGAAAAAGGCCCGCTTATCGTGAGACAATGGAAGAGTCAAAAATTTTTCATGGATCTGACATAAGTAATACAGTCAAATTGTCCACAGTTCAAGGATTCCTGTAGCTTCTCTGAGTAGAGAGTGTAAAATGCCTTCCCTGTGGTAGAGGAGAAAGAAGCTGGTTTAAAATGCATATTCCAATTTCATGTGTACTTGTAAGGGATAGCAGCAAAAATCCAGATACTTGTTAAGTACAACCATTTGTTTACAAGGTTCAAGAGTTTACATTCAGCAGATAGGTCAGGGGAAATATAGGGCACCTCTCACAAAATTATATTCTCAAATACTAAAAGCTGTGAAAGAAGTTTTACAAGCCCTTTACACTTTTCTAAACAAGGTTCCCTTGAAATTATCTAAATCTAAAACGTGGGGTTTATGACTGTTCAGCTTTAAAAACTATTTTGATATAATTCTGAACTGACTAATACTGATCATTCTCTTGCAAAAATTGTTCAGTAATCCAGGATTTCTGGTGCCTTCAGAAAAAGGGGTAGTTGTTTCCATTGCTTTCATTGATCTTGAAGTTGTGCTATGAAATCCCACTCACAACATACTGTGTGTATCATTAGCACCAGGTTGTGTCAGGCCCCACTTAAAAACATCAACACATCCACCCAGAGTCATTGTTTCTTTGCTGAGCATATACTTCTTGGTTTAGTGTTTCTTTTTTTTAAAAGTATCCTTGCACTGGAGGAGCCAATATATTTTATATTACCTCAGCCTGCTGCAGGCTGATATTCATAAGCCAGGGATAAAGAAAATGAAATCAACAAAAAGGGCAAGACAAATAGTGGATTCCTCCAGCTTTCATCTGGGGACTTAAAACATTAAATATAATTTTGAATATTCCCTAGAAAAGCTGATTGTGACGATAAAGGCAAAGTCTACCTGAATTGCCTTTTCTGACACAAGCCAATAATGTAATGACATTCTGCTAAGGCATTCAGGATGGCAGAAGTCTTATAGACTCACTGCCCATATCCAAGTCCAGCAGCAGTGACAGGTTCCTCCCTGCCTGAATCATCCCATAGTCTTTCATGGTCTCCTCCACCTTTTATAGGGTAGAAAAGACCTTGTGAAAGACACACAAGCAAAAAGCTTCAAACCAGAAGACTCAAAGACCTGATTTCTTTCTCTAGTCTTAGCCCTTCAGCAATAGTCTTCACTCAGAAACACAGACACTTGAGCTTTCAAGTTGCTGGAAAGTAATTCACTGGCAAGTGCTCTAGAGGTGCACTTGTGTGCTCTGGTGTTTCAGAAATAGAGTTGGTTGAATATTTCTCAAGAATAAATGAAATAGCAGAAGTATATGGGGCTTAGTGGTTGGATAGGTGTCTTTATTGATTACAAAATATATATTTCTTGACAAAAACGACTGTGCAAATATTTTCGTCAAAACTCTGATTTCATTTCTCCAGAAATAAATTTGTGAGTGTGCTCACACAGCCACTATTCCTCCTTAACCCCTAGAGTAAAACTTTTACCTTAGTTTTCAGGTACCTATATATAAAATCCTTCTTCTGACAGAGACCAATCAGTGACTTTACAGCACCTCATACTGAATGGTTTCTTTTCTGGTTTAAGTCTTTCATTATTTGATGAAAATAAGGGAGAAAATTTACTATCATTTTCAGTCTATCCTGATGCAAAAGGGAAGTTGTCATTGCAATTTTATATTTTGTTCCATTCTTATGGATGTTACAGGGAAAATTTTTACAATTTTTCCCCTGATGGTAAAATCTCTGATTTTTTTTTTAAATTCTCAAAAATGCGTGTCTTGTTTAGGCTGTACTGATTTATCCTATGATGCTTTAGATGACCATTTGAAGAAAGTCTGGATCTCATGCAGAATTAGTAGCCAACAGTCTTTATGTGTGCCTTTGTTTTTTCAGATGACTCACTGTTTTGCTTAGCAGAGTTCAGGGTTGCTCCTCTGCTTCCTGCTGAAGAGCAAATAAAGAGGAATTTTCTCATAGGTGATTGTGTCATAGGGATGGCTAAGACCTGCCATTAAAACTCAGACTCCTTTGGAAAGGCTTGTCAGCCCTGCCCTGAAGAACCCTCGTTTCATGGGAGATCAGTGGACACGGAGAACAGAGGTCATGGCCACTCTGGTCAGTGTGGGGGACTTTGACCTGGGGGTTGGAATCCTGACCCTACACACGTGACTGAGGTGTCCTGCATGAGGGTAACCCACATCTTTAGATGAGTCACACAGGGTGAAACCAGGAACCAGGATGAAACGAAACGTTTAGGAGTTTTGCTAAAATACAGTGGCATTTACATTCCTCCAAAGAGTTTCTTACTTTATTTATTTTAATATATTGCCTCAGTTGTGAGATTGCTTTATGATGCTTTTTTACTATAATTACAGGTTGGTCTGATATTCAGAGTGTAGGGGTGTGCAAATTAAAACCGGTGAGTTTGGAGCTTGCTAGTTGAAACCATATGTAGTGCCCTGTTCATTCTTTGGTTGCAAACTTGAAGGGTTTAAACTCAGGATCACTTTTTTTGGTGTGTGTATGTATTAAAAAAAAAAAAAAAAAAAGAACAAAACCCGAAAAACCTGGGGTCAAAACTATGTAGCCATGAATGCAAGTGGAAATGAATGTGCAAAGTTGTTTTTGTTCACATTGATTGACATTTGCTGCATTAACCTGCATTTTCACTTGACCCTGCAAGTACTTCTAAACAGCTGAAAGTATGG
>WBMZ01001998.1:0-88305 GCA_013400975.1 Atrichornis clamosus | reverse complement strand
CCTCTCCTCTGTCCGACTGCGAGGGATGAAGTCCATGAGCCTGGGGAGTTCCTGGCCTCTGGCCAGGCTCAAACCAAAACAACACACCAGAGTTAAATGAAGAATTGAGAGTCACTACCTCAGTTTTCAAGAGCAAGATTCTTGTAGATCTCCACTAATCAAGTCCATAATACTAAAATACAGGACTGGAAGTTTCTTATTACATACTGGGTCCACTTTCTGCTTATCATAGGCATAATTTCACATATTTTCTTGCTAGGTTACAGTCTCTTTCATGCATATTTCAATGGGAAATTGCTTCCAGAATTTCAATGCTGCAGTACATAAAATTTATTGTTTAAAAAAGGGCAAATCTATTCATGGATCTTTATCTCTGTTTCTCCTTTTTCTTTAACTTACATATTCATTGCCACTGGGAAGCAACCTTTTAGTATTAGTGATATATATTTGCTACTAATTGTAATTATTTTTCATTAAATACATGAGAAGTCACACTTTAACAGAGTATAGATTATCACAGTCATAACATATTGTTACAAACTCAGAATTATTAACTTCTGCAAGCACCCTTTTATTGTTTAGGGTTTTTTTGCCACTCTTTTCATTTTATTCTTAGCACTAAATCTTTGTCTCTAAATATGTTATGATTGCAATATATATGTTGTTCTGATTGATGTGTGTGCATGACTAAAAATGTGACACCTTACATGTTTCTGCAACATTCTCAAACAGAACTGAAAGGCAAAACATGCTCATTTGTGCCCACTACAGCAAATGCCAGATAGAAATATATCTCCGTAGATTTCCTGTTACATTTCACAAGATGTTTCTAACCTATTTTTAAACTTCTTTTACACATGTAATTTTATTTTCACTTTGTGACAGAAATCAAAATAGGATATAGGGAACTATAGAAAGTGTATTGAATATATTTCCTTAGGATATATATGTTGTATAAGGAAAGGTAATTCTCATATTCTTAAATAAACAAAACAAAATTAATCAGTAAATAAAATACTATTTTTATATTGTACCATTTATGTTGTACCATTTGTACACAAATGTGAAGGCCATATATAGGGTAAAAAAATAGGCAAAAAGAAACTCATGAACAGTTTTTCTGAATAAGAAATGGATGTGGACTTCTACATATGATCTACAAAGGGTTATAGAGATTTTTATAATTAAAATTCTGTCATAGATATGGTTTAAATTAATATAAAAATTTAATAATCCAGAAAATGAAAGTTTAAAAGAAAAAAAAGTTAAAGAAATCAGCTTAAAAGGGTAACACACTTAAAGTTAGTACACATTTTAATGTGAATGTATTCTCATTTAATGTCATTTAAATTAAATTTGTCATATTTTTATTCTGTGATTACTCCTGACTCCTGCATGTTAGGTAAATCAGGACTATCAAAGCTAACATTTTTAGTTCTTACCAAAACAAACAAAAAAATTTATCATTTTAACCCATCATTACAAACATAAAATTGATAACATAAACATGTATCATTTGTTATCTTTAAAAACTCTCTGGCTTATTGATTTCCTTCTTACACTATGCTTGTAAATGAATTTTGAACATTTAGGAATCTGTCAAATCCCACCACTTACGTTATTTTCATAGTCATACTTTGCAGTAATATGGTGACATATCGATCAGTCTTGATATTAAACACTAGGGGATTGCTGGCTCACAAAGATAGTGGTTAGAGATGGAGGAACGGTGTCCATACCATTGACCTGAAATTAATTAACTCATCCCCACAAACTAAAGAATTTATAACTTAGAAGTTTTGTTAAAATCACATCTACTCAAATGTTTAGGAATCCATTATTTCCCAACAAATCAAAAATATTGTAAATTAATAATAAGCATGTACCTTCTACTAGTAGGAGGTAGGAATGAAACTCAAAATATCCCATTTAAATCTCTAATCCATTCTCACACAAGTGCAATATTAAAAAAAATTGCATAATTAATGCTATTTGCTAGAATGCCTTGCCATTCCTCAAGCATAGAACTGTCTTCACTACAGTCCACTATAAGATATTACTGTTCTATCTTCAGTACATATGCATTGACTTATGTGTCAGGTAGACTGTATTCAGAAATATAACTTGCTAACAGTTTTTTGAAGGCACAGAGTGGAATAACGTGGTATTAATCTACCTAAAAACTCTCCATAATGCAAACTTCCATATGGTTTGCATTCGACTTATGCAATACATTTATCAAAATTCTGTCACCTTGCCCTATTGATGTAATGCATTAAGAAGCATTATTACAGAAACAATGTAAATAATAAGAATGATACCTATTTATTTATCACAATCTTAAGACAGCAAAACTTGGGACCTCTTTAAAAACTGAGCAATGCTGCTATGTCAAGAATAAAATGGTTAACAGAAAAACAGAAGTGCAAGTACTGATATCCTTAGGTGCCTCTGATGCTGCAAACCTCACACTGAGAGGTTTGTGCTGCTCTTTAAACAGCTTACAGAACATAGCTTGATCTCAGTGTAGGTAATGCTACTAACAGTTTAATCCATCCTTAAGGAACTAAGGCATTAAAAGCATGGCCCAAGTTTTGTTGTTTCTTCTTCCCTTTTTTTAGGAGGACATGAACATAATGGAAGGAAAATATCTATTCTATTATTCTAATTATTATAATTCTACTATTCTATACTGATGAAGTTCCATTTCAAGACTAGCAGGATATTTTTATGTCACCTCAACCTCAGAGAGTTGAAATATTTTTTTTTTTAGTTTCTAAACTAAACATATAGTGATATATAGTTGTTATTATAACAATATTATTCTTTGATACATTTTGCTGATATTTATTCCCAATACATTTATGAAGAGCAAACACATTTCCTCTCCCCACTTACTTTCTTAAGGCTCTGAGGTAAATGTAGCAGTGGCTTAAAACCAGATGGCAGGAATAGTTACCACCCTCATCCATCTGCTCCACCCTTCTGATGGGCACTAAAGCCTTCAGGGCAGGGTTCTATGATATGCCTATGAAAGAACTCATGCACTATTGCAGTCTTCAGCTGGGCATATTAAAGTAAAAGAATTCCAGTTTTGGTTTACCCTAATACACAAAGCAGTGGTTCACAAAGTGATTCAAAGGAGGCTCAAGTATTCATGCCTTGAGGATAGTAACAACTTCTGCCATCCAATTTTAGCCTGCCACAGCATGTCTCTCAGAGCCTTAAGTCTGAATAAGCAAAGCCCTTTTAGTCTTCTCTTGCACAGCTAAGTCTATATTCAATGGTTATTAAACAGCTTTTTCTGAATGTCTAAAAGTAAGATTAATTCCTCCTCAAAATTGTTGACCAGAATAATAGAACTATTTTTCAGATGAAGTCTCATGAATGACTTCTCAAATGATGTGACTATAGAAGTTTCTCTCACAGTAGCACACAATTTGATGCAGTCTTATGTTGCAGAAACAAATTTGCTAGTGTCACACTAGTGCTCCTAGTAACTCTGACTAATCTATTAAATTCTTCTCTTTTTCTACTGCTTCCATCTCATTATTTCCTAACTGAATTTACAATTTGTCTTGTTCTTGCTATTGTTCTGAGTTGTTAAGCTTTAACTCCTAAAGTCTAGAATGTTTTCTAGTCAGTCTCTCACACAAACTCATTATGTTTAACATATTTGTTTCATAACCAAGTCTCCTTATTACATTTTCACTAGTTTTGTTTTAAAATATAAAGCAAAAACAGTCTTAAGACTGATGCTTGACTGAAGTAACTTTTTATAATGCTTAGCTTTGCAAGAACACCAATTGTCATCTCATTTTAGTGAATTTCTTACATTTTTTTTTATTCTTTTAGTAGTGCCCATCTTCCTCAGGTGCACAAATAATTTCCCGGGTGGCACAGTATCAATTGCTTGCTGAAGTCCAAGGAGAGAGATTACTAAATTTTCTTTGTCTAGAAAATTGGTTATCTTTTCAAAGAAAGTTATCAGATTGGTTTTTATGAACTCCTTTCAGTAAAGGCATTTTCAATTTCCATTTTATCCTATCTTCCCTCGTTCTTTATGTCAGCAACTTAATTTTTTTCGTATAAACTCTGCTCTACTGTGTAATAAAAGATGAGGTCACAGTTTTAGACCTTCATCCCTTCTTTTCCATCTTCTTCACTACTTAAAGACAGTTATTCTCCAACAAAACAGTACCTTATTTTTTTTACTAATAGATTTATTTAAAAGAAGACATGGAATGCTTTGTTCTATATCACTCAGAATTCTGTGATGACACTTATGTGTTCCTACTTGACTTAAATATATCAAACTCCTGGTTTTGCTTTTATTTCAGATGTTTCCAGCTTTTGCCTCCCATGTACATCTCTATCACATCGACGTTATCTTTCCCTTCTAAGTGAAATAATTGTCCTTCTTCTCTCTGGCTTTTACAGCTGAATAAAATTTTCTTATAATCATCCCTTTAATGTTTGCCTCAGTTGACATTTGTCAACCCTTTATCTTGAAAATGACCACACCCCGTAATGTACATCTCTCTGATTTTCCAACTTCCTGTCTCCCTCCTTTTCCCATTCACTGCAATTTCCTGATCTTGTAATTTATTCCATTAAAAAAAAAATCTTCTCATGCATCTACACAGAACACCTGTGCATCTGAAACTCTGAGCAGGAATTGGAGGTATTTTACTTTGTAAACACGTGTATGAAGAATATTTCTATATCACAATCTCCACTTTCCTACTATCTGTTGGTCGTACTAAAATCATTGTCTACTCTTACTACTGAAGGCCAGTGCTGAAGAGAATAAACTGTATTTATTGAACAGGGAATGTACTTTTCCAAGTCCCAGAATTAATCTGCCCAGAGGCAAAATGTCTTTGTTCTCTGCTAATGATCCTTTGTCACATCAAACACAGTAATATATTTGTTTCTAATTTCTCCAGCCATCATACTCACTAAGACAGAAAGAAAATTAAGAATGGCAAGGCTTCAGTGTCTAATGTATAAAACAGCTGAGGTGAATGAAAAATACAGGATTTTAAAATGCAATTTTATTTTTTAGAGGCCTTAATATCTGGTTGTTTTACAGGGGAGTTTTTAATCATTGCCTAAAGTATAATCATTATTATGCATGAAATGGTATCTGTCAATTAAATTTGTTGCTTACTAAGGGTTCCATTTGCACATACAAGGCCAGAAAGGACTTCTAGTGAAATGTTCATAAGAGGCAGAAGCATTACTCGTGGAATTAAATACTTCACAGACATATTTAAAACAGACCACTATGTTGTGGCAGAAATAGAAAGCTGACATATTTTTTGTTTACTTTGCTAAGGAAAGTATTACTTTTCATCTCCTGGGCACAACAGACTACACAGCAAAGCTGTACACCTCAGGCCTTTGGAGACATTGTTCGACACAGACACTCCTACTCTAGCTGGGTAAGGACAGGCTTCAGCAGCTTCTCTTGCCCCACCACCACTCCCCAGTGCCCCTGCCTGCCTTTGCTTGAGAGGGGCATTTATTCTCCTCTCTACTCAAAACGCACTAATGCTGTGTGAAGCAGAGACCTGCTGCGGCTTCTCAGGTGGATAAAACTCCATCCATCAGGCAGCAAAGAGGATTATGCTGAAGGCACAGAAGAGCTCTAAAGGTAGAGACTTACAGAACAGCCAAAACTAAAAGAAGTTGTGGAAAGCAGGGAGAGCGAAAGATGTAGGGGAGCTGGGTTTAACTGTTTTTACAGGATCCTTAGGCAGGAAACAACAGACCTACCAGACTTTACATCAAATTCCAAAGTACAACTACATATCACTCTTACCCTAGAAAACTCACTGATCACAACAACATACCTCCTCGCAGGGATGGTGTAGTAAAAAAATTTATAAAAACAAAACCAAAAAAACCTATTAAAAATGTCAGAAGACAAAAGCACTGTTACCAATCTACCAGCCATATGAAAAGCAATGTCAGAATAGGCATTGGTTAAATGCAGGGTTTGAGAAGACCACATGTAAACATGGACGTAAAATATAAATGCATAAAATGACATTAAAGGTGAGTGTTGTTCAGTAAACAAAACATAAAATTAGGTTTCCAGAACTCCTTAAGTGTACCTCCAAGTTACAATCTAAAGTCTTGTAAAAGTTACAAATACTGTTAGTCTATACATTCATCTAAATAATCTCTTTTGTTATGAAAGCATCATAATGATAAACTAAGTTGATAGAGTTATTCTTAGATATTATGTTATATGTATGCAAAACACTAAATTGTTGTACCAATACTGTAAACCTGTCTGTATTGTCAACTGTTCATTTACTTAAAATTGAGTTCAAAACAACGGGGGGGTTTTGTCCCTATGACTTCCCTTTCAAAGGAAACATAAATTCCATGCTTCTAAATCACTTGCAACTTTTGAAGTCCTTTATCAATGATAAGTATGGTGTTTCCTAACAAATAGGAGGTTATTTTACAGCGTGTCTTACGAGCAGAGCATGGTAGATTGGTTTAATTAACATGAAAATATCATAAGTTTTTTGCATTCTGCAGATAATTGCTTTTTTTCTCTATTCACTTTTTGTTAATGGAAACAGAGAAGTTTATCTTTAATATATGATGTAGAATGAAGAAAAAAATATGAAAAAAATAAGCAGTTAATGAAGTGACCTTTAATTTCTCAGTTATCCTTTTAAATTAAATCTAAAATGACTAGAATTAAGCTAGATTTGACAATATGTGTGAAATTATGTTGTGTATCCAAATTACACTATCATACTAAGAATACACATCTGAAAGTAGCTGTCCAGTGGAATGCAATGAAAGTTGCATTTAAATGTTTGTGAGATCAGTTAAATTACCTGACATTAGATTGCACTCCAGTGATTTGAACATAGCATAGTTTACATACTTACAGATATTAGGTGACTACTAATCCTTCTGTTCATAAATTCCTCATGACCAATTAATTTATGCACAGAATTTGCACCTGGGCGTACAGAATTAACACTATAAACTGGTTTAGTTTAGCGTTTAGAGTTGCAGGTTTTTTCTCTATTTTTGATCAAAAATAAAAAGCATCTTTTTCCAGTGAAGTTGCAAAATTTTTATTGTAGGACCCAAAATCAATCTTAAGTGTGTCCCTGCCTCTTTCATGTTAAATTACCTCTAATATGCAGAGTATGCACACTGTGAAAAGTCTTTATCAAGGTGAGTTACAGAAGAAAGTTGGGTTTATTTTTAAACAGCTGCCCCTACTCAGCATATTATCAGCTGTAACACTCAGTAGTAAGACAGGTTAGAATGGCAACCCCATACCTTGGTGGGGGGATGAACAGCAAGGTATTTTCTGAATGTACACCAATGAAACTGCCTAGCCTGGCTGCCAAGCAGAGTACACCAGCCAAGACTGATAGGTTACAGTTCTAGACATTTGTTTGTGGGGGTTTCAATTCCAAATAGGAGGATGCCTCAGAAATTAAAAACAGGTGCATACTTCATGTTTATTTTAATTGGTTTTCTTCATCACTGTAGAACATTTTACAAATGAAAGGTCTCTCTTTCTCAAATAACAAGAGTCCTGAGCTGATTTCATCTTAAAATTTGCATAACCTTTTTCCTGATGCTTTTTCAGTAGTTATTTCATGTAATTTGAGTCCTCCTTTGGTAATCAGGATGCCCAGAAACAGAATTTTTTTGGGGAGAAATTTCTAAATAATTACTTAGCTTCTTCAAGAAAATGAGAGACCTTTGAAGCAATTTTCTTAAATACTTCATCTGACATATCAGGGATAAAAAACATTAGTGTTTACTATCCAACTTCTGGCTTTCCTAGAAACAAACAAATACATGGTGTAGGTCCTTAAAAACCCTCTGCTTTGGAGGATGAAAAATACTTCAGTCCCTTCTGTGTATCAGGCAGAAATTCGAGAAACCCAAGGCTGCAGACTTTTTGCTTGGGTCTGCTACATTTAAAATAATGCAAATTCATTTTGAGATATTGTAGAGGGAACTAAGAAGAAGGAAAATCTCTTTACAGCTTTTAGTAAAATACAGTAGCTAAGCTCTTTGTTGGATCAGACTGCCAAATAAGACAAAGTCATTGTGGAACACAAAGAAAACAGCAGCAGCAGGAACCCTGGTGTCTCCTTGTCAGTATCTGCAGAGACCGTGGGCACCACACTGGGGTGACTTAATTTCTGGATAGTGGGGCCCACTCTCAACAGAATTTTAAGCATCAGTAAAGTCTTTTTGCAAATTATTTATTTTTTTGAGTTAAATGTGAAGGAAACGCACTTGCAGCAAGTCTGGTTCCACATCTAAAAGGAGCAGAAAAGAAACGTACACTGGACATTTGCCACACTGCTACTAGGATGTACAGGAATTTCATCATGAGCAATTAAATCTGCTCAAGGGAAGAGCCATGCTCAATAAACTCTTCTCCCTCTCCTCCTTTTAAAGGCAGCATTTATAAAACCTGTCTTTGTGGATGTTTGTCAATATTCAAAAAGGTTGAAACAAACAGGGTCCTGATTCTTGATCCACAGAAGTGCAATAGGAACCCATGAAACTGAAGTTTTAGAAAACCAGATCTGATGAAAATATTCTGAACTTATTTACAAAACTTAATTCTGAAGAATATAAGACTTCATTTCAGTTTCCTTTTACCAGATTTTACTTAGATTATCATTATGTAACTATGTTTCATGAAAGCCTGTTATGATTCCAAACTGTTTAGAGATAACAATTCAACCAGAAGAATTATGCTACTCACAGTGTGTTTTACATTTAATAAGCCATTGTTCTACCTCATGTTTATAAGGAGAGAGGAGGGAATGAAAAAATAAAAGGAACTAAAAAGATGTTGCATCTTCAATGAGTACAGACATTTTAGATCTACGTGATTTACTCAATTTGTTTTAAGCGTGAAAAGGAATCTTTGATAAAACTGTCATCTTTAAAATATGGTGATATTTCATTTTCTCCCTTCTGCACTATTTAGATTGCTGGGAACTGAAATACTTCCAGCAGTCACTGTGTCCAATTTTTCAGAGCTGTCACTTCCTAGTAAATCTGCTTAAGCAAAATTCTTATATTAGAAAACAGAGCAAACATATGATATAAAATATATTCTATACTTCTTTGTAGGACAACTGGTATTCAAACACACAAAATGAAAAGAACAAGAACAACATCTGGAAGTTCAGTCTTATAGACTCTTAAATCCATAAATCTTGTTCTCTCATGATTAGTTTCCAAAGATGTCTAGAATTAGCTCACTTTTTTTGACTTAGTTGATTTTTTTAATAATAATTATAATCAACACTATAAAATAAAAAAATAATCAAAATTCTATTTCCAAAGAAAGCACTCCATGTCATTAAACCTAAAAAGTACACTTCACCTGAAAGACAGAAAACCAGAAGATGTTTTAACCCTCTCTTGTCCACATGTTCTTTTGGTCAGCATTTGATGCCCTACAAGACACCAACTGCAACAACTGCAACAACTTTACACTTAGGTGCCTTAAGCCTACAATATAAAGAGAACAGACATTTCATGAAATGCAAACAAACCCTGTATTCTGATTAAAAATACACTAAAAAAATGTTAAAATCTTTACTTAAAACATAGCCTATATTTTGCAGAACGAAAAAATACAGGAAAGAAACCAAACCAAACACAGTATAAAATAAAATGTTTCTTTCAAGAGTGAATTTTAAATTCTGGATGCCAAGAAATTTTGCAAATGACAAACTGCAGAACAGTTTTGACCGTTACAGGTCAATAAATATTGTAGCTTATTTTCTGATTTTTAAAAAGATTTTCTGATTTTATTAAACTAATTATACAAAAATCTTACTAATCTTCGAAGTATATACATGAAGAGCTATATAAGATTAAGGTTACTTCCACTGTTTTAGAAAGCCTGTCATGTTACAGGAAAGTCAGTGCTTCTTACTGTACACAGTTCACATCCCAATACTCTGATGGCCCGTTAACACCAAATATGTCACCCTTTAACACCACAGAATCAATGCACTGGAATGTCACGGCACCCTGATGGGCCACAAAACCTCTGTATACATTTATTAGACAAAGATTTTGTATTACTTCAGAGAAGAGAAGTGTCAAGTTAAAATCAATTTCAAGTTTCTTACTAAGAGGGATATAGTCCCAGGTAAATACATGATTTTTTCCAAATTTCACTCAAACAAACATAGGAAGTAAACAAAGAAGTTCAAAGTCATTTATCCATCCCCTTCTGAACAAGAACACTTGTATGTGCACACTGCTCTAAATCCTGTCCCTCATTTCAAGGTTTCTCTTGGCAGCTCTCTCCCACCCAGATCATCATCCACACAGCCCTTGATGAGATCTTCTTTCAGGATAGGATAAGAAAAAATAAATATATAGCCTAATATAAAAATTTTAGTATAATCAAACAATAATATCTCAAACGTTAGGTACAAAAACTATTCTAAATACTATTTCATCCATTTTCTCACAGGATCATCTAAGTATTGAGACTACTAAAGGGCAGACAAGACAATTTCTTACATTTAAAAAGTGTTTATGCAGCACACTACAAGGAATTGGAGAGAAACCTTTCTGACAGCAGTGGAAAATTGCAGATGAGGCAAAATCATCAGTATCTTCTCACAATTAAATTTTAAAAATATTTTCTGAATCTAAGACAAGAAGCAGTGTTGATCATTTGTGTTCCACTGTTGGATAAGCAACACATACTGGCCAATCTGAGATTCCTTGGATGTTCTACAGAAAAAAACCATTTTTTAAAAAACCTGTTCCTGAGCCACAGTGCAGCTGGCAGAGTAAAGATTACTGTCTTTCTTTAACTTCTGGATTTCAAATTATGTCCATTTGACACACACAGACACAGACACATACACACCTGATTCCTCCATATCTCCAAAGCCTTGTCACAAGATAAAAATATATAGGCCTCAGTACTCACATTTCCATTAAAGTACATTAAATACTTAAATTCTTAAAATAAATGCTTCCAAATCCATGTGAAATTTTGTTATTTTCTCAGTTAAATAGCAAATGGCCAACATAGATTAGCATCTATAAATAAATGATAAGCCAAAATTCAAACTAGATTCTTATGAACTTCAGTTTTGTATCAACTTTTTACAATATGCTTCAGTATACAACAAACTACTGCTCTAAAAATGTGATTCTTCAGTTCTTTTTATAAATTCTTCAATTCCTTTTATAAATATGATTTATAACTGTGAGGTGATTAAGTTATCAGTATTGAAGTTGTAATAACCACTCACATGTAAAAAAAATTAAAGTGTTTTTAAGGTAGTAGCATAGGCCATGTCGCTCAGACATTAGAGGTAACTCTATTTCTTCAAAGAAATGTAAACTAAACCATGCAGCCTCACATGACATTTTTCTTTATACTGATATTACATACTGTGATAGAATGATTTTTTTAAATTCTCTCAACACAACTGCTGGCAGTCCTACGTAACATAAGCTACATTGAGGGGATTATCAGTAGGAGTCCCCGCTAATACATTAGCAGCCATCAATAAAAATACTCAAAAGACGCAATGCTGCCATTTTTCTCTGTGAAATCATTGCATTCCATCTCAGAAACTTTTCATACATGTGCTGCTCTCCTTTTCTCTCAATCAATAACATCCAGAACAAGCAAAGTTTAAAAAAAAAGACAATAAAACACCCCACCTGAAGAAAACTCCAAACAAACAACCAAGATAACAAAAAGAAGAACTGAATATTATTTCTGCATGCTGCAATAGAACCTGAAAATTTCAAACCTCTTTGCAAATGTACCTCCAAATAATAGGATTTAGCTGTAAGTCATGCAAATTGCATACCGTGAAGAAAGACAAAGAAAAGGGAAAAAAAATATAAAGATCCCTGAGAATATGAATATCCATGATTCACCTCTTGTGAAGCATTCGCCACACGAGATTGTCATTACTGCTACTTTTCCTGGATGCTTTAATATTTTCACTGACATCTCTCACCAGCTCACGAGTATCTCTTAGCAGACATTGCTGTGCTTAGCTGTAAGTCTCAGGAGGGCTAGAGTACTTTTGCCAATTAGAAATAAGCAAGCTGTTTAATTAACACACCCTTTTCATTAATGGTTTAACCCAAAGCTCACAAAGAGTCTTTATTGTAAACCAGGAACAAAAAAAGGAGTACTAATTAAACACCCTGAAGTTTCTAAAGGGAGAGTTTATTTCAGTACCCAAGGGATTCTTCGAACTCCTCAGAAGACCTCCAGAGCCTTCCAAGAGCACTTGGAATTTCTTATAACTGTCCCATTCACTCTGGAAAAAAAAAAAAACAAAAAACCCAAACTAACCAAAAAAACCAACCCAAAGTCTAAATATTGATATTTTAGATTTCAATGTCTTTGAACCAGACTGAAGTAAAACAGGTTTTGACTCATAGTAACACAAACATAAACTCAAACCTGGAAAACTGTTTCCAACTCTAACCTGGATTCAAGAGATCAGGATGGGCTGATGTGATTTAACTAAATGTTGCCAGCCAAATTTAAAGTGCTGTGCAAGCCACTGTGACCTCATGTTAGACATTACACGGGAGCTAAACTGATGCGGAAGAGGAGAGGAAAGGTGATTCTCTGCAGTGGGCACAAAGCACCTACCAGAGATATAAACAGAAAGGCCTGTTCTATGGCCACAAACCTGTTACTTTCCACCTTTTTTCAGACTTTCTGTGTGCATTTTATTATATGTGTGTGGTGAATATGTTTTCTCAAAATCAGTTGGTAGATCTAAGAAGTAACAAGCAAAGGTTTCGAACTGGGTGTGGGTTTGAACTTAGAGCTTCTGGTGCAAGAGAAAGAGCAGCTTACCTGGAGACAGACAGCAGTGATCTTTGCTTCAGCTATCCACCTTGCTGCCTCCTCACAGATATCTACGCCCACAACATGAAACTCCAGACTGTTTATGAGGCAGCAGCTAAGAGCTGCAGTTTACAGCCTGGTAGAGTGAGGCCAAAGAGCACTGATTCTTTAATATTTGGGTTTCAACTTGCACTGACCCAATAGCTGCTGCATGAGCTATTATGCTGCTCAGGAGCAACAAAGTGATATATAGACAGGGGCAGTAAGTGTCAAAAAGTTAGTCACTAACACCCATGAATCAGACCTCTAAAGTGGAGTGGTTATGAAGTGACTGTAAATGTAATGTGCTTTCAGGGAGCAGAAGCAGTATTATGCTACTTTATTCTCCCTTATACTCACATGTACTTAACCACTTCTAAATTTGCTAGAGTCCAACTGAATGGCAATACAAGAAAACATGACCAGATTTTGGAAACCTGTTAGAGCTAAGGCTCAAAATACCAGCCATTCAGACTTTCTTCACCTGTCTTCCTTCCTATCTTAGTAGCAGACCATTGCCTTACTAGTTTCTATACATTTATTTCACTAGTAATCAGAGACTTAAGAAAACTCTTTTTTTTCCTTTTGTATATTATGAGACCAAACCTATGTATTTGCTTGTTCAGAACATGTATTCAGTTTCAGATGTTAAATTCAAGATTTTTGTCATAATGCCAATGAAGTATTTTTTAGATTCAGACAGATCCGAAGTTCTACAGGTCCATGCCTCATTACACCACAACCAGCAACAAATAAAATCCTGTGGACTACTGTCACAGACAAATGAGGAATGAACAAGTTTGCAGTACAAAAATTGATCTACTCTTGTTATACACTAACAGACCAGAATTTTGTTTACAAATTAGATTTTAAAATATTTATTTTGTAAATCTTGTTTATAAATACATTATGAAATGTGTGTAGGAGTATTTCTTTATCCATTCTTTTGTGGTGCTAGTATTTTAGAAAAAAATTTTGATAATATCAGTGATAGTATTTCAATTCTGTGTTTCTAGAAACAAAAAATCTGCCACCTACTACTGCCCACATTAGGAAAAAAACCTCTAAGGAAACACGGTATTAAAACCACTGTCAACTACATTCAATCACAGTATGCCTAGAGATCCAAGAGTATATCAAAATCCACTGACCCAAAGATTTCACAGTTTCTTGTTTCATGATTCAGTGAAAAGGATATGAATGAACAAGTGAGAGAAGAACAAATAGAAGTGAATCGGGACATGCTCTGGAACTCTAACAGGCAGCTGGGTTCCAGCCAGGAGTCTGCAGTTGCTTCTTTTTCCTCCCTAAGGAACAGCTCGAGCATACTGAACTGCTTCTTCAGCTAACAAAAAGAAGCAATTTTTACATTCCTAGCCTGCAAATTTAAACTAGTCCCAGTTCCATACAGAAAATACTTTAAAATCTAATCCTTATTTCAGGCTGTGCTCCAAAATCCTTTAAAAAAAAGTTTTAAAATATATTATACAGAAAACATTCACTGTGAGATCTCCTTCAATAAAATCATATGTAGATGGGATACACAGCAGCAGACTGGTACAGCCCTCTGGAGTAAACATTTCTTCTCCCAACTCTGAATATTTTTTCTTTTCCAATTCTCTCATCCTAACAATTAACATGTATCTGGTCTTGCCTGCAGGAGTTATCTTTAGAGGCACTAATCACCCACTGCTCTTCTCTGCCTGTAGTGAGAATTGTCTTTATACATCTGCCTGAAAAGCAAGCTTTTAATGGTTTAGCATAATGCAATTTTATTTTATAAACTATTTTTTTCCTAGTAATTTTATAATTTTAATTTTAATTCTACTTGCCCAATTACCTCACTTTTACTTTGAATTTTACTTTATGCTCAAATGAGTAAACAGAAATCAGTAAATGGTACCAATATGGCAAATAACTTTTGTTGGTCATTTTATTTTAATTGCTTCCACTGATCTACAAATATTACATTTTAATAAAAGTAGTAAAGGGGTTATCCAATGAAATGGAGTAATAATAAAGGTAATTAATCTAAGGACTCACATAAATATGAGAAACAAGGGGGGAAAAGTGAAAATTATCATTATTAAAAATAGGAGGAAATCTTTGAGTATTTTCTTCTTATGAAGCAAAGTGGATATTTTTCCTATTTCTTTGAACAAATCTTAGACATGTTATTTCATTAGATCATGAAATACAAAACATAGAAGCATAGTTGCATTTACCCAAAGGAATAACAAAAAAGTAGAGCAACATAGTTATGCAGTATTTTTGAATGCTGCTTTTCAAATCACATTTTATTCATGAAACTTAAAAATCAAGTATATTAAATGAGAATTTTTTCTACTGTTGAACTTAAAAATCAAAGCTGTGTTTTTCCAGAGGTTAATGTCTTAAAAAAAAACCCTATTTCTATTTTGAAAACTATTTTTCAAACAGATGCCCACATGAATTAAGACCTCATTTTGGCAAAGGGTTCAGCTGAAGCATAAGAGCTGTATACTGATATCCTGATCACATATGTATGTACCTATAAGACTGAGATCTCCATACAGTATTGTTCTCTTCTATCTTGAAAGAAATATTACCTTCCCTGTTCTTTCTATGAACAGCTTTGTTAAAGTCTCCTCAGTCACATTTTTCTCCTTCTGCCATTTCCTGCTCAAAAGTGTTGTACAGAATAACAAAGGCTGACAATGAAATAAATGGCAAAGCAAAAATTATGTGGAACAAAACAGCAAAACAAATTCTTGTTCCCCTTTTCTCTATCAGCAAAGTACTGAAGAAATTGTAAATTCATTAAGATCTCTCTCTGAAACCAACAAAAAATTTCTGAAGGGCAGAAGAGGAAAAATAATACATAAAGTATATTTTCTCCTCCAGGAACTTCGAGAGAGTCATCAAGCCCATGAGCATAACCCATGAACAAATAAATCTATTCTTTGCAGCTTCCATTAGAAGAAGTTAAACTTGAAAGGAAGCCTTGCATTAACCATGGTAATAGCAATGACGTGCTTACCTCCACAGAAAGAAGAAACTAGAATTGCTACAGCTGATGTATTTCACTCCTGCTTTCCTAACTTTAGAAGAGCAGCAATGCAGATGGATTTAATTAGCAAATCCAGACCACTGGATTAATGGCTGATACATGAAATGCACTATCATCTACAGAGTTAGTATTTCAACATTAAAAGAACTCAAATTAACTTAGACAAACAAATGAAAAAAGAAGAGTTTGAAGCAGCAGGAAATCATATGACCAAACTAATAATCTAGAAGAATAGACTGTAGAGTGGTAGCAAGTAGTTTGGTCTGTAGGATCAGGGCAGTGTCTCTTTGACTGCCAAGCTTGGCACAAATTCCATAGTTATCTCTGTGATTTACAGGTAGGTTTATGCTGCAGGGCCTAGTAAGATTGGATTGCTTAGGTAATGGAACCAGCTTAGTTCCAGTGTTAACCAACTGGTTAGCTGTGTATGACTGTGTGCAACTACAAAAACACTGAACTCATATTTTTAAGGGTATTTTTTTTGCAGTTCATTTTGAATTCCATACTGCCATGACTACCCAAACGAACTAGCTATGTTGCTATATCCCCATTTAGGGTGTGACTACAATATAATAAGTGCATCCAGCCTCTAATAAACATCTCTGTGTCTGGTATTTAGTGTATCTCTCAAATCTAATACACATATTTTTTCAAAGAACATTCAAATTTTCACTTGACTAGAAGTGAAAATGCAAAAATATGAAACTGTCATTTTCTTCTAGGAGCTGTTTTGATTTTGGTTTTCTAGGAGTTGTACTAGTTTTATTTATTTTGGTTAATGGTCATTCTTTGTTAGTAGGTTACAAAGTTTATTCAGACCGTGTGATCTAAAGCCAGAATTGAAATAATCTTAAGTGACTGAAAGAGGATATAGACTAGAGGTTGAATCTTACTTGCCCAGATCAAATGACCACAGTACTAGCATTCTCTATGGCATTGATGTCCAGGTAGTTGGGAAAAAAAAAAAAAAAAAAGCATTTGGTATCTATTCACAGTTTGTTGTCAGGAAAAGGGTATGCAAGTGAGATGCCATAGGAATATTTCTTGTGTTTGGTTCAATATTTCATTAATCTTGAACAGTGGTGTACACTTGTGGAAACTGTGGATGACCCAACACAGGGAAAGGCTGTGAGCACCAGAAAGGCAGCAAGATTCAAGTTCAAATGACCTTGAGAAATCCACAGACTAAACTCTGTAGCAGAACTGTAGCATTGAAGAAAAAGGGTGGAAAATCACAAATACAAAGACAATTACTTTTTATGGTGCCTCACAGGAAGGAATTGTTACAATGGAACAAAAAATTATAGCAGAGTGACAATGAAAATTAAGCCAAGATGTGTAGTAAAGGAGTAAAACACTGGGAATCCAGGAAAATGAATGTTAGTTCATGGGACACTGAGAAAAACATTTTCTATTCAGAACTGGTAAGACTTCAGTTATAATAATAAACACTGTTTGGTACTAGAATTTTTCTGATTGTGTCTGCTGACAGATATACTGACAAATCAGGAAGAATCCAGAGGACAGCAACAATGAGAAGCCTGTGAAACATAAACTGCCTTTCTTGATGCTGCCTTATCAAAACATAACAAAACACTAATAAGATTGACCAAATTATTATAAAAGAACAATGAAAAATTTTTTTCTGTGTACACTAAGGAGAGGCAAAAATGAAACTACCTTACCCTTCACGTTACCATTTCAATATGCTGATTTAGGCATTTATTGCCCTCTTCAAATCCCATTCACTGACTCTCCCTTTTTGTCTCCTGCCTGTTGAATGCTACGTATTTCTCACATTCATTTCTCTCAGTCAAATGTTTCTATTAAACAATTTTTGTTTGTTTTTAAGCAGTTAAAGAATACAAAAATCCCAGAAGTGACTGCCAAATGCGGAGAAGGCTTGAGAAGTTGAGGGACAGAGGTGAAGTACTCTTAAACAACACAGAGAATCACAGCAATAGCAGTAGCAAAGATTTTAGGTAAAAAAATACACAATAATTATAAATTCTAGTTCATTCTACCTAGATAGCCAGTGAATGTTCCTTTGTAAAGGTTTTGAAGAATTAAGATGCAAGGTGTCTTTAACACTACATCTCTAATACTTCTGCAACTTTTGTACCCTTGGACAAAAATATCTAACAAATAATATGCTGGGTGGCATCAAAGTTGCCTGTGCCTCTCCTGCTCATTCTGAGTTTCTAAGTTTGTGGTCAAAGCAAAGTAGAAAAATTATTTAAAGCAGCATCCATTACCTTATATTAAAACAATGAAAAATTACAGCTCAAACACTTAATGAAGAAACATTTATGAGGGAAATCAAATGTAAAAAAGCCACCATTCATCATGTGCTTAATACTTGTTCCATTAGCCTTTTCCCCGTGTTCCTTTTAGGTAGTATAAACATAAACAGAATGGATTGTTATGGCTTCTCATTTGTGAGTTTCTTAAAGATAATGGTTTAATAGACAAACCTCTCATAGGTAATAGTTGTAGCCCGAGGGAAAACAGTCCAACTATGTATTTTTGGTTTACTACCCTTTCAATATAGATCTCCATTTACTGTGTCAGTCCTGTGATTTGCTGCTATGAACAATATAATCTTCAGCCAACTATTTTGTTTGGAAATCTAGTCCACAAATTTATCTACTGTTCATAACATGCCATTTAGGAACATGTCAAAAAAATAAGTTCTTTTCACATCCCTCCTCCAAGAAGCATAACTGAAGCATAACAAAAAGCATTACTTTAACAATTAGATCACTCAAAAGAAACATGGACATGCTTCCAAAAGCAGACATTGCAGTCATTTATAAACTGAGTTATCTCAGCACTTTCAAATTTCTCAGAACTACTTTAAAAAAATAAAAGAACATTTAATATGGTACCCAATTAAAATTCAATCCCTTATTTCCTTTCCTTTTTCCTCAGAACACCATTTCTACATTTACGTGCACTTTGAAATCTCTACCACAGGCTGACAATTAAGCATAATGTTCTGGGCCAAGAGGTTACTGTCCCCCTTTTTACCAGCTGCTTCTCCCTACTCTTTCCTGTTGGATATAAGAAGCTCCTCACATCTGCCAGAAGTATACATGTAATCACTTCTCAACTCAGTTCTGTCAAAATGGTTTCCTTTACAAAAAAAAAAAAAAAAAAAAATCAAGGAACCAACCAAAACCCCAAAATAAGTAAAACCAACCAATTAATCACAAAAAGAAATAAATAAACTAAACAAAAAAAAATCTGGTTTGAAAATATTTGAGTTAAACTGGAATTGCATGTCTGAATATGTCCTAAAGGCAATTTATTTTTAAAGTTCAGAATTCGAAGCTTCTGTTTACAATGACAAAGAATGATAATCAACTTATGCTTCCCAGATGGTTTTCAAGGCTCCTTCTTTAACACTCAGAGGCTAAAATAGGGAACATCTGAAGGTAAATAAATTTTTTCTTCTCTACAAGATCAAATATTGACATGTTTAATAACACATCATGCTGTCTCATACAGTTAGCTTCATCTAAGACTGTGGACAGCATCATGACATATTAAGATATCATCATTCTGCCTATCCAGAACAGTGAATCCATGCTTTTAGATTTTCTTTATCATTATTCCATATGATTTTAACATATTACCCTATACAACTGTAGGTTATACAGAAACCTTCAGGAACTCTGTTATAAAAGATTTTATTACTAAGTTTGATAAAATTTGACATTTGATGTAATTTCAGAAATAACTATTTACAGATATTATTCAGCATAACATAGCAACTACTAGCACTGAATAAATCTGAAAAAATATACCGCTAGTCAATCCAAATAAAACCAGTTTGATAAATCTCTTTTCTGCTATGAGTAGGTATATGTAATGATGAACGATCTGTCCTGAGTCCATGTGAATTCTTAAATAAGTGTTTATCCAGAAGAGTCTCAATGCTAAAACTGCCAATGGTTTTGCTATTCAACGCACATTAGATTCTGAGACAGAATTGACAATTTCTATCTAATCCTCTGTGCTGCCTCATGACACAAGCCAAAACAGTGAATTTGATTCAATTGTTTTATTGCTTTGAAAAGGTGAACTTTTGCTACTATTATGATGAACTTATCATTAAGACTGAGTAACTTGAGGAAAAGAATGACAGAAAATCATAGCTCACCTAACTCCTTAGAAATAATCTTAAAATATAAGATAGTTAAATAATTAGATGGCTGTATGGCATCTGGCCGAGATGGAGTTACTTTTCTTCACAGCAGCCCATTTTGTATTGTGCTTCAGATTTGTGACTGAAATAGTGTTGACAGCACACCAATCTTTTCTCTGTTGGTGAGCAGAGCTTGCACAGAATGAAGGCTTTCTCTTTTTCCCCATTCTGCCAGCAAGTGAGCCTGGGGTGAGCAAGAAACTGGAAGGAGATGCAGCCAGGACAGCAGACCAAAATGACCAATAGTGATATCCCATGCCATATGATGTCCTGCTCAGCAAGAAAAGCTCGGGGAAAGAAGAAGAAAGGGGGTATGTTTGAGATTATGGCATTTGTCTTCCCAAGAACTCACTACTTGTGGTAAAGCTGTGCTTTGAGGCAGTTGCTAAACACCTGTGTGCCAGTGGGGAATATTCCACTTTGTGTGCACAGCTTTCACTTCACCTACAAAACTGCCTTTATCTCAATCTGCAAGTCTTTTCATATTCTTTCTATTCTCCCCGCCTCCATGAGAGAAGAGAGTGAACAAGCTATATGAGTGCTTGGCTGTTGGTTGGGGTCAACTTGCAACAATGGTCAAAGTAATTTACTATAATTAAACAAAAATCAATGCTAAAGCTGAAAATCTCGTAAGAACATCAGCATTATGTCAGTGTTTAATACATGCTACAATCAATCTTTTTACATTTTATATAATTTCCAGGACAGTATTATCATGTGATCTTAATTTTTTTCAGTCAAAAAAGACCCTAATTTTGTCAAGATTTTTGCAGACTAAAAGTTCTTACATTGCAAGACAATCTCTTTCCTGTTAAAAGCTTGTATTGCGGTGCTTTATGAACAACTCTGACAAAAAGAAAACCTCTCAGATTCCAAGCAATTTGAAATAAAATATATTTTCTCATTAAAAAAAAAAAAAGGAATTAAGTGATACATTTGTGCTTATATCACTACTGCAGTTGCCATGTTACAGCCAACTTCCCAGCTATTTGATGGATGATTAGTGATGTACAACAGCCTGTCCTCCATAAGGCAAAAGGGATTTCAGGATATATTCTAATGAACCATATTAAAGGCTAGTAGCTCACATACACCTGATACAATTTTTTCAAGCATTGCCAACTGTTTTTATCAATCCCAAGCATGTAAGTGGATAATAAAGATTGATTGAGACCAGAAGTATTTGAATTTCAGCATAATGGGGTTTGGAATGGCATACCACAATAGTCTCCCTGAACTGCTTTATGTAGCTAGAATTACCCACATTTCATGTACTGCTCTTGTGAGTTTTATCCGTGATGAAGTTGAAATAGGACTTTTATTCCCAACATCTATTTGTCATATAATTTTCAATATGTTTTAGGTACTGAAAATTCTCATACTTTGGCAGATTTTTTTCTCCTACTTTAAATACTACCCCTCCAGACATCTAAGAATCATCTGAGAGTCACAGAATGATATTTAAGTGGGGTTTTTTTAATCTTAAAAAACTATTCTGTACTTCTTTCCTTAGGTATTTAAGCATGCATCAAACTCTGATATTAGGAGTTGTACTATATTTCTTCTACTGGTATTAGACATCTCAGAGCTTTTATATCTGCATTAACTCTAATGCATTTTTATTAGCTTACTGCAATGGGAAATTCCAATCATGCCTCAAGAACTAAACAAGTACCTGTCAGAACATTACATTGTCAGAATTTCCTGAGGTTCACTCAATACCACCAAGGCCTGCTGATAACTAGTTACACTCTATTTAGGGAGAGCTCTTGGCATTTTGTGGTACCCATGGCCATCCTGAGATAATGTATTTCCCAATGACAGGAATTTAAGTTCCTACACAACTGTAGGGATTTCAGTTTTAGTGTTAAGAGAATGTTTCAATTGCCACTTTGCAGGAATAGATGTAAAAGTATCACGGGACATATTCTACTTTCAGTTATATAAATGTAAATTTAGAATATTTTTTCTAGTGTGCTTTTGTACCTAAGCTGAAATGAGAATTGGAGTTCATAGTTCCATTGGTAATATTCCTACAAAAAGCAGTTCCAAGTGGTTAGTGGGAAGTGCTGTGGGCATTATTTTTCCCATGAGATTTTACTTAGTAGTCATATATTGGAAAGAGCAAAAGAACTCTGATTCTGTAGAACACTGTAATCAGAGTAGCAATGCTGATATTTATATTAGAAAGATTTACCAAAAAACCCACCTTTTTTAAGCTTTTAGAGAGTCAGAAAAACAAGTTAAACTTAGTTAAGAATAATCATACCTACCAAATAATATTATAGGTATTATTTTGTTTTACTTTGCTTTTTTGTTCTACAAGTAATAGTCTGAACAAAATCACAAGGCTGATGTTTATGAGTGATTTTTCTAAGTGCATACAGAAAATATATTGGATGCAAAAAATATATTTGTGAAATGCAGTCACTTAAAAGTCTACTTCATCTTTTAAGTATATCTACATTCAGTCACCAAATGAAACTTTATTTTGCATATGGAAATATGTTTATACATTAATATCTTGGCACATATCTGTGACAAAACAATATCTTTTTACTTTTAAAGAAGTCCATTACTGCAATACACTAAAAGCTTTCTGAGTGGACAGTAAAGTGTTATTTATAGTAGTAAATTGTGCAGGGTCATGGCACGTGCTCAGTTTCTGATAAGCGAATATCCATAGCACTAAGTTATCAGCATGACCTTCAGCACAGTTTTAGTTCATGCCAACCAGCACCTGGTCCCCAAGAGTGTTTAGGCACAGTTCAGCAGGCACCACAGTCCAGGAACCATTCCCAATATGTAGTTTGGACCCAGTCATCCCGTTCTGAGTGGTAAGAGAAATGTGGTAACTGGTCTTGCAAAGAACAGGCACGATCCTATGAATTAAATTATGAAAATTAAATAATTTTTTGCATAAAAATCTAAAAAGCTCAAAATGAAACTCTGGAATATGGCTTCAAAAACTCTGCAGCAACTGTAGCTGCATTAGCTCCTTGCCTATTACCTGGGGGTAAAAGCAGGAAATAGATGTTGTATTTTATCATTGTACCTGAATATTCATGTAAAAATGTAACCTGTATTTTTCCTTAAAATACTATAGTAATGCCACAGTTCATATACACAGAGAGAGAAAAGTCAAAGCCTCATCACACAAGGTCAACTTTTAAAAAAGAAATTGAAACAAATTACAGATATCACAGTTATTTTAAAAGAAAGCAAAAACCTCTGCCTTTCTTCTACCAAGATAGTATCAAAATAAAATTCTACACTGATATTGCACTGCAGGATACTACACAGAACACATAATGAAGATTGTCCTCAAGAAGGTCTCATGAGAGGATAAATGCTGAAACTGCAATGAGTAATACACTAACTCCTCTGGCATCCTCTGGGAACATGATTACTTGGAAGAGACTATGCTGACATTTGTAACTCCTTATCACAGATACTGTATTAGCTGTTCTCTTCTACTGGACTTTGCCTGCTGGGATTACTGGAGAAGAAAGGGATACTCCTGAGTATATCAGGGTGAATTTCGATCACTTCCGAAAGCCAGCAGACAGACGCTTACATAAGGTGCTTGGTCCCTGATCACTCTCACAGAGGGTGAATGAAACAGTCATACATTTATACAATCTGCCAGAGTCTTTCCTTAGGTAGGTCAACTAGAAATTTTATGTTCAAAAATTTTAAATCATCAAAGAAATATCAAAGAACATGTAATGAAATGTAATTAATTATTTCAATGCATTGCACTGAGACTGCTCCACCAGCAACCAATGGAACATAGCAGCGATCAATCAGTGCATAAAATTGTAGCCCTGTACTCTGGTACGTTATGCTTTTTAAAACAAAACCAAAACCCACAAATTTAAAAAATACAAACAAACTTTTGAAGATGTGTGTGTGTAAATTTATGTGCTAAAACAGACCCTGTTCAAAATGAGAGGCTTGTTACTTGATCACCAGACAGGGTCTGTCTTAGCACATAAATTTGCACACACACATCTTTAAAATTATCTTTATAAAATATGGCATACCACTGTTCATTGTATACTCTGAATGATCAGTCCTATAAAATATTGTTGTATAAACGATGTTAAATACAGTTGTAAAAACACTCATACTACAAATGCATTCAAGTTCCCACTCTCTCTATTCTATTTCTCATGCCTTTTTTGATGCAGACAGCCATTTAATTTTGTAGTTTGCACATCATTTGAATACTCTTTTTTTAAAATGATACATTTTGCATGAATGTCATATTTGATTTTAAAAATTAAGCTTTAAATGGTAGAGTATATCTATTTAAATATAAAAATAATACACTTCTAATGCATATGGACATATTTTTTTCTTCTAAATTGTCTTCTGCTTGAATTGAAAGATTTTACTAAAATAAATGCAAACCAGCCTATATGCATGTGCAGGTGCTAAGTCTCAAAAAATACTTAATTTGTTAGCTAAAGTAAAAAATCCAGGGTAGTAACTTAAAAAAAAAATTGTATTATTTTTCTCACTTAATTTATTATCATAATTAATGATTGATATAATTAAATATATTTATTACTCATTATATCCTATGTAATTAATAATTAAATTATCATGTAGAATATCAATTCAACATTGCAGAATAATAATTAATTCTTTAAAGTAAGCAACAATATTATAATTACATCAGAGATGTCAAACAAAAATCACCTTTTGATTAGTATTGGATAAACATTAAATAGTGAAAAACAGGCTTTTTAGGTATTGAAAATAACAACTCTATTGACTTAACAGTAAGTCTGAGAATAAATAGCATATAAAAATATCAACCGGAGGTCCTGTAAACACAATATTCATCAGAGAATGTAGGACTGTGCCTTTTATTTGTTTTCCGTATGTTTCACATATGAACTCTGTTTCTTTGTTTTTAAAACTGGGACACAGAAGTACTAAACCACCGATAACATGAGGGTTTCATTTCAAAACAGATACAGTTCAAGATCAGAGAAAGGGATAGAAAATACCCCTTCAAACCACTTTGAAAGTCCTCATCTTCTCTTTACAGGTCACCTCCCCCCAGTGGGAACAACACAAACAGCTCCGTATCAGCAACGCGCTGCTCCCCAAATGGTCTTTTGCTAGAACAGAAGTCAAGCCTGCATTAAAGCAATAGCTTGGAGACAGGCACAGCTAAATCTTCCATGTCTTCTCCAAATCCACTAAACCAGAGACTAATAACATAAGAGAGATGACATTTCTAACTGTGTGCTCAGTCTGGCTCTTTACCTGTCTTGGTTCTATATAGATGACAAATCTACAAGAACAGGAACATAGATGTGGCCTTAAAAATTTTTTGCACTGATTGACATTAAGATCCTGTAATGTTAGAGAAACCAGTCACAGAAACTAGTTGCACAGTTTATAAAATTCTTTTTATCAGTCTGAAACTGATAGACCCCTAGAAATCCATAGACTACGTCTAAAATATTTGTGAAAACTGATCAAAAAGACAATTATTTGTGTAATATCACCATGTCTGTGTGAGAAATACATTTGAAGAAATAAAGGTCAATAAAGTTAAAAAGTTGATTATTCAAAGTCCAGGCAATTTATATATTATGTTGTTTGGACATGAAGGGTGTATAGGTCATGTATAAGGAATTATATTTTAATAACTACATCCTGCTATCCTACACAAGACATGTGAAATAAGAGTTACAGAATCTGCTGTAAGAACTCATGGTACTGAGTTACTGCTTCTTATCATAGACACTGCAAGAGTCTGTAGGACCTCTCTGTCACAGCATTTTATTCTTCACAAAGACGTATTCAGTGACATCCCACATAGCTCTCATCTGCAGCTAGGCAGACACTTATCAAGGACATACGAATCCATGCTAGTCAGATAGATCCCTCTGAACCATTTCAGCTAAAATTCTTGCTGCACCTCTGCCTGCTCAGCCACTATATTCCTGTATGCAAAATTTTCTGTGATTATTTGTGGGTTTTTTCCTTCCTCCTAGGGAAGAAAAATTACATTTTTTCATTTTCTCAATTGAATTCCTTGATCTACCCCACAACTTTTTCTTCCTCAAAAACATCAGCTGTTTCTCAGCAAGGAGAGAACAGAACATAACTTTGAATGTAAATATGCAGATTTTTTGAAATATTTATTAATCTTACACTCAGAACAGTATAGTTTTTTTCTTTTCAAAATTAAAACATTGTGTATTAGAACAACTGCATTACTACTTTTACTTTATATTGTATTTCTAGAAATATATTATGTATTTTAAGGGTAAAGAAAGGTCAGTGACAGAAATAGTTTTTATAAAGCCACCATATGAATAACACTGAAGAAATTATAAGAAAACACTATACAGTGTTATCACAAAGCCAGCATAGTATGACTTTTTCTAACAGACAGTTCTCACAAACTGGCTTGCAAACAAACAGGATTAATCTTGCAAACAGGAATTTTGTTTCTTTGAACTTTCTTAAATTACCTTTCTAATGTCTTTTTTTTGGTGGTTATTGATATTATTAAGTTTTTGGATATGAGCATTTCTATCTAATTCTTGTGTCACTTTTTCTTCCTGAAGAGGTTCAATTTAGAGGAGAATTTACCAAATCTCTTTCATAATCTTCAGCACTGACACTATGACGAAGAAGAAACAGTGCATTAACATCTGATGTTCCTACAATCAAAAAAAACCAAAATCCTGGTTTTTAGCACATTTATATACAACTTCTGCGTCTGTATCATGACACAAAATTGATCTAACTGCTATTTTCTCTTGACTCTTACTGTTCAAGCTGTATTTGTTAGATAAATGCCAAATAGAGGACAAAACATAAAACAGTTTAAGATATTGTGGCTGCCGCATGTTATCTTAGTTATTAGGAAGGCTATAAATATTTTCTAGCATATCAGTTTGCATATTCCTCATTTTCTAGGCTTAGATACAGAGAGAACAAAATCCATCAATGTTATTTATGACATGTAATATATACTACAAGTCTTTTTTTTTTTTTAATTAACTCTGATGTTTACTGACTAAAAATTGCCTAGGGCAAGAGGACAAAGCAAAGCATCAAAATTCTCTGCAAATGTGAGGTGAAAGCAAAGCATGCATAAATCCTGATGATGATGAACTCACAGTCTCCTATATCACCATCACACCACAGCTTGCATTTCCATCATTGATGCTTTTTACTCAAAATATCTAAGGTAAACAGCTAATTTCCATTTTTAGAAGTAATTATATGACCTGGTATCTGGAGAGAATATCCATAAAGCACTTGCATTTTGCTTACTTTCCTAACTCCCCCAATCATTTCCCACGTTTCCAGAAAGTACACACAGGCAACAGATGAGAGGGCAGAAGGCTGCAAAGCTGCATTCTTTAGCACACCTAGACCCTCTGTTCCTATCACCTGCTTCCACTACCAAACACACTTGTCCATGCTCCAACAGTCAAAATATTCAGAAATACCTTAAAATATTTTTATTATAGGTCTGCATCACCATTTGTACAGATGAAATATAACACAAAAAAAAAAATTCAAAACTTATACCTGCTTCTGAAAAACCATGGGCAGCTGGAATCTCATCCCAATTCAGTGAACCTAGAAACCACTTAAGCTAGTCTTCTGCTATGATCAATGGAGAGAGAGGTCCAGGAGACAGTACATAGCTAAAGGAGATGGAATAACTTGACTCAAGGTATCTATCCCTCTTCATTTAAATTGTCCCTAAATAAGTAACTTGTGTTACAAGCAAGCTGAGGTGAGATAAACTGGCCTAAGGGTCAAAGTACACCTCTAAGTAACAAACTCTTAAAAATACAATTCTTCATTAAAATTGGCATTTGAACTTCATTCTTGCCAGAAGAAGTCAATCTAATATAAATATAGAGATCTAACAATAGTTCTGTTGTTTAAAATACATTCATACAAGTGAGTTAAGCATAATTCTATCCAGTTAATTACATCTTTGTAGAGAACAAAGAGTTAGACTAATACAGGGAAATTTTGAAAACCTTATCCCTATACAGTCAATATGCATAAAGTTAAACTTATTTTAATAGTGCTAAATAAGACCAGTATACTCTAATATTATGATAAAATATCTACTATATTTTAACAATGAAATACAAATTTAACATGTGAAGAACGTAGAGATCTATTATCCTACGATCAACATAAATCAGTAAATAAGAATTTAACTCTAATGTGCTAAAAAAGTAATAGAAAAGTTTTAAAAAATGGAAAAAAAGGAAAAGAAAAACAAGACGTTTAGTAACAGACACTATGTTCACAAGAGAACCAAATTTAAACTCTGTTAAGATGCTGAAACCCACTACACTTCATGCACTAATGTATTGCAAGCCATCTCTATAAACATATATAAGATACATCATCTTATCAGAGTAATTTCAAACTGTCCTCTTATAACACTTTGGACTCTGACTTGCAAACTAGAATCTAGAGTGTGGATAAAATTCTGCACTCAACAAGAACATTGGTTCCATTGGTGACCGCTATGCAAACTCGTAACATGATCATGAAACAAAAAACCACTATTATCTACTTCCTACAGACAAGAAACCAAAAGTGTGATATTGAGGGCATGTCTAGAATAAAACAGATCTGAATCTATGTTAAAGGACATTATGACAGCATGCTGTTAACAAGGTTCTGTATTTCTCACGTGGATTCTTTCTCACACAGATTCTTCCTCTCCTTCCCTTAAATACAAATGAGAATACTTGACTTAAAATAAATAAATAAATAAATAAATTCACCAAACCCCACGTTTTGATGTAATTTCATTATTTTGCAGTTTGTTAATGTATTTATCTGCCAGTCATCATGAAATTTCTTCTATTTAAGACTACTCTAAGACTTAGAACAAATTTAAATCCAGGGCATAGGAAAAGTACAACAAGACTACATCATACAGTACTACAGCATGCATTAATGTAATGAATTAAATGGGATTACTGGGTACTATGCACAATGGATAGATTTTTGCAATGATTTTTATTATGTCTGCTCCATACTGTAGATGCTAAATATTTATTCAGCTTGAGCTCTAACAATAGGTCATCAGTGTGTTTCTATTACTTTGTCTGTACCTCTCTTTTCTTTCTGTGCCTGTAAAATGCCAACACATAATTTAATAATGAACCGCCAAGAAGATAGGTAAATGTTTACCCAGAATTTTCCAGTCTGAATAGCTTTCTTTTAAATTCTCTTAGCCCCTTTTAAGACTGTGTGATAAACCCTTAAATTCTCTTAACCCACTCCAAGGCTGTGCTATAAACCATGAATCTATTCATGGCTTGGATCATTAATGAGTAAGTATATTCCTGCCTTTAAAAAGAGTTGGCAAAGGCGTAACATTGCCTCATTTTCCCCCTTCACTGTCAATTACACACAAAGTCACAGAATAAGCTTCTCACAAATCAGGCTTCCTAGCTCTTGAATTATGGAAAAGTAGAGAACATGGGCACTATTTCATTTGTGCTTGAAATACTTAAGCCTCTTTTGGAAAGAAAAGGTTTCATGAAAAACAGAGGATTAGTCATAAAACTGACATCGCCTCTGTTTATTCTCTACAGCAAGGTCAGCCATAGGTGTTTGCCAGACTGGGATGGTGTTTGCCAGACTGGGAATTTGACTTGGGATATTGATTCATGGAAACAGAAATCAGCCTGAGTTGATTTTTGTAAGTTTGGGTTGGTTTGGGGGGTTTTTGGTGTTTGTCTTAGTGGATTTTTTGGTGTTTGGTTTTGGGGGTTTTTTGTTAATTTTGATTTTTTTTTTTTTTTTTGTTCCTTTGGTTTTGTTATTATTATAACAGAAGGAAAACCCCTCTTTGGGAAAACAGTACACAATGAGTCATACAGATATGCTGCTATTTTATGGGACAGGGAAAATCTGTAAATGAAGTTCTTTCCTGTCTTCACTAGCTTACCATTCACCATATATGCTCAAATCTTCAAACATTTAAGGTTTTAGAGCAGAAGTTAATTATTAAAAATAAAAACCCGATGAAGCAACACCTACAAGAAACTAATAGTAATATAGATCTCCAACACTTTCTGCAAACCAGCAGAAAGAACAAACTTGAAATAATATTCAGACTCCACATTTTCTTAACATTTGGCCTCTTGTTGCAGTATCTGACTATTACAGTATTAGAAAAATAACCTGTTTTGGAGGGAAAAACAGAGACTGAAATTAAAATCCAAAAAATTTCAGGCTTTCACTGGGAAGATAAGTCCAAAATTGCAGAGCAGAAAAATTGGGATTAGAAAATAGATAGTATGGGAGCCCATGGTACATTTTATGTGGGCAAAATCCTCATATATGTCAGTATATATATTCTACTGCCTCCTCAATAAAAGTTCTCCCTTCAAAACTCCAAACAATTTTACAGATTGATTTTATTTGGTTCTCGAAACAGCTCTTGATAAAGTGAACATATAAGGCATTATTTTAAGGGTCACTAGGTTAATTTTTTAAAATCAGAATCTTCATGTTTAAACAAAAGAAAAACTGAGGAAAAAAGCTTTGGGGAGCAATTGTTTCTGTTTGTTGCAGGTTCCGTTTATTTTATTCCTTTCTGTCTTCATAATAGTTATCTAGTCTATGCTTCATATAAGAGTCCCTTCAAAATCATTCCAAATATAAACATAGAAAAAATAAGTAGACAGTTCTAAAAGCATAGGAAGATGCAACTTTCCTAGCTAAATGACCCAGTGTCTTAAAAGTGCACTGCTTTTGATAAAGATGAAGAGGAAGGTAGAGAGCATCGGTTTTACAACAAAGTTATCCACAATTTTGTTTTAAATTATTTAATGGACTTTGCCAGAACGTAGAGTGTTGAATGATTAAAAAACAACTTTTTTTTCTTAGTTAAGGAGAAAATTCTAGAGATTAAAGAAAGAAAGAAAGAAAGAAAAACTAAAAAGAGAGAATAACCACTCTCCTTTTCTGTGAGAAACATCTTGCTTAAATGCTAGGACTTTCCTTCAGGAGACATAACAAATACCTACAGCTTTGCACTCCAGGAAAAAAAAAATCTGGATTTCCTTTTCTCAGGAGATCTTTCTTTTCCCTCCTCCAGATTACGGCCTTACAATACTTTAAACGTGAAATGCACATTACAACCTATCACAAACTTACCTCACTCAGTAGTCAGATTGTCTAATTAGGGAGACAAACATTCAGTGACAGCGTATGCCTCCTGGATTTGCAATTCTTTCTTATTAATATCGTGATGATCTAGCAAGTGGTGATTGTATCCTATAGCACCTGCCTTGTAAATAATTAAACAATCAAACAAGTCCTCTCTATATGCTTTTAAAAAGTTTGAGGTGAATCTCTATTATGTCAAAAATACAAAATACAGACATGTTTTCTTCAG
Organism: Atrichornis clamosus; assembly: GCA_013400975.1. NCBI lineage: Eukaryota > Metazoa > Chordata > Aves > Passeriformes > Menuridae > Atrichornis > Atrichornis clamosus. The sequence goes on along the minus strand of WBMZ01001998.1, from coordinate 56,687 downwards.
AGGTTCAAGGACTTTGAGACATGCCTTTTCTCCAATTAGCATGTCTTTGAAAATATTCTGAAAATGTGAAAAAAAATTACCAGCTCAGTGAGGATTTCAGAAAAGCTGAGGATGAATTCCCTAGAGTGAAAAAGATTTAAAAAATGAAGTACTAACATTTCTAGACATGTTCTTACTCAATTGCTTCCCTTATTCAGGACCTTCTACTCTATAGCATAGGATTTATTTTCTCTGTTATCACTTTGAAATCTGAGTATAAATACTACAGATTAAGTATTCGGATTCCTTGTGTTGTGCTGTCTTACAGCACACAACTTCAGAAGGATGCCTAATTATTACTGAAATTCCTGTTTCTACACATAAACCAAAAATGTCATTTCTGATTTGAAACACTTGCACCACACTGTGAAAACGCTGCAATCTCAAAATGGCAGACATGATCTACCACATTTGGATTTACATAGAGTAGTTGGGGAGTATACTTTTAGGCAAACTTGCAATTTAGACTTCAAGTGCTAGCTGCCTTTAAAAAATGCTTTACAGCATTCTTGAAAGTCTGAAGAGTCTTTTGACTTTTATTAATGCCAAACCTGCTATAGTATTTGCTGACCTTTTGCAAAAGACCTTTCTGTATGTGAATACAGGTTGTATATTCAATAGCATTCTGCACATAAACTCCTAGGTTCCCTCAGTGTACATGTTAAGGAATTCACTAATGTTGATAAGAGCTATACATTTCATTACGCACAAAGAAACCTTCTAAAACATACTCACATTAGGACTAAATTACTAATTTAAAAAGATCATTAGCAGTAATAGAAAAATGTTTAATATTTTAACTTGCAATAAAGGCAAGATGTGTTTTACGACTTCAGGTTTAGGGGTATTTTCTGACCGTCTCTTACACTGAATTTATCAAGCTCTCAGTGATAAACGCATGTTGTCATAATCCTTCACTGTCACTGAGTAGGGCTGCCCTAGCAGCACTCACTCTTGTAAAACAGAATTGCAATCAAAAAGTTCAAAATTAATAGCTGTGAAATCTCAAACACTTATAAGCATGTGTTTTTATTATTTCCATGCTCTGCAGATCAGGTACTCCTGTTATTTATTATTTGTGACAGTGAACAATTCCCACTTGCTTTAGTGAAAAAGTGAAGAGATGTTTGCATAACTAGCAAGGTGAAAAAACAGATCTGAAACTATTGGAATCAATTCACAAGAACAATGTACACAGCCCAGAAGACAGTTTTCTTCCAGAACACTATATTGTGCTGACTACAGACAGTATTTGTGATTCTATTCTCTATGTATCCCTTGTTTAAAAGAAGCTTTTACAGTGTGTTCTGCTTTGTGAAGCACCTGAAGTGATGGAATCTTGGTACAATACTGCACCTCCTGTGTATTCCAGTAGTCACCCTCATCAACTTCCCACTGGAAAAATGTGAATGTTATAAGGCCTAATGAAGTAATCTGCACATATGCTGTGTACAGTTAGTATGTGGTCTGCAGTTGATTCAGAGAGGACTCTGGCACCCACACCCCCAAAAGCTAGTCCACACACACCAAGAGAGAGTGAAGCACTACTTCCTTCTGCAGTTTGCCAGACATGTCCCTCACCCCTCTGAGATAAGGCATAGAATATGTAATATTATATGTAAATACTTCTTTAAGTATCAACAGTACTCTATCTTCTAAAGAAGTGACCATTTTAAGAGGACAAGATAAAGGAAAAATCATGGCTATAATGTTTTCCTTGAGACTTTCCTTTTCTTCATTTCTATTCAGAAGTGAAACATGGAGGTAGTATCTCCAAACAATATATATTTCCAATTAAAAAGGAAAGGTTAAATATAGTAAGTGTAACGGTATTAGAAAATTACTCTATCCGATGTAATATTAACATACAGGAAAATCTATCATAGATCAGAACAGGGAGTAAGCTTTGCCTGTGGGCAGTGCTATTATCAGTGCACAATTAGTTGCAGATTGGAGACACTAGCCTTAGATCTGTTCTCAGGCCAGTAATCTGTTTCCTAGCTGATTGAAAACAAACGGCTCTTGATGAAATGCTATTTGTTTAGCTACTGACAATTTGATTAAATGTAAGGGTAATAATAACAAAACTAGTAATGCCCAACACCATATGAAATTGTGTCGGTCATGTGTTAATTGAGACATTTCAGTGAAAGATATGAAATTATGAAATGAGACAGGATACATTACATGAGAAGCTTTTATGGCAAAGTCATTTTCTTTAGTTTAAAAAAAAAATAACCCACATTGTAAATGCTAAAAGGAAGTCTTTTCTACTGTCAATTACTATAAACCCATCACAAAGTATGAATACTTAGTCCTTAAAGCTAAGTCTTTCAAATCCATGGACTTATTTAATTTATTTTTTTCTTTGATAACAGATGGATTTTCTTTTATCCTTAGTAATTTGCATCAATAGTAGATCATGAAGTCTTATAAATACATAAAGCCTTTTAGAAACATTTGGTAGAGTGATGCTTTAGCCAGCCCTTTCATATTTCTGTAACAGTAATTCTCCAGGAAGTTTACCATATAATTTAAAGAGTTCAGTCCCTTCATATATTTAATTAAGAACTAGTATAGGAAAAATACATAAATTTAGTATTCAAGGTTCCTAGAAAGGTGCACTACTATTCAGTATTAGAAAGTCCATGATGAATTTTCAATTCATTCAGCAGTGTCTGAAGGGCCAATTGAATAAAACATCACCCAGTCTCCTTGAATGTGAGACCATAAGTGATATAACATTTTGCAATATAATGAAAACAAATTATTCTTAATTTATGCTGCACAGAGGAATTTCACACTGTTGCTTATCTTTTCATCTGCACTAAAGAACAAACAAAAACATACAGAATACTTGCAAAATTTCATAAATAATTATTTAAAGAACCAGTGTTGCACAAAAAAGGACAAATTACATAAGTGTCCAGTGATCTCTGCAAAACACACGATGGCAAAAACAGAGCCATTTTGCAAACAGTTATACAAGCCTCCTTCGCTTCTAAACTAAAGCTGTCTTGTGTACTTTTCCTAATTCACATAAAAAACCACAGAAAAACACAAGTAGCAATTATTTTAGTGGCAGAAAATCCTACTTGTGAATGTGGAGAATTTAAACAGAATGACTGACTGTGGTGCACCAAGTGGCTTCAGGTCTGCTCAAGGGAGCTGCCAGTGCCAGGTCTGAACCTATGGAGTGAATCCACCCATTGCACAAACCCACATGCTGGTGAAACACCTACTGCACCTCAGTGGTACTCCTCTGTCAATCCCATAAAGTAGTACCCACATCTGCACTGCAGTTAGATACTTCAGATATAGTCTGTTTTACATAGTAATAAATTGAGTAAAATACGTGACCTAGACTATGTGTTGCAATTCCTAGGAAAAACACTCATATTTGAAAGCCTCTATGAAAACAGGTACTGCTCTGTTTTACCCCCATTGCTGTCACTTTTATTTATCAGAATTAACATCTGCTCTAGAAATAGCTGAACTTTATTTGTATTCAGAAAAATTACGTTAAAATTAAATGGTCAATTCAGATCCTTAAGTTGCAAGAAGCAAAGTAAAGCCTTCAGTATAAAGTTAGAGGAGCCTTCTGAGGGAATTTTCTAAATCTGTGTGACAGATCTTACCCACGATCTGGGTTGAGGTTCAGAGCCCGAGTATGCAGTGCCCTGCTAAGAAGAGATGTCTAGTTTCCAGTGTAATTATTCCTTCTGTAAAATAACTCACAACATTTCTTGAAAATTCAAAAAATATTTCTCTCTCAAGTAAATCAATTACTGTCCTTGTAAACTTGGATTGCAACTGGAATATAATTACATGCTCATTGAAAATAGCATTTTTCTAATTCAGCAGAATGATGGGTATCCTCTCTCACTATCACGCAAGGCACACGTTATGTCATTATAACCAATTTAGAATACATGGATGGAGATAAGGAAACAGATTCACTATTTTATTACTCAAATTTTATGACAATGTAACTTCACTTAGAGCAGGCGTGACAGGACAAGATCAAATGTTTGTTTAAACCAACAAAACCATAAAAGTTGTGAATAGCAAAGGTGGTAAAATAGGGACTTAAAATATCACTGTGAAAAAGTTGGGGCCAGGTGAATTAACTAATGCCTTAAGTTGCTGTTGGTTTATTATCTGTATTTCCATTCTTGTCTTTCACCTTTATAAAGACTGCAAACTATGGAAGTATTTTCTCTTGTAAAATATAGTGTTTCAAATCGGACTTGCAAAAAACTAGACATATTTTCCTAAGCAAATGGCCAGATTTCATCTGAAGAAAAGTTTTACATAATGAAGTCTATAGGAAATTTCAGACCAAGTCTTTCTTGCAAATATGCCAACAAGGGGTAACACACAGCTCCATGAAAAAACACCATGACCTATCTGGTGACCAAAAAAGGCAGCCTGCCATATGTATTCTTTCTGTACCATTAGAGTAAGAATGTGTTCAATACTAAAATCTTACTTTTTTGAAGTGTCATTAAAACCACATCATTTCCAGACACTGTTACAAAGATAATTTTACATTTAGATGTAATACATGATGAAAACCTACTCTGTTATTTTGCAAATTACACATATATACATGCTGATAACTTAAGTGCAGGGGGGTTGATACGTAACATCCAAAATGATAAACGGGTCTTCTCTATCTATTTTTATATTTTAATGTGAAGCATTTTCTGAGTATTATAACACCTAATACCATTTACAACATTTCATATTAGTTAAATTTAATCAAATTTGTGGAACTACCTGTTGTTTCACGTAACATAAGATAAACATTAACCTATGGTCTGACGATGAATGGAAATTCAGTTAATTGCTTATTTGTGATCATGTATCTGCACATGCAGATTCTGTTCTATTAACAGGCATGCGTATGGCACACATATTTGAAAATTATGTGCTTAAGTTCTCACAGGAAAAATAATTTTCAACCCTGTTAAAGTGCACTACAGACACTGAGTGCTTAATTTCATTTTAATTCTTGTTCCTTTAAGAAAACCAAAGGATTTAGTGATTGCCTTTTAGTTTAGCCTTCAGCTGCAGCTACAGAAGAGTGTCCCAGAAGACACCCAGATCTTGTGCCACATACTCTATGTGTGCAGCTCTGTGCACATAGCACAGGAACTTTCAGGTATTTAAACTGACTTTAGGATGCTTATGCTTAGATAGCTGAATCATAACCAAAATGCCATGACAGCCTCCATAATTTCCTTTAGTTCATTTTCCAGCATAACACTGAACTCAGAAACACATTTCTACAGTATCCCTGTAAAAGCATTGTCCTGATGAAGGGTCGTTTACCTAAGAATAAGTCTCTGACAGCGCCTTAAAGTAATTCTGTCTCTGAAGATTTGGTATCCAAAGGAAGTAGGGGCTACTTCTCATATTTGACTTTGATACATGGATAGACAGAATAAATTATTACATCCCCTCCCATTTCTCTTTGAGAGGTGCTACAACTGAGAAAACATTTGCACATAACACAGAATACACTTCCTGGCCACAACCCCAGTCGAGAATCTAATTTTCATGGAGTTTATGGCAGATTTTCCATAATCATAATGTGACCATGTAGTTCAGGAACTTTTATGCTGTCAGCTGGCAAATATTTTGTTGCTTAGAAGGTGGTACCACAAAGGAATTTGTTCAGACATGACTGCAAGATAATACTGTCTCTGAATTTTTGGCAGATGGAATCAGTATTTCTATATTCCAGTTCTATCTATGAGCAATTTTCAGCACATCAGCTAGTACCTACCTTCTGTACCTAGTCTTAAAAAAATGACTTTATCCATAATTATCTGTAGATAATAAAAAAAACCCATGTCAAACACTTTGATAAATACTAACTTTATTTCTTCCTAATACGGCAGGAATGTTATTTGCCTGCGCACATTCCTTTCATTCAAGAATTACAAACTCAGACATCAGAGCATTAAATCTGTAGCAAAATCACCTCTGACAGACAAATGTTTGCCTTGAAAAAATATACTCTTGTCAGTAGCTAATAAGGTAAATTAAGTTTTGAAAGACAATGTTTTTCTTCAGCTTTGAATAATCGTGCTATTTAAGATCCACTCTGAGTAAAACTGGATTTTTGGGGCTATGCTGCAGCATTTTACAAACTAATGATTGCAAAACAACTGTTTAACTAAATGAGATAATTTTTTGACTGGTCAGTGGAAATTGCCAGATAAGAGTGCACAAATGACTCATGCTAAGCACAGCTCCACAAAGTTGGACAATTTCAGTGTGTGTCACAGACAAAATTCAGGAACTTGGCTAACTGGTACTTCAGTATAATCACATTTTGAGATTTTGACATGTGTTCATGGCCTGCTCTCAGTTAAATATTTATAAAGGAAATTGCATTAAAATAAGCTAAAAAGCTTTAAAATCTCCTATACGTTATTTGGGTCTTGTAAGTCACTTTTTAGATGTCCTAATTAAGCTTAGTTGTTCCAGCATTAGTAATATTTTGTCATCCACAACTGCAAAATAAAAGTGACCTTGGGAAGACTGTTTTCTGAAGTATGTGGAAGAGAGTAAGTCAGTCCTAGCCTGAAAATAACCTTATAAATATCAGAATTCTCTTTTACAAACTTAATTTAAAATTAAAATAAGTCAAATTTATATACAGAAAATAACAATAATTAAAAACTTTATTTTGATCCCTGAGAGTAGCTGTTGGTCTATTTTTGTCATTTCAATTATTGATTAAACTCAATGGATAGAATATGCTAAAAAAGTCCAAAATCTGATAACAGACAAACAAATCTACTCTTCTAGGAAAGAAGAATAATGGAAGAAAAATACAAAAGTACCATCCATTCAACACATGATGAGATAAAAACACCTAAAAGGGTAACAATTTTTTTTAAATTGAGAAATGTAGACCATGAATTACATGGAATATATTTCATGAAGCCTAAGACTGAATAAAGAAAAATATTTTGCAGCTTTAACAGTTTCTAAATATCTGTTGGGAGCAGACTTGCTTAGAAAATCAGCCTACTAAATACTGTACTGAATTGCTAGTATACCTGTATCAGTATTTCCTATATATATAGCCAACGAAAATTTTGTTAATCCTGTTAAGATTAGTAATCAAATACTGAAATATTTAGCAATTATAATGAAGAGTTCACAGTGCTTGTCAAGGATTTACTTAACTTATAATGCTAACTACTTCTGATATTTGTTGATTTTCTTTTATATTTTAACGCAAAACCAAATTGATTAGTTTTACATCTCAAAGTAGCCCAGCATATTACCAGGTACCTAAACCTTCTGACACTTTTGAAAGAAAGTACTTAAAGGAAAGTACATCTAAAGCTGCAGGTATTTCTCTGAAACACAGTTGTACTAATGGTCAAATTAGCAAATATCCCAAATACTAGAAAACAAGGCAACTAAACACAAATTTAAAAAAAAAGGGGAAAGAAAGAAAAAGAAATAGAAAGAGGAAGAAACACTCAGAAATACAAAGACTGTCAGCAGTAGTCAAACTGCTAACCACAGTTATAACCCAAGTTCAGTATGTACAGCGCCAGAGAGCTGTCTGAGTTGATAAATCAGGTTCTATCCTTTTAAAGATGCTTCTTGCTACCCCTTGCCTATAATAGTACTGTTCTTTACTTATTCAGAGCATGAATCCTCCTTTACTCAGATCCTGTCCCTTTTGGCTCTGTACATCTCCTGGGAGTGCAGAATGATTCAGTGGCAACTTAGTCATTTGCTCACTGTACAAGATGATTTTACTGGAGAGGAAGAAAAAAAAGCTGCACTTATCAGTGGAACACTTTGTGTTAAATAAAGATAATTAAAGCATCAACGGTCCATCCATTTCATGTTTAATTAGCCCCTCTCTCATCATAATTTGCTACTGAAAGTCAAATGTGGGTCATTTTTAAAAACTAATTGTAAAATATTTAACATAATGCAAAATGGGAACAGAAAATTGAAAATACTTCTGTACTCTTTTCACTAGTGTTAAAGTTAAATGTATGAAAGAAGTCGCCACCGTAAATGTTTATACTTAATAACAATGTTCCCATTTTTTAGACATGGCACTTAGTACCACCATGGCATTGTTATTTTCGTTATTATTATACTATAGGATACTTGCTTAGCTGAAAGTTGTGAAAAACTTCTTTAGAGTGGCTTTGTGAATAAAAGAAGTAACCTTTGAGATAAGTCTGTCTGTGTACGCATGTGTCAGTACATAAGCAAGAAAAAAGATTATGTTATCCAGCATGGTTAAACTGATTGTCCCCTTATTGGATGAATTTGGGGTACTATTAAGGCTACTGGGTATGTGTAAAGATTTATGAGGAAACTGACCCATTCAGTTGATAGATGCAATTCACATACATGGTAACCAACCAGTCAAAATGCTTCTATTTTGTAGTAGATTGATTAATCTTGAAATGTTATTAAAGAAATTAACTGGCTACTGTAAAAATAACTTTTTCCAGAAATTAATTTATACATATTTCCCATTCATGAAAATAAGATTTTACAGGAAATGCATATAATTTCGTTTAGTGTGTCAGCACACTCTGGTATGATAAACATTTTTCTTCGCTAAACAGTACATTTTCAATGAGAAAAGGCATTGAGATTTTTCATGAAGTGTTATAGAATTGGCTAAGAAGCCAATAGCTGAAGAAGAGAAATAACCCTGCTCAGAAATTCCTCTACTAGTTCTGCTACTTTTACTGATAGTGATCAATATCTCTTAAAAAAATAACAAACAAAAAAATCCTCAGCACCAAAACTGCAGTGTTTTAAGAAGTCAATAACTGTTGTTTAGTAGAGCAAGTAAAAAAAGAAATTGGGATAAGACGATGACAAAGAAATTCAAACATATAAACAATGTTTAAAAGGCCTGTTCTTCAAACGGTGGTTCTTAACATGCAGATTCATGATTAAAAGTTTCAGTGAAATAAACCTATTTATATGCCACTATTTTGTACTGTGACAAAGGGGGTGGGGGAAGCATATATTTTAAAAATATATCTGTAACAAAATGGCAAAATAAGCAATTATTTACAATTAAAATTCATTATTAGATTTATGATTAAGCATATAACTCTCCAAGCTGCTAAGTGATTCCCCTTAGGTGCTGAACTTTCCTTATGTTTGACTGTCTTTGTTGGAAGGTAGCAATATCCAGGCTCCTCACAGGCAATGTGCTGTAGCTGGAGGATTCAGATTTTAAATCCATGATCCAGGAACACACTTGCTTAAACTCATCCCCATTCAGCAAAACAATTCTGCACAGCTTTAACTTTTGGCAAGTCATTAAGATCTGTAGAATACTAAGTGATTTAAACATTTATAGTGCTTTATTGAAAAGGAGAAAATTGATAAGTGAGAGGCTAAGAGAATATTTCAGAGTAATACCATGATAAATAAGACAAGAATAGGAGTTAAAGTGACTGTGAAATGTCAGAAGTCTACTGAATACAGAATTTAGTTTTAAATTTTATATAAAGCACATGATACCAAGAAGGAGGAGAGTTACCAATTGTTTGCAGTTTTCTCCACTGAAGTTCTCCTGTGCAGTACTGTATCAAACATGATGTATTTTGGAACTCACATAAGAATTCAATTCATCACCTTAAAAAGGAAGTATTGAATAATCGGAATGAAAACAACTTGCATTTGCTGGGGCACACCAGTCGGTCATGTAAGTAGAGACTTTATTTCCTGACTGCTGTATTGCAGATATAGGGAAGTATCAATTACCAATTCTAATTATACTAATGGGAAATTGGCACCACTCTCATCTCCAGTAATTTAGAGCAGGAACCTTCTGCTGTGTCCACTTTGTTCTAAAATTTTTTACAGCATTTAATGTAACTCCTCAGAATAAAGGGGACTGACAATGAATAAATAAAGTCAGTCTTAGAGATTTCAAGTAGGGCCCCTGCCATGGTCATGTCATTATGACACTGGTTCTGTTTCACATGTACAGCAGTACAAAGAAATAATCTGATATACTCCACATCTGCACTCTGTATCTGCATCTGCTTCACATTTCACTCTAAACAACTGCTCTGAACAAAAGCTCCAGGTGGTTTGGGTGCTAAAAATCCTCAGTTGTTTTGTCTGCTAAACTGAGAAATGTTGCACTGTCAATGTTTGAGATGTTAAAAGTGTACATATTGGTTATGCAAATAAATCCTAATGTACCTACTACCGTGCAAAAGCATGAACAAAACTACACAAATGTCACTCAGCAAAAAGCTGGCAAGTACCCACAAGAAAGTGGTAACAGAAGGTTTGTGTCTGATAGTCTCTCCCATAAAGTCTGTTATTTAGCACTACCTTTATTGTTTTCTTGGACAACTTCCAACTTATATGCCTGCTTTACAAGTGTGGAAATACATCCTACATATTTAAAAGAAAACAGGTAAAACATTAGATACTGGCTATAAACTAGTTGAATAAACTAACCTTCATAATAGGCTAAATATTTAGCACAAGAAAACTATCGACACTGAGAAACTGTTTTTGCAGCAAACTACATAAGTAATGGAGCAATTCAGAGTGCACTTCTTTTGGTTTGAATGTTGCAAGTAAGAGTGCAATAAAGTCATTTTCTTCTACTAAGACGTTTTCTTGTGTATTTTATACCAATCCTTAGTAAATGCTAAGTAATTCAAACTATATTTCTGTAATATAATCTTAAATAAGCTTTTTTTTTAATCAAGCAAAACAGTAATTTGTAAGGTGTATTCCTTTACCATTTCTACACTTAGCATACGAATCATTCTTTTACACTGAAATTAAATTACACTTTAACAGATTATAATCCATATGTTCAGATGAATTGCAGCAGCATGAAAGAAGTAGTATTTAATTAGCATATATTCCACTGCTACTTTTATTCCAGTGTTTGCTAAAACGGCAAAATCTACTAAGTGATTGATAAGACTTAGGCGATGAAAGCTAAGGAACTTCTTAGTACTTAGTATTATATGCAGACTATTGTCAAACTGAAATTGTGATGCACTCTCTAGGAGAGAGTTAATGAAGTGTATCACCCAGAAACTACAGTATCAAACGTTCTCTAAGTCTGTATCACTTGCAAAATCACATACACAAAAGTACTGGAAGATAGTACATCAATCACACTGTTTTGGTGACCTGAAAGACTAGGGGGGCTCATACAATTAAGTTTATTCTACTATATCTTAAGTATTTCTACGTAGAATGCAAATACTGGCAACACTTGTAAAACTTCAATTGTAGTAAGCTAGCAGACATTTCAAAGTATAAAAAAATGTCGTGTGTACCATATTTGCCTATTAGTAAGTTGAACATTTTTGTCAAGCTAGTCAGAATTTCCCTGTTCCAGACTTGGATGTGTAATTACATGAATCAACATTCATTCGTCTCTAGCTTCTTCTGTAACATGCATTGTAGCTGAGGGAACGTTTAGGATATTATCTTACGTGTACTATCACTCAAAAAACTACTCCCCTAAAGAAAAGCGACCTCTGTCAAGGCTACGTACGTGTCTTATAAAATAAACGGAAGCTTTCACGTAGGAGCTTGATTCCCCTCTTTTATTTTATCCCTATTTTCAAGGGCTATAAAGAAAACCCTACCATCACCAGTTTTAGGCTATCAGAGCTTCACTGAACCGATCTCCACCAACACAGCCGAGACCAGAGCCAGTCACTCGTGGCACCCCTGAAGGCACATTTCGCTCCAAGAGGTCTCACGGCAGTCACACTCTACAAACAGAGCTATGCGGCAGCTGGGCCAGCAAATTAGGGCCTCTGAGCTTGAATGAAATTTCATGTGATAGGCAAGAAGGGCATTAAAAAAAAAAACCGCAATGAAAACATACTGGGGTGCGATTCTAAACCCACTAACGCTTATGTGTATTCAGAGCAACTGCTGCAACAGAGTGCAGTCTCTGTGGTGTAAATTAGATCGCAGAAAGGCTGTGTAGGTTATTTAAGCGTTTTGGTCCTAATGAAAGACCCGGTAATTACAGCCATTAACGCTTCAGCACGGCGGCTGCAGATTCACTCTCACCCACTGCTTTAGGAAGCGTCAGGCAAGCAGCAACCCCCTTTCACCGAAACACCTGGCTGCCGAGGCGAAACTTTCCTCCTCAGCCGTAGCTGACACGTCCCTAAGGATGGGAAAGCATCACGGCGGGGGAAGCGCCGGCACCGGCTGCTGAAGGCGGGGCCGGGGGGCGGGCAGGGGATGGCGGCTCCGCCCTGTGGGGTGTCCTGATCTCCCCCCGATCCCCCTAAAACCACCGGGGTTGGTCTCTGGGTGTGCGGCCGGTAAAGGCACTTCAGACTGCCCTACGGCTCGTTGTCGAGGCTGGCGACAGAGACCCCGGCCCGGCCCCCACCCCCCCGGCCGGCTGCCTCTGAGCCTGCGGCGGGACAATACCGTCCCGTTGCCGACCCGTCAGTGTGGCTGCACGGACGAGCTGGTGGACCTCCGGCTCGGAAAAGGGGAGGAAATGATAAAAATTATAATAACAGTAACAATAAAGATCTCTGACTGTCCTTCCTGCGTGCTGTGTGTTAGTCTGTGTACCCGACTGCCTGGGGGAAGGGGGGCGGGGATACCAGACTGAACAGGTCACTGAACCTGACGGTGTGTGTGCCTGTGCCGGTGTGGGAGGCGGGGAGACGGGCATCCCCGCTCCCTCACCCGCTCTGTGTGTGTGTGCATTTGTGTCGGGACCCGCGGGGGTGCGCGGGGTGCAGCGCTCTTACCTGCTTGCTGTACTTGCTGCTGGCCTGGCAGCTGTACTCGGAGCAATGGTCCGAGCCGATGGAGATGTTGTCGCCGGCGCCCACGAAGGTGTTGGCCGGGGGCAGGTCCTGCACGGCCTGGTGCTTTTTGCCGGCAGTAGGGGACTGAGGGTGCAGCTGGACAGTGGGCAGCGGCGAGCTCGACTTGTAGTGCCTGGCCAGGTCGGGGCTGCCCGGGCCGCCATTGACTGAGCGATATCGGCCCATGCCGGGGCTGTCCGAGAGCTTCTCGTTGACGCTGTCATAGCGCTGCCCGTTGGGCTTGGAAGCCTCGACGGTAACGATACTGCTGTAGAGGGGCTGCTTGCCCTTCTTGCCTTTCTTGTCCTTCTTGGGTTTCTTGGCCTTGTCGTGCTGCTGGGGGGTGAAGAAGTCTTCATGGTCCTTCTTGCCAGCCTCGTAGCCATGCTTGCCCTTGGAGCGGCAGTAGCGGGCCATGACCACCACCAGGATGAGGAGGATGACAGTCATGATGCCGGCCACCACACCAATGACTATGCTAAGCCGCTGCTTGCTCAGCTCGTAGCTGGGGTCACCGGCAATGTCCTGGGCCAGTGGGGTGTGAAGGCTGCGGGCCACCTGGCTCTCCACCACGGTGGCGTTGGACAGGCTCTCATTGACAAAGACGTGGAGCAGGGCAGTGGTGGACTGGGGTGGCTGCCCACTGTCATTCACCTGTACAACCAGGCGGTGCAGGCCATAGTGCTTGGGGGCCAGCTTGCCCACCAGCGACACCACACCACTGGCCGGGTCTATTTCAAAGAGTTTGAAGGGATTGCCCCCAACAATGCTGTAGTTGAGGTCGGCATTGAGACCAGTGTCAGCATCAGTGGCGACCACTGTGGCCACCACAGTACGCATGTTGCTGGAGGGTGGCAGCACTGTGTAGGAGCTGTTGCTGGGGAAGGTGACCGTGGGTGCATTGTCATTCTCGTCCATCACAAAGAGGGAAACGGTGGCAGTGGCAGAACGTGGTGGCTCACCCCCGTCCACTGCCTTCACCCTAAAGGTATAGCTGGTCTGCTGCTCACGGTCAAAAGAGACAGTGGAGAAAATGGTTCCAGTGTCATTCTCAATGGAGAAGATGCCAGCTGCCTGGTCGTGGTCTCCAGGCTGGATGGAGAGGCTGAGCTCAGCATTGCGTCCCTTGTCAAAGTCCATCACGGTTACCATGCCCACGGGGCTATTGGGCTGCAAGTTTTCCTTCACGTAGAAGGTGAACACATCCTGCATGAAGCGTGGCTCGTTGTCATTGCGGTCTGACACTCGCACCACAACTGTGGTGGAGCCCTGAAGCGATGGCACCCCCTTGTCCCGGGCCGTCACCTGAAACTCATAGGTGTCACGTTGCTCACGGTCCAGCACTGCCTGCACCGACACATCCCCAGAGTCAGGGTCAATGCTGAAGATGCTGCCTGGTGCCTCTGAGGAGAGAGGTGATGCCTCCAGGGAGTAGGTGATCTCAGCGTTCTTGCCGCTGTCTGCATCTGTGGCGACCACTGTGGCCACCCTCTCACCAGGCAAGTTGTTCTCTGGGAAGGAGACCTCCAGTACGGCCTGGCTGAACATGGGAGGATTGTCATTAGTGTCCCCGACCCGCACCAGCAAGGAGTTGTTGCTGGACAAGCTGGGGCTACCTGAGTCCACAGCCACAATCACCACATTGTAGTCACGAACAGCTTCGTAATCCAGAGGGGCTGAGGTGTGGAGGAAATACTTGCGCTTGTTCTGTGGCTCCCCTTCGCCCTCGCTAGCTGGCTTGAGCTGGAAGGGTACGTCACCCACCACGGTGCAGGTCACCACGCCATTTTCACCTTGGTCCCGATCTGACACCTGCACCAAGGCAATGGGGGTGTCCACCAGCACGTCCTCGGCCACGCTAGCCACCCCATCCCGGAGTGGGATGCGCCCAATTTTCCGGATATCGATGGTGGGCACATTGTCATTCTCATCCCGGATGTTCAGCACAACCGTGGCCTTGTCTGTCTTGGGAGGCTGTCCCCGGTCTCGGGCCATGACAGTGAAGCGAAGCTGGTTCACCTCCTCCCGGTCGATGCGATGCAAGACGCTGAGCCAGCCCGAGGTCTCGTCCAGTCGGAGTAGACGCCTGACGGACTCAGTGGCTGCCCCAAAGACATACTCGATCTGCCCATTCACTCCCACGTCCAGGTCGGTGGCTCGCAACTGCAGGATCGGGGTCCCAGGGCTGCTGTTCTCCGCCAGGTCCGCCTCATAGACACTCTTCTCGAAACGGGGGCTG
Organism: Atrichornis clamosus; assembly: GCA_013400975.1. Classification (NCBI taxonomy): domain Eukaryota; kingdom Metazoa; phylum Chordata; class Aves; order Passeriformes; family Menuridae; genus Atrichornis; species Atrichornis clamosus. The sequence continues at coordinate 41,552 of WBMZ01001998.1, read as the reverse complement.
TTGTCGTTCACGTCGGTGATCAGCACCCTCAGGATCGCCTGAGAGGACCGTGCCGGGTCGCCGCCGTCCCGCACGCGGAGGCTGAGCTCGTAAGAGTCCCGCTGCTCCCGGTCCAGCGCCCCCTTGACGATCAGCTGCGGCTGCTTCTCCCCGTCCAGGGTGTCGGCCACCTGCAGCTCGAAGACGCTGCTGCGGGCCGCCGCCTCCGCCTCCTGCCGCCGCTTGCTGCCGCCGGGGTAGGGGGCGCTCTCGGGGGCTGCCGCGGCCGAGCCCCCCCCGCCGCCGCGGCGGCCGCCGTCCCCGCCGGGCTCCTGCAGCAGCTCGTAGCGCTCGATGCCGTTGCGGCCGAAGTCCCTGTCGGTGGCGGTGGGGAGCAGATAGAGGGTCCCCACGGGCCGGTTCTCCTCCACGGTGAGTGTGAGGACGGGGGAAGGGAAGGTGGGGGTGTTGTCGTTGATGTCCAGGATGATGACCCGGCCCTCGAAGAGGTCCACCCAGCTCTGCGAGGGGCCGATGACCGACACCTCGAAGTCCAGGAAGCACTCGTTCTCGTCGAAGATCATCTGGCACTGCGGCAGCTTTTCGCGGTCGATGCGCCGCTCTGTGGTGCTCAGCTCCCCGGTCATGTTATCGATCTTGAGATAGTCGGAGCCCGACTCCAGGCTGAATGTCACCTCTCCGGAGCCCGTCACGATACCCAGGTCGGAAGCCACGTTGCCGATGCGGATGTCGGCGGGTCCCTCTTCGGCCAGCCGGTACTTCAGTAGCTGCTTAGCCGCTGCCAGGCTGACCCAGAGCGGCGGAGGCAGGAGGAGCAAGAAGCAGCAGCAGCAGCAATGCACAAAGCGAAGAAGGGTCCGCATCTTTCTCATCTTCCTCTCACCGAAACCCCCCGCCCTCCTCTCACTCCTACCTGCCCCCCAGTAAACTGCCCTGATAAGCCAACAGAGCGGCTAAGCGTCCAGGTAATCAATTATAAAATCCTTCTATTCCTGGAAACTTATTGTCTCATGGCTGGTGCAATTGGTGGTCAAAACCCTGCTGCTGGCTCCTCTGCTGCTCTCCCTGCCTTCCAGTTGCTATATACTTACAGTTCACGGGACAGTGTATTTTGCTTTTTAAAGATTCATCTCGGTAGATAGGACGGGATTTTCCTCCTCCTCCCCCTTCTCCTCCTCCTCTCTGATTTTACTGTAATCACTTTGCAAGGTTTGCAATAAAAGCAGGAGCAGCACTGTACGATTCGAAGCCCCCCAGGTCGTCGTCTTCGACGCTAGAGTTAACTACAATTCACACACTCTCTCTCTTTTCTCTCTCTCTCTCCCCCTCTCTCTCCCTCAGCCGTTTACGACCAAGGCATTAGCTTTATTCTTCCCTCTCTGCACACACAGGGAAAAAAAAATGTGATTCGCTTTATTCAAAGGGCTTGGGTCCGGGAAAACTCCAAATTCTCTTAGTAATGGGCAGTTCTTAAAAAAAAAAAAAAAAAAAGTAAAGACAAAATAAAAATCCCAATAATGTCGGTAACTGCACAGCTGATAGGAGAAGAACCCCGAGTATTACAGAGCAGTCCACAGAATATCCCCTTTGGTTGGCAGAAAAGCACCCAAATCCATCTTCAGAGATCGCCTAAAATGTTCAGCTCTTTCTCCAGAGCGTATTTTTTTTTAACAACTCTGCGCAAGGTCATTAGTCACAAAGCAACGATACAGAAACTGCAGAAGCCGTTTGCCCGGAATTTGCAAGGCTGGAGATAAGAACATAGACACACAACAGTCCCAAGTTTGTTTTTGCATCCGCAGTTTGTGTGTGTGCCTTACCTGCATTTGCACTGCATGTGTTATAGCAATCTGGATCTGCAGCACTGAGAGCGATTCACAAATGAGATTGCAGTCTGTCTCTCTCTCTCTCTCTCTCTCTCTCTCTTCTCTTCCTTCCCGTCCCAATGCAGGTAACCAGATCTGAACTTGATCCTTTCAGTTCAAAGGTTAGCAACAAAACTATGTGTCCAAAGGCGATTATTGGTCTCTCGTAATTATACCCGGAGCGGAACAAGATGTAACTGGATCCCCCACGTGAATTAACACAGATTCGGAATTACATCCATATAAAGCGGAATGGCAAAGGGGAGGGAAAAAGAGCCGCGATGGTTTAAAAAAAAAAAAAACAAACCCAAAACAGAGTTCTATTTGCAAATAAAATTGTATCAGTCAGTTGTTTCCTGTGATCTGCACCGCCACAGTGGGTGAAATCTGCAATTGTGTATTCCCTCCTGTATCTTTCAGAGAAGTGTGGATCAGGCGCTTTCACGGCAGAGCGGCTTGTGCTTTAAAATGTTGAATGGCAATTGAGAAGCTTCCCACTCTGAAGAAAAAAAAAAAAAGAAAAAAAAAGAAAAAAAAAAAGAAAAAGAAGCGGTAAACCGGCAAGTTTGCCCAAAGTGGTGGGAGCTGCTGAAGCCTCTCTCGGTAGCTCTTCCCTGACGCTGCAGCAGCAGAGCCGCCTGCGCTACATACACACAGAAAGAGAGAGGGAGAGAGAGAAAGAGGGAGAGGAGAGAGAGAGAGCGAGAGTGAGAGAGAGAGGGAGGGAGGGAGAGAGGGAGGGAGGAGGAGGAGGAGGAGGAGGGAGGACGAGTCAAGCGCTGCACTCCAGAAAGCTCAGTCTTACCCTGTCTCTGCTGCTGCTAGTGCTGCAAGTGGGATAGCTGCTCATCACAAAACACCAGTTCAGTCCTCAAAACCGGTCCTCATTTCACGCCCGAGTGTTGCTTCTGTTGCCTTCTCATACCCGTGATCTGGAGTGATTTTCTCCTACCCTTTCCCTCCCCACCTCCGCTGTAGACTCGAGCAACGATTTTTAAATCAAATGTTTATTCGCCTTTCTTTTCTTCTATTCTGCCTTTTGCGGAATCACGCTGGTAAGGAAACTCTTTTCGCAGATTCCCACCTTCCCCTGTCGTGTCGGTGCTTTTGTGAAATAGCTGCAGTCACTGTAACTGCATAAAACTCCAGGGAGGCAGGGGGGCTGCCTTAGATCTCAGACTTTCGTCCTGTTTCCCAGTGCTACTTCAGCCTCTCGGTCTTTGTGATTGTGTTCTTCCTATTACTATGATTTGAATGTGTCTTTTCTGCGTGTTTGTGGGTTTCCTAGGAGGGAAAAAAAAAATCCCTCGGAGAACATAATCAGGAAGAGATCGAGAGGGTTAGTAGAATAAACACATGTAAGAAGTAACAGATTTATTTCCGAACAGAGACTTGCTGCTTCGATGATTGCTAAAATGTAGCGTCACCTACCTGGGTAAGTGGGAAATAAACTTTAATGTTAAAGCTCTCCGGCTCAACTTTGCTCGTTCTGACGTTCCTAGTTCGCGTCTCCTTTTGACTTTGAGCCGTTTAATCGCCTACGGCTTTTGTGTGCCCCTGCCCTACCCTTGGTAATGCTTGACTCCCGTATGCCCTAATGCCTGGCTCCTGTACCTGTCCTTTCCGCTCAGATCCCGGAGGGAAAAGAGAAAGGCTCCGGGGGCAGACGAGCATGGGGCAGCCAGTGGGGAGAGAGCCGGCGTGTGCGGGTGTGTGTGTGCGGGTGTGTGTGCGGGTGTGTGTGTGCGCGCAAAGAGGGGAAGGCAAGAATCCAGCTACTCTTTCTCCCTCTGTGAACACATGTGGGAAAACAAGTTGTTGCGGGTTCTGTATGTGTTTGTGTGCATTCCTCCTTATAAATGGCTATTTTGAAAAAAAATCACATGCAGACGAATGTAGTGAAATGCCTCTCTTTCGTCGCGATGACATATTTGAGCGAAAAGCGGCCGGATATGTTGAGGTGGTTCAAAGCAACGGTCACATCGCGTCTTTGTCGTTTGGGGCGGTTGTTTGGAGGGAGGGAAGGTTGCCACCTCTTTCCTTGAGGAGTCCAGAGACACAGAGGGGCAGAGCCGCGCCACATGGAGTCGGCGCTAGGGAGGGAGGGACTGCTCCTCTTTCCGGAGGGCTGCAGGGCTGCTCCTCCGGCGCCTCCTCCGGCCCTGGCACCGGCCCCGGACGCTCTCCCTGCCTCGCCAGAACACGAAAACCCTCCCCCGCCGATGCTGGAGACACTCGGCTTTCTATCTGCAGCATCAGCGAGAAAGCCCACTTCGGCGCAGGCTCAGTGCTCACCGCCGCAGTCCCGGCCGGAGGAGGGGGGCTCGGGAGCGCAGCATCTTCGCAGCGGGTTAAGTAGGATTAGTACCAAATCCCTATTATATTTGCCAAGCAACTTGAATTTATCAAAATTCCCCCTCGCTGTTCTGGAGCTCCGAGAGGAGGAAATTTTGCTCACAGTGTAAGATCCAGACATGCCAGTACGTAGGAATACCAGCATACTGCATTACACTGTCTGCCTGCACTGGAAATACAATTGCGAGCCGCAGCTCCCGCTGTTCCCCTCCCTTTGTGTTTATAAACGCAGCCGGGAAACTTAATGTATTCGCCAGGGAAGGGGCAGGATGAGAGCGTTTTTAACCTCCCCGCCATAAACTTTAATCGGATTCCGGGCTGTTGCGCGGCATGGACGCTCGCCTCTTGCCTGCGTCTCTTTCCCCGTTGTTTCTATTACGGTCTGCTCTGCGAGAGCCTCTTTCAAGCGAATGAGTGATTTCTTTCTCTTGCCATGTGCAATTGCTCCCCCTTCCCTTCCTACCCTCGCTGGCCTCTCTTACACACACTATGCCTTTCACACGCGGTCTGCGCCCCCAGTCCCCCCGCCCCTTTCTTTCTTTTTTGCAGTGTCTTCACATGCAATCTCTCTCTGAATGTGCAATGTCTTTCCTGATCGGGAGTGCTGCGTCCTTCACAGTGGATTGGTTCGTCTTTCGGAGCAGAGGTAACGGCCCCCCCTTTTCTATCATTCTCCCTTCCTCCCTCCCCTCCTCCCCTCCTCCCCTCCTCCCCCAGGGCAGGCGGCCGGCGTGGGAAATGGGCCCGACGTGCGCTGCATGGTGGATGGCCGCGCCGTTCCCGGTCCACGTGCCCAGGCTGCCCGGGGGGAGACGGGGCTGTGCTGGCCGTGTGTCCCCCGCGCCCCCCCGCATCCCTCTCGTTCGTGCGGGGAGAGAGTAGAATTACCCCCACCCCCTCTCTCCGCCTGCCCGGCACCGTAGACTCCCGGTCCTGCGGCCCGTGCGCTCTCAGCTTCCCGGGTGTCTGTAGGAACAAGCCCAGCTGTTTCAGGCGGGGGAGGTTTGTCCCTCTCGGGCAAATCTGTTGCGCAGTGTAACTCCCTCCCTCTCCCGACTGCCTCCCCCTCCGATGCACACAGACGCCCACACGCGCTCAGACACGACACGGCATTTGTCCTCCTGATCTGGTGAGATCAAGTGGGAAGAGGGATCACGAATGTAATCGTCTGTAATAAATAAAATAGCCCGAGATGCTGGTGATATACAGAGGGGAAATAGGAGCTTGTGTCCTTAAAGGGAACATCTGATAAGGCCACCGAAGTGGCATCTTGCGTGTGGGAAGGAATCCGTCTTGCTGACAATCGCAGCCTGCTGTACGTGGGGAAATCCTAAAGCAGCCTGGGAGCTTCCCCGGCTCTCTGCATTCCCCCAAGCTTCTGATGCTCTGCAGTGGGGCTTTGTTGTCGTTGTTGCAGTTGTTGATTGGAAAGACAGGGGTCATCGCTAAAATATGCAGATATAATTAATGGCTGGTTTATCTTCACGTGTTTACCGAGCACGGCTTCTGCTGCCGGCAGCCTAACTCGCATCCGCAGTTGGTGCTTTCAGCCCACGACAATTTGGTTTTCTCAGTTTAGGAATGTCAGTGGCTCTCACTGTAAAATTACTTCTGATATCTGCAGTGGGAATCCATCTCTGGTTAAAGACAGACAGATTATTTACATATCCGTGCCGCTATACGTTAACATATACTACATATTACTATTTGTGCACACGAAAAAGAAGTTTCAGAAGGAAAAAAATCATATTTGCTTGAAAGTAACATATTCATAATAATACGTGGAAAAGGTTAAATACAGTAAACATGACAGAAAATTCGAAAGCAGGGTAAAAATAAGGACAGAACCCCCTCATGAAGCAGTTAAAGCCATTTGACGGAAAGGCGAAACTAACTCAAGAACTCCACCAAGGGACAAGCAGCTGAAATGACACCACAGTAGCACGCAGCCCGCGGTGACCTTTCATCTCTCCAAAGTGTCTTGCTGATCTGGTGCAATTCTGTTGTGACCTCTTCACTCCCTTCCCTACCACAACCGCCCTCTGGCCGCCTCGGAGCTCCCTGAGTTCCTTGCAGTGAATATACTGGGAGGCCGGCTGAGTTGCAGGGAGTGCTGACACTTGGCTAGTGTCTTTCACAGCTTTGCAAATGTGCTTGCTGTGTAGTAGCATGTAATAGACAGCAGTGATTAAATTATTCATTGCACCAACAGCCTTTCTGATGGACGTTAAAACTTAAGAGTTTAAATAAGAAAACCACAGATTTACTTTTAAGCAGATAAAACCCACATCTGTGCTTATTTAACTGAATGCTAGCTAAGCATGAAACCAGTTTGTTTAAATCCTTTCTCTTTCTACACTCTTTGAGAATTTCGAGCTAGATAATGCACCATAAAAGTTACTGACAGAGCAGAATTAATCTGTGTTGGATAACAGTGGTTAAATCTCACATGATTATAATTGCACGTTCTTAAAGTCATGTCTGAAGTCTGTTCAAAATGAAAGGTTCTTGCATAGGCATGATTCCATCAGCATTTCTGAGTTCTCACATTTGTAAAGAATGATGAAAATTAATATTTAGCCAAAGGGGTAGTGATTCTGTTTACTAAGGTTTTTGCAGTGTATATGCATTCCTTACAAATCACAATGATTAACTTCGAGGTTTTCTTTCTTTTTCTTCCTTCCTTTCTTTCTTTCTTTTTCTTTCTCTTTCTTCTTTCTTTCTTTCTTTCTTTCTTTCTTTCTTTCTTTCTCTCTCTCTCTCTCTCTCTCTCTCTCTCTCTCTCTCTTTCTCTCTTCCTCTCTTTCTCTCTTTGTCTCTTTCTCTCGTTCACAGACTGGTTTGGGTTTTTTTTCCCCAGATATTGACAAAAAATCTAACCACTCAAAATAATGCAGAAATGACAGACAGAATATATTTAAAATCAGAAGGAAAAATTAATGAAAGGTCTTTAAAAAACCATATGAATTTTTATGAGAGGAGGCAGATTTTTGTTAGTTTTATGCTTCATATGCAACTGTTAACTTCCCTGGATTTGCAGGAATGTAAATGAGTGCTGCACCCAGAGCCACTATTTTTTTAATAGATTTATAGATTTATTTTTAGAGATTTATTTTTAAATTAAACTATTGTTCATTTTCTCTAAAAGCAAAGTAAATTACAGAAAAAAAATTAGGGTGAGCTTTCATGAATTCCTATAAAAATAGAGGGAAATTATGAATCATTAGTATATATTCTACATAAAGAGATACAATGAGACGTTCAGGGGAGATAATTAAAGCTGGACTTAATTTAAATGAAATGTGTGAGAACCAGGTAGCACTGCCAAAGAAAGAAAAATATGTTCATTGTCACTGAAAATATTAAATGGGTACAGTTGATATGCATGTAGATTCACTAGCAGAGAACACCACAGTTACTTTTAGAAATAATGTAGAGATTTTTTAAATATAATGTGTCCAAGGTGGGTATCAGTAGTGAGCACACCGAAGGTCTCAAACTGCTTTGTAAATTATCCCCATGAGATAAAAGGAAGTGTGATGACCTGTTCAGTCACCCAGGCAAACCACTAACAAATGGCTCTTTCCAGATTAGTTTCATTAGATCTCAGTTTTGCATTTCTTTATGGTTTTTTTAATATATTCTGCATTCACCTCAAGATTTGTTTTTAAATATGTGGCAATCTTTTCTGCTTTAGTTGGTGGATTGCTGGAAAGTCAAAGCAGCTTATTCTGAAGAGTTTAAACCTAGTTTTTATTCCAAAGGACTACATATACAAAGAAAGTTTTTATGTCATGAAATTTGATGGATAGCAGTAAAATGTACTAAACTGTTATATATCAAAATACAGTTATTTTCGAGCTTGTGCTCCACTTATTTCTGTCAGATATCCTTTATATACCAAATTCAGTACATAGACTTTGTAAAACCATTTAACCTCTACATACTCTTGAAGACTTCTTGACCTAATATGATTTTTCAGTTCTATGCTCTACATTTTTAATTGTTTTTTTAGAATGCTACAAATAATTTTCTGTGAATTTAAGTTTTCCCTCATTTTTAAATGAAAATCATGATATCATAAAATCTTTTGTCTAATATTCTTAGCGCATCCTGTGCAGTTTTAATTTATTTTTAATATAATTCAGGAGGGTATAAAAGATCTGACATGTCTTCATCATTCTACTGTGTCAGCTGCCTGTTGAGCAGAAGATAAAATACCCAAGCAAGATGGCAACTTTGAGGAGTTCTGAAGAATAACCTTTGATATTATAATTCAAACACTCTTATGGATAATTGAATTCTTTGCTGCTCTATTCCTTTTTGTAAGTTAATGCCAATATATGTTATGCTATTGACTATATCTAAAATGAAATTTATAAATCTACACATATACTCAGTTTTTTGAGGGCTTTAATGTTTCTGTCTACTTTATCAAAAACAATGACTACTCTCTGACTGAAAAAAAGGGTTAATATAAATACATAGTTGTTCTATATTAGGGAAATAAATATGATGGCAAGGAAAGTAATTTAAGATGGGACCAAGATGTCGATTGCTTATTGGACAGGCTATTTGGCTTTGTTCTGCAACATTTAAAAATGCTTTATTAGCTATTTTATAATGTTGGGCTTGTCATTTCTTTTCATATGAAAAATGCAACATTAGAATCCTTAGAGGTCATACTGCTATAAGCCTTATTTAGCTGTGCAGTGCAGAAGCAGACACTGTTTTTCCTTAATCCATTGTTTGACCCTATCAGAGGCATGACTATTTAATGAAAAGAATTAAGGGCTATTCACCTGCTACCATCTACTGCTAATGGTGAGCAAGAGAAAGTATGAAGGGTTGGAGTTCTTTGTGCCTTTCCCTTAACTAGGTTAAAACATAAACATATACATCCATGCATATACTGCACAGGTCTAGTGAACAGCTTTGGCATTTAGCCAAAATGAGAATTAGAGGCTGGAGAAGGCCCTGGTTCCATCACCCTAAAATGGGATCCTTTAGCCATCAGTAGGAGTAGACAAATATATTTTAGGCTAGTTAAGCACTGGTACAACCCTGATCAACTTTACTTCTGAAATGTTTTTCGCTACTACTTTAATTCTCCAAAATAAGAATGAAGGTGTTGTAGTCACCCTTCCTGTGGGGAATATTACACAGCCTGGCTTTGAAGTCATTTGTTCTCCTGCTGCCTCACTTGCACTTTTTGCCATGCACAAACAGCCATACTTTTATGTCCGCTTTAGCTGTTTTGCAAAATATCTTGGTGATCATCCTTTGCATAATTACATTTTTAGTGTCCTTTTTAAGAGTAGTAAGTACTATATAGAGTGGGTTTTTATGACCTACAATATATCTAGAGGAAGAGAGGAGCTGATAAGTTTCTACATTTTTCTTCTACTGATAGAAGCCTGACATATCTTCCAGTTCATTCATTCTGTGAGATGATTAAAAAGTTGCTCTTCAACAAACAAAATCTCATCCAGGGCTCAGCAGGAAAAACTGCAATCTAAGCACGTTAAAGAACAGAGAGGGCAAACCAAAGTGTACCTCTTTTTTTCCATCTTAAGATCATGGGGAAAAGAGAAAAGCAGTCTAATATTGTGATGAAACTGCAGCTTGCAGCAGCTGGTTGATGGGTAAGGATATAGAACCTAATCCAAAGCATACAGAACCCAATGGAAGCACTTTGACTAAATAAGCTTTGTATTAGGCACTTAGTGAGTGAATTATGTTTAAAGAATTCCTGTAGATTTTAAGAAGATGAGTGAAGAAGAAAATGATATGCATTTGAATGAGAATTAATGCCATCAAAACACTTGATGTAAATGTTATTTTGCTGACCCCAGAGACCATGTTTATAACTCAGAATAAACTGGAATTCTTGAGCGCTGAGTCCTATCCTCCATTAGTGCAAGAATTCATGTTGCATGAAAAGCATATCTTTAAAATATATATTTGTGTATATATATGTAAAATTCTTATGTTGATACTAATCTCAATGTTCAATACATTATAAATATCTGCAGGCTCTTTTCACCCACTCATGTTTACAGAGGGAATTTCTCTCATCTTAGGGTTGTTGATTTTTTTGCAAAATAATGCAAGATTTTTCAATTTCCTTTCGTGAACTATGTTCTGTATTCCTGTCATCATGCTGATGAACCTCCGCTTTACCTCCACTCCATTTTTAATAATGTTTTCAGTGAATCTTTGTTTAACATGGAGGACAGGAATTGCTCATGATTTTCATCATGAAGATGTAGTCTACCTCATGTGGTAGTGTTAAACATCTCTTTCTTTAACCCCGAAATCCCTTGTTTAATACTTCATATTAGAATTTTTCATAGCTACATCGTGTTTGGTGGTTAATAGTTCTTCTTTAGTAGATTGGCTGCATCTTTCTTGTCTGTCATTTCCAGCTGATGAACTCACAGTTTATAGTTGAAAATCTAGTTATATTGCTCTTTGTAGTATTATGTTTAATCCCATTTCTTTTGTAGAAGTCATCAAGGTCATCTGAGTCTTCCTATAAGTTTTTATTATTTTGATGGTTCTCAGAGTTGCTTTACCAGCAAATTTCAGCAGCATACTCCAAGGTTTTGTGATTTAGTCTTTAATTTAATTATCAAAAATCTATTACAAGGCGTCCCATATAGAACCCCTTAGTGGCTTCCATCTAGTGATGCAAACACCTAACACAATCTGTTGTTGTCTCCAATTAGCCAATTCTCTATATTCTCAGTCTTAAGTAATTATTTTCATACCAGATAGTGGCAAAAACTGTTTGGAAATCCAGATAGGTGAGATTTCTTGCCTTGCTTAGAAGATAAATTATTAAAGAAAGATATCAATAGATGGTATTGACTGCTCTTGAAAATATTTGGATAGATTTTATTAAGTTTGCTTTGTACTTCTGTGTAGTCTGTTCTTCTGTACTTCTTTTATCAAGAATAGTGTGGCCAGCAGACCCAGGCAGTTATCAAACCCCTGTACTTGTCACTGGTGAGGCCACACCTTGACTGCTGTGTCCAGTTCTGGGTCCCTAAGTAACAGACAGACATTGAGGTGCTGGAGCGTGTCCAGTGAAGGACAGTGAAGGTGGTGAAGGGTCTAGAGGGTAAGTCCTATGAGGAGTGACTGAGAGAGCACAGGATGGGGGTTGTTTAGCCTAGAGAAAAGGAGGCTCAGTGGTGACCTTACTGTTCTCTAAAACCAGCTAAAAGGAGGTTGTAGCCAGGCAAGCAGCCTGTAGGTTGTAGTCAAGCATTAGCCTCTTCTTCCAGACAACCAGCGAGAGGACAAGAGGGCGTAGATACAAGCTGCACCAGGGGAGGATCAGGCGGGACATCAGAAGGAATTTCTTCACAGAAGGGGCCGTTAAACATTGGAATGGACTGCCCCAGGGAGGCAGTGGAGTCACCATTCCTGGAGGTGTTCCAGAAACAGCTGGATACGACACTTAGAGTCATGGTCTGGTAGACAAGGTGGTGATCAGTCAGTGGTTGGACTTGATGATCTCAGAGGTCTTTTCCAACCTAAATGATTTGGTGATTCTGTGCCATTACTCATTCTTAGCGTCAAAATTTGTTCTGAGATTTCGCATTCTAAACCTGTCTAAAAATTGTATTGAGACATTATTTATTTCCTCTTTTTTCCTTCCCTTTTGAAATGTAGGCAGGCCATTTGCTATTTTCTATAAATGATCATCCTGACATACTAAAAATCCTTGTTCTAGACTCTTCAGATATATGTATTAATTTCTTCAGACTTCTGCAATGAAGGTTATCTAGGCTCTTTGCTTTGAATATTTTGTAGTCTTTGAATTAATTTCATTTCAGATATGATAATTCTTCTACGACTCTGCTTTCATTGATCATTTTGTTTATTTCAATACCATAACCATTGTTGAGACCTGAAAAAAATATAAACAATTTACTTTGGTACCTCTAGGTAAATAATTACAATTTTACTTATTTTTGTGCTCCTTGATATCACTTTCTGCAAAAGTGAAGCCAACGCTTTCCTAGCAATTTTTGAATAAGATCTAAAGGTTTACATTTGACACTTCACTAAAGAGTACAAGGTGATACACTATTTACATATTCAGCTATTTTACCACTGCACGTCTGTTTGTCTGTCTTGTCTGTGCATTACCTATATAGCATCTAAATTATAATTTCCAAATTCAGTATTTTACATATCTGAATGCTTTATATTAAAATAAGTGCAGTAAAAGTGAGGATAAGTAGATCATTCCAGAACAAAAGAAGCTATATCTGACCACAAGGAGCTTCACACTTTCAAAGAGTTAAATATTGCACAGATAGAAGAAAAAACAGGTTAAAAGACACTGAAACCATGCATGGGTTTAGCATTTACAAGAACAGAGCCATCCAGAATGTTAAAGGTCAATCCAAATGACAAGCGATACTAGCAGTTGTCAGATGTTATCAAGCAGAATATATAGATAGTGTAAATATATATATGTATAAAGTCCTTGATGAAAAAATAAAATCCAAATCCTAGAATAAATCATTCCATGAAGATTCATCTATCAAGTACCTTAGAGAAGTTTAGAGAGATAGATTAGAATGGGAATATTAGAAATAAAATAACGGGGAGGTTAAGATAAGACGTGGGTTTTGGTTTTTTTTTAATTTTATGAACAAATACAATAAAAATTTTGTAATGGAGAAATAACAAAAAACAGATTTCAGAAAGATGATGGAGTTCCAATTTTAATGTATCAACACAGCTGAGTGAAGCTACCTTATAAGTTATTAGTATTTTATTTATTAATTTTTTTAATTTTAAAAACATTTTAGCATTTTTGTGCAGTCTCTTATTTTTCTCAAGAAGGACTGCATGACTCACCGTGTAACTTAAGGAGGATATTTTTAATTTATTACAGTTCCAAAAAGTTCATGAACACAAAGTATTGAGAAGAAAACTTTTTTAGTTTTCATCTTGTGTCAGTCTTGGAAGAAGTTATTAACTTAACTTGGTATTATTACTCCTCTGAAAGTTATAAGAATGATAACTATTATGACTTCATGACACTTCAAATAATATATCCCTTTTTTTGGTTGCTTATTACTTTACTGAACTTTAGCATATAACTTCTTTACAAGTTCAAAGCTATATTTAAATTTTTGAAAAAAGTCAGACTGATTCAATGATATCTGATAATGAAGCTAGATTGTTTTACCCATGATGAAATTTGCAGGCAATCTTATTTAAATATTTTCAGCATTTTTATACATTTCACTATGAACTTGAGCTTTTAGAGGCTAACTTTTGGGAGTTTTTTGCCTGAATATTAAAATGTATCCACCCAAGTTTGTTGAAATTGCAACACACTAAATACTGCATTCTACATAAGAATGGTAAGGACTTTTCACTTTTAGAGAATAAATTCCTCAGATATTTTATTCACATTTTGTGTAGCTCAATATGTGGTCAATTAATAGTCTATTGAAAATTTCATTTCTTTGTCCAGAAACTACAATACTCTGGTATTATGTGACCTCTCTTCTGGGACATGATAATGTGAACTGGAAGCTGCCACGTTTGAACACAGAGTGATGAAAGTTAGATCCGAATACAGGGAAAAGGATGAAGAAATGTTATTAACTGTTCAAGGTATCAGTGATGTCAAAAAAAACAGCTGTGAAATTTGCTATAAAATTATGCTGTTCACGCTCTCTCTTAACAACGGTAACATTGTACGTATTTTGTTGTTCAAATCACAAAGGGTTACTCAGCAGATCAAAATTATACTGTCCTGATGACCAACCATGTAAGTATCACTAATACAGCATATGATTAAACTTTTGTTGTCTTTTCAGTTTATTTCGGTTTTGGCTGGGAAATGAGCTAGCAAAAAAAAAAAAAAAAGTAAAAACCCGAAAACTAATACCAAGAACACTATTCATATCACTAAATATGAACACTATACTCTTTATAACACTCAGAAGTAAGAAAATATCAGAATAATACTGTCAGCAGACCCTTAATTCAATGATTGCAATCTAATTACATGTTCATGTATACTTTCTGCACTGAATTTCAATTTAGAATCAAATAAGAATCACATAAATAAATAAATACAGAAAATAAATGAAAATGAAGACATTCAAAGAAATAAATTAAAAAATTCAATACATTAGTACATATTTTTATTTAACTACACAGAACAAATATATAAGATTAGACTTAATAAGAATTTTTTTCTTTCCTGTTCAGTATTATACATCAGCCTTATTCACTGCACCCTGTTAAAATAGCTTCCTGGACACAGAATTATTAAACAGAACTTTTTATGATGTATAACACTGCATTGTGTAAAAAATTTAAAAACTTCGTTTAATTTGTTAAAAATTATATTATCATGGGCTATCATGACTCCAGTATTAAAAATGGGAAAGTACTACAGAGATTCAGGTAAAAAATATCCACAGATTTAACATATCTAATTTGAGTCTTTAAGGTCTGTATTTTTGAGAAGTACTTAGAATTACATAGCTTTTACATATCCAAACCAAAACTCTCACTGACATAAGGTGTGTCTGGAGACAGTCTCATGATTTCAGGGAAGAACTCAGATACAGGTGAAATCACCATCAAAATGTTTTGTTCTCTGACATTATCATGGGGGAATTCTATGATGGAAGCGAGTGTCAGTTTCCAGCTTTAAAATAAAACATTCTAACATTGTGAGACACTGTTTTTTGCCTTGATTTAACTTCAAGATGGTAAGTTCTGTATGATGAAGAAAGTAGGGAACTTGAAGGGAAAAATAATACTCTAATGAAAGACTATGTCAGATTTCACAAGTACAGGTACTTGTACAGGAACTGTGATTTCACCTACAGTTTCATTTCATAATTTTCTAACTATGAAATGAACATTTAATTTTTTTGACCCTAAAAATGTCCTTTTAATATCACCATGTGGCATATAGTAACTTTCATTGCAGACAGAGGACAGCAAAGATCCCTATTTCTACAAAAGGAAATGTACTTAGGTATACAACACTTTGGAGAAGAAGGAACTGGGGTGTGGGGAAGAACTCTTGAATAAGCATAAGTGGGAGATGCACAGATGGTAGAAGTTCCCAAATGTTCTGTGATTCTCTCTGGGCATCTTTTGCTATATAAGTGTGATAACATTTGTTAGAAGGCATGATTAAGACTTTATAGGCTTCACAGATGGAATGTAATTTAGTGGAAAGACTTGAAAGAAAGAAGATTCAGACATGAAATATATTCCATGAAAGGAATTAGAAGGGATCAGGTCCAGAGAGGCAACACAGATACAATACTAAATATTTTACAATAGCTAAATATTTTTCTGTAAACCTGTCTGTGAAAGAAAAGACCTGAATAAGTTCCCTTCACCCAGGGATATCTCTACTTTTCTCAAAGGAATATGTAACATGAAACTTATTAGCAGTTCAGAAAACCTATTTAATGTCATATAGTCAATTAAGTAGCCTTTTATGCTACAGAATTAGGCAAGTTTTCTGTCTCTCCTTTTCCTCCAGCAAAATTTTCACGTTTTCAACTTACAGCAAGCCTTGTGTCCACTATGCTGTTTATTTCAAGTAGGAAGAAAGCACCTTGATGATATCAGTCAGTAAACTTCAGAATGGAAATAAACATCTATTTCTCTCAACTTCCATTTGAGGGAAATGGAAGAAAGTCATACCAGGAAAAATGTTTTAGCTAGACCCCATTTCAGAGATTCCTACATAACATATATACATATGCTTACATATATGTATATTTGAATATATCTATATATGTGGTCACCTGATAACAGCAAGAAAATATTTGACAAATAGCTGCTGACATGTAAAATTTCATAAACTTCAAGATTTGTCAATAGGACATCAGAATTATTTATCAATGATATACAGAACATGGTCAATTTTCTCAGATTCATCTGTAGAAAGACTTGCAGTAAATAATTTAGGCAGGTTTTTTTTCTGTTAAATGTACTTTTAAAGCAGAAATAGGTTTTAGAAAATAGTTTTGCTTTAATAAGCAAGAGGGATTAGATACAAACTAAATGACTGTAGAAGAATGCAAATGTCATTACTGATCCTCATTCATGCTGGAAATTTAAGGTCTGAAACTGAGAACAGCCCATATAATAGTGCTTTCTCACGACACAAACGCTCTCATCAAAACTGCAATTCAAGGCTGCTGTCACTGACTTGCTGGTTCAAAAAAAATGAACCAAAGGGCCAAAGTGAGGACTAATCGGTCATGAGATACTATTAAAAAAAAAATCATATTTTGCTCTTCATAAAGGGAAAAGAAAGCTTCTAAATATTCAGCTCTTGCCTTATAATTACAACAGTAAGGTTTCTGTTAGTGATTCTTCATTTAATCAGATTGTAAGCTGGACAGAGACAAAAATCTTCCCATCTTGTGGCTGGTTTTTTTGAACTTGAAATATACTTATGAAGAAAAGAACATACCTTTTTAAAACAAAGGGCAGATTTCCATTTTAAAGAAATATGTCAGAGAGCCAAACTCCTATTAGATGTACAAATTTACTGTGGTCAGAATCTCACTTGCTTGTAGCCTACTCTTGATAAGGGCTTTAGTTTTACCAGCTGTCTTTCTTAGTGTTTTGTTTCCCAGAGCTGTCTCTCTGTAAAGATGTTTATGTGCCAATTTAAGGCATTCTAAAATCAATCAGTAGTAGATGTAAGCTTGTATTATGTGACTTTCCTTTAGTTTGGTTAATGAATATGTTCCTATGACTTTTAAAAGTACTGGTGCCTCAGCACATTTTCAAAATTATGCCATTTGAAGACATTTCCATTTATAATGCAGCTTAAATCTCATTTCCCTCAATATGTGCCCTCACTTAGTCTATTTTAAGGCTTCTCTGAAAAAAAAATTATATCTCAGCAGCTGCTCCTGCCCTTAATGCTTTCCTAGTCTCAGTAAGAGCAGAAACCAACTGATGCTTCTCTCTGATACTCATACAGAGACAAGATGCAGACACTGCATATCTTCCATTCCTGGCTGAAGAGCTCTGACCTACCATTTTATATTATCTACACACACAGCTGCAGCTTCGTGTGTCTGCTAAAGATTCACACCTCACTGTAGTCTCTGTGACTTCACATTTTCCCTGTAGGAACTTAGAGTAAGACTGGTAAAGACTCTCTTAATTGCAAGCTATTGCAGACCCTAATTGGGGAAAAAAGCACATCACCTGAAATAGTAGTTCAGACACAGCCCTGAATGAGTGGAAGAAGGAAAAAGAGAAGGGTTTAAAAGAAGGTGAGCAAAGAGGTGGAAGTTTTACGATTTGATTGTCTCCTTAACTTGCTGAGTCAGCAGGAGCCAGGAGCTCTGCAGGGGCACACTTAGCCTTCACATTTCTCCATAGAAACCCCATCTGGCCAACTAAATTGCCAGCAATTGAGAAGCCATGCAGGAAGCTGTATCCAGCTATTCTCATTCACTGTGAAGGTTACTGTGTTGTGGAGGTAGTGGAAGAGGAAATAGAAGAAATATTGCAAGACTGTGCCTTTCACATACAATACAGGAAAGCATCAAATATGGATCAAATTTAGGCTCTTCACTACTGTCGTTCTTAGAAACTTAAAGAATTGTACATTCTTAGAAAATGTAGCTTCTATTTTAAAGGACCCATCATCAGGCAAAGTTGTGAAGAAAAATCATCACGGAGAGAAAAGCTGAAGGAAATTCAATAATCAAATTTTACTACAGGATTTGTGTTTGAATTTCAAAATCAAAAGCTTTTACTTGTAATCTTCCTATCAGGTTATTTGAAAGAAATTTCTTGGAGCTCTACTTGGCCTTTGCAAGGGTATCTAAGTTCAACCTCCTTTTAAGAGGCCTAGAAAAACAAAATGCCTTCTCTGGGCATCTTAACATGCAATGCTCATTCAGATGCAAGTACTTAACTGAGATATAAACCAAAGACAAATATACCAACATTGCATAAAAAATTACAATAAGTTATGTGGGGAAAGCTCCAGGAGAATGCACCAGCCACTGGTTTATGTGCTGTAAAACAGCAATTGCACTTTAGCCCTTCAGTTCAGTGTTCCCCAATGAGCAAGGCAGCTCTCACTACAGAGATGTGGCAGCATTAAAGGTGAGGCGTAGAACAGGGTACAGTCCAGGGAATGTATTAATTTAGGCTCTGTGCCCAGAGTGGCACTGCCAGCAGTAGCAAACTGAAGCAAAGAAGATGGTCAAGTACAGCAGTGTGAAAAAAAAGGAAATGGGAGAGAAAAGGACAACACAGTGTCCAGGAAAGCTTGGTACCAAGGATTTGTCTCTCTGCTCACAGTAAAATATATTAAATAAGCCAATAGCCACTGTCATATAACTTATTTTCCTGGTGCTAGTTGTAGCTTGGTGTTGGCAGGTTGTTTTATCCTGGAGAGTTGAGTTGCTCTTAGGTGACTAGGTCTCTTGATGGTGCTTTATTGATCAAGTCTTCCCATGGTCTAAGCAGTTTACAAGGGCATCAGTATTCAGGTTGCAGTACAGAACGAGTGATCATTCAGATTCAAATTTATCAGTCCTTTGTGTTCTCTGTGAAGTATTTGAGTTTCAGAAGAACTTCAATTTTAATTTCAGATTAATTTTTTCTTTCACTGATTAAACCTAGTTTTCTAAAAGCCTTGCAAAGCTTTGACAATTGGGCATGAAAAAGTTTCCCAGGAGCAAATTAGCTACTTGTTTATAAGAACACTTACCACCCCATGAGTTTTCTAAATCATCGGTTCCCAGCCAATAAGTCTGGAGATATGTGTCACATCACCAGTGAAGCAGAAAGCAGAACAGAAACTAATAAACTTCCCTCAAGAATAATACAATATACTTCATTCTAATAATGAGCAGTTGAAGCTAGATATCAACTCTTTCTACTAACTTACCTCTATTAAACTGGTACTTGGGGCAGATTTCTACTAGCCTGTTAATATTAACATTTTAAAAAGATTTACATACAACTTTCCTTTTTATTTTTTTTCCAGAAAGGATAAAGAAATGGACTATTAAATACATCCTTCCTAATGATGTAGAAGTACTGATGAATGCTAAGTCCAGTTACAGTGAATATTGAAGGAAGTGTTACAGAATCTGACTTGCTGCTAAAACCAGAAAAAGTAGATTTATTAGACTTCTTCTAGAAATTGTGCTTTCTTATAAACCAGATTTTAATACAGAAAGTATTTGTCTAATTCTCTGCCAAGATCATATATTAATGATGTATGTTTATGAAAATACCCACTCCCCATGATGATAGTAGTACTCTTACTGTATTTCTGTCCAGAACTGGTAATGACTATAAATTTAGACATATTCAGTCTGCGTGCTTGCAAAAATTATAATCTACCAAACAACAGTATTCTTAATCAACTAGAATCACTGTCCTTTAAATACTGAATCTGAATATATGTGGTTGATTTTCCTTTTTGCATTGTAGTAACTGTGAGACACCTTGCATCTTTAAAACAGTTTTGATCCAGTGCACTTTTAGGTTACCTTCTGAAGTCTTCAGGACATGTCAGAAAGGACTTTAACAGCTATAAATTGCTTTTCTATTGCTGCTTCTGCCTATTGAATACAGTGTTGTTTCACTGCAAAGATGGTTTCCTACTATCATATCAGTATAATTTTCTCACAAAAATGTTGGTGGCAAGATGGGACCAATCATGTGACCTTTGAGCAAAGCCCTAACCACGAAACAGAACCTTTTCTTTCTTTCCATGTCATTGGGAGTTTGCATGCTATTCCGGTGAGTCCTGAAGGGCTTCCCAGGGAAAGTTAATGCAGACTGACTTCTTTCTAAGCTTCAATCCCTCTTGCTCACCAAAGGATGATGGAAGAAAGCTTGTTCTCCTGTGGACTTCAATTCTGTTCCCAATTCATCAACAGATGGCAGTAGAAAACTCCCTGCTTTTCTATCATAAGACCCAAGGCCTTACAAATGACCCTAATAATGTCAAAGGAAGAAAAAATATCCAAATCATTGCTGCCTAAGTCTTATTATATATATAAAATGTGCTCTAAACTTTCCAGGGCAGCATGAAAGTCTCCTAAGGATTAATTTTATGTTGAGCCTGAATGACCAGAAGCAGCTGCTGCTTTTGGAATGACTGTCTTTCCTGTTACCTTCTTCTGTTTTTATGTGATTCTTTTATAGATGTTCTTTATTTTTCTAGTTGTGAGAGAATATATTGAGTATAGATTATAGCAAATAATCTGCTTTCCCCACAGATAGATTTCTGTGAAGAAAAATCTGTTATCTTATCTCAGTAAAGACTTTTTCAAATGTTATCATTGCAGTGACAGAACAAGTAATTTAATCAGTAAGTTTTTGAGACATGCCTCACTAGATTTTGTCATTTCATTAATTCCTCCCCCTTCAAATCAAGTAGATGGTGTAATAAACTTAGTGAATTCTTTATATAGATCTAAACATTAAGATGCATGGAATATACAGTAGTTTCTTATTCCATTTTTTTAAAAGACTCTGATATCTTGGCATTGCCAATCAAGGAAAAGGGATTATCATAAAAATTTCTTAGAGGCCTTTTCTTCTGTAATGTATAATAGTGGGTGTCTGATATAGGAAAACTCATATTATATAATTCTCTTTTAGCCTCAAGGCACATGAATAAGACCGAGAGTTCCTGATTTCTATTCCCACCTCTTTCACTAACTTATCTTAATAATTCTTTGCAGTTCACAATTTTCCAGCATACTTCTTATGGTGAAAGAAACTGATTTCCAAGGGAAGGTAGAAAAGAAGAAGACATGTTTCTTTCAGGCACTGCTGGAGGGAGTGGCTCACTGTTCTAAACATAATGGAAATGTCTGAATTTGATGAGCCAATGTTTTAAATTGAGGTAGGTTTGAGTCAAATATTCTTCAAGATGTGAACATTGATTTCCCTTCAATCTAGTGAGTGGATTTTTTTTAGAGTAAACTCTAAGCACTGACCATGTGTTGGCTGTGTGAGGGTGCTACCGAGCCCTAGCATGGTTGGCAAAAGAAAGTGTATGTCCTAGAAGCAGTGCAGAACATTCTGCCTCCGCACACTCTTCTACAGAAATGTTGGGGGAAAGCCAGCATAATGTCAAATCCATGAAGACTGAAACCTCATTTTGAAAGTATTTTTGCTTTCTGCTTTCTCACCATTACTTCTCATTTGATTTAGGGTTTGGGGGTTTTTTTCTTTTTTTTTCCCTCCTCTAAGGAAACAGAAAAACCTGCCAAAATAGAATACATTTTGGTACCATTATCAGGAATATTTATTGATTTGTACTCCTCCCCTCATCTGTTTTTATTATCTAAGTATTGTAAAGTTTCTCTATAACTAGGGAAAGGAGATAAATAACCTGATAAGTATTCAAATTATTTCAAACATATTTTGGCAGTACTTTAGTTATATAACTAGTTTGAGGTTGTGTCATTTTCATATGGAAAATTTTGGAAAAAAATGAAAGTAGCACTAATTCTTTAGCTAAATGTAGCTAAATGTAAATATAAACCAGTAATAGAAGATATAATTTAAAAGATAAGTACTCATGTACATAAAAAATAGTTGCAGAATCTTTATTTAGTCCTACCATGCTGTTTTTAATATATTATCACCTGCATTTATTTCCAGCGGACCCTGGATATTAAACATACTCACTGATTTTTTAAGAAATTCATTCCATGGATGAACTGTGTGTTCAGACTGTTTAGCCTGTGTCCTCTGGCTCTGTATGCTGTGAATAGGTAAAGAAGTTAGAGAATGAAAAACTCATCATGCATTCAATAGGGTTTTCTCATGATAGTATAAGTATTTGAAAGATAGTAGCTTCCTTTATAAATAACTTTGAGATAGGTTTTAATAAAATGTTATACAATATTATATGTATGACACTGACAGGGTGAAGTTTTTATGTTCTGAACTGAAAACATTTCAAGAATCCATCAACAAGTGTCTCTGCATTGGGAGCAAGTTCTTAATGAATATTGAACTGCTACACTTTTAAATTTACATATTTGTTTTGAGGAACTCTCAGTGTATGAACACAGCACAGAGCAGGCCAGAACCCAGCAAATCCTGTCTTCATGTATGAACCCTGCTGTATATCTTCAGGCACAGAAGTGAATATTCTAAGTATGAATGTATTCAGTGTAATAGAACATCTAGTAAGAGGGTTTCTGATCCGAAGTAGCTCACTAATAGCAACTGTTATTTTTTTCTGGTGTTATTTTTTCAGGTGATCTACATTTCTGTGATCATCCAACCCCAAAAGTCTTAGGGTGCCTGAGGAAAGCTAAGACCCTGTTTATACCAAAAGTGGTAATTTTATAAAATTGTACCAAAATTATGTGTTGTATGGCTGGCAGTATGATATGAGTGGAAGTCTCATATCACTCTTTGCAGTGGAAGTCTCAGTGTGTACATGCATGTATATGTGTATGGTTGACTGTGGTGGTGGTGCAGATGTGCAGACAGACCTGTGCAGTCTTATTCATATTGTCTATACATTTACTTTGGAGTAAATTATCCCCACCTGAAGTTTCTCTGAGAGAAAATAAGCTGTGACAGTTCAAAAGAGAGCCCAGGAGCAAACTGACATACAAGCAGTGAGAACAGTCGATGAACTGCAGAGTGAAGTGAAATGGAGTGCTAAGTTATTTGACAGCATGCAAAGGTGATTTAGATCACATGTAGCTTGTCAATTGTATCTGCGTGGCGGGGATGTCCTGAGGAGACATACCCTGAAACGCCATTCTCATATCTCTAGTTAAATCTGCACAAAGACATGCATACCATAACTATTTGGGGTTTTTTTCATGTGTGCTTCTCATTTTTGAAGACCTTTTGATGTCAATGTCTTTTACCTCTCATATATTTACTCAGATTTTTATGTTCAAAATACTTTGCTTTTCAATTTTCATGCAACTCTGATACAACACAGAAAAAATAAATGACAATTTTCTTCTATTGTGAATTATTATTTCCAGAAAGCAGCCTTATTTTCTGCTCACTGTGATATAATAAATTTTAAGGTGACTCCCAATAAATTCTATTATCTCTACTGTATTTTAACTTGTCTGTTATTTTTTTCCACAATTCTTATCCCAAAATCTTACCTTTGTCTAATTTTAGCCAGTTATTAGAAAATTGTATTTCTCTCTTTACATTCCCCTTATCCAAACATCTGTAAGAAATTTTATTTCAGTAAAAGTATCTTCAACAAGACTGTAAATTTTACCAGCATTTGTCTTGTATTGTATAATTCATAGTTTTCTTTTAAACAGAAACATTTCCCTTATTCACTTTGTAGAGATTAGACAGAAAAAAATATAAATTAACTTTTGGGAATATGCAACTGTAAACCTTCTTTATTTTTCAATTTCTTTAGCCATAAGAAATAGTATGTCTGTAATGAATTTGAAGTATTTCTGTGTTTTGGGAAGTCCTGCAATTTTAAACTCTGCTTTCTTAAAATACTGTTGGAAGAATATTGCCTAGCAGTAGAATAAGAATTTTCAGACACTTGAATAAAGCATTCATGATCAGATTCATATTGGACAATCAAAGTGGACTTTAAAGCTGAAAGTAAACTCCTGCATTCAAAACAACCTTTCAGAATGTCTATATTAGCATTGGTTCATAATGGAGAAACACTTATTTTGGATTACTAAATCTCCGGTGCAATGTCTAAGAGAGAGAAGGAAGGCTTTGGCCAGAAGAACAGGCAGGAAAGACCCCGACCCCTAAACTTCCAAACTGCCCTCTTTTCAAATTTTTTTTTAATTCAGTGTATCTCTGGTATGAAATGAACTCAAAACTCAGACCATACACAAAGTGCTTTGTCTACTATGCTACAGAAATTGCATACTCTTGTTTAGGCCAGAAAACACCTGCATACATGGCTGAGCAGCATTTATAGGAAATATAGGTTTGAGATGTAGGTTTTTTATCTTTTGATTAGTTGAACCCTTTTCCGGATTTCTGTGTAATTTGATGTGCAAAACAGGACAACTAGCCACTGTTTAAAAGGCAAATTTTGTTTTGCTCAGCAGGTTCTCTCAAGGTGCTCTGATCGAAAAAGACACTCAACATCCGAAAAATGACTGCGAGCTCCAACTCAAAGTTGTACTAAGTGTTTCTTTGTTAGATAGCTTTAGAGACACTTTTGTGGAGCCTGTGTTTAATTTTTTTTTTATTTTACAGAGGTGTTAAACATTTTAAATAATTGTGATATAGCAGTCATTTCCTTTTATGTACTGGGACTCCTAAAACTCATACTCATGGTTGAATATGATTTTCCAATACATTCTATTTTTGGTGTCTTTTATGTAAAGAACTGCAGTCAAGAATGTAATTATAACACCCTTCTCCTGGAACATGGAAACACAGCCATCTGGTATGTATGTGTTTCATCATTTTGCCAATTTCTTTGCTACAGTCTATTTTAGTGCTGGGGAGAACCTTCTTTTACTTGGTGATTTTGTCAAGAGGGAAAAATACTGAAAGTCTATATTAAAAAGATCTCCTTTTCATAATCTACATCCTGCTGAATGATTTGGTAAGGATTCAAAATTGCCTATGCTCATGGATTATTATATAAATATGAAATTTTTGTAGAATTGTTGAATTTGTTGTCACCTGCATGATTTAATCGATTTCCCAGTACATGTTTTTCCATTGGATTTTTACAATGCAAAAAAACTTGCTGTCTCTCAGTGCGTTTACTCAGTATTTTTATAATCATGTTTTTAAAGGAAACAAACAAGAAGCGATTCCGCTGGATTATGAAGAATCATACTATATTGTAATTGAATTTTTATGGATCATCAGGAGTTATTCTTTCTTCTTCTCCAAGAGTGCTACTTCTTATGTTTTCTGTTTTTCACTCATCTACTTTTCATGGAGTGAAAAGTTAATATGCAGTTTACGATTCACTTTTGTGAATCAACACCACTCTGCAGTACTTTAAAATATATTTCTAATTATTCTACTCACATTTAATAGAGAAATTGACATTTTTATCTGTTAATTTAGTGCTATACTGGGCCACAACTCAGTAAATGGAAACATGAATTGCTCCTCTTTAAACAATCCATGGGTATGTGTCTGGTTCTAGGAAGTCTTAATCAGCTCTGTTCCTCACTGGCACTAGGTTTGTGAGGATCGTTACTGACAACTACCTACTACCAACTGAAGTCTTATTTCTCACTCTTGCTTTGATGCAAAGCATCAAAGCACCAGCTCTAGGCAGATGAAGATGAGTCCATTCATCTTACACCTTTGCCTTCTAGAATGGAAAGGAGTTAAAGAACATGCAACATCCACTTAATTTTGCATCTTCTTGTATTCCTTTAAATCTCCCTTATTGTAAGGCATAGGCACCTCACTGAACTAAAAATCTAGTTCTTACATAGGGCCTTTCAAAAAATCTGTAAGTAATTCTCAAAAGTAAGAAAGGCAAGCTAAGGTCAGAAACACTTCAGAACAGGTATGAAAGAAGTACCGGCCTCTGAACTATTGCTCAGAAATTAGCTCCAGCCCACATTTTTAGCATGTTTTAAGTACTTCATACTTTATGACTCTGGTCACAGAAGCCATTATTTTCCTTCTATTCTGATGCTTTATAAGAATTGACTGTCTTTTTTGCATGTGAGAATGCAGAGAATGGTGACACAGAGGTATAATGGGGGAATTTTTGCCTCTACCATTCCCTAGAGAGGGAACAGATATCTGCTTTGCACTAGAAATGAAGCAATGAAACCTGGAAAAGCAAGTAGTGGATAAGAATGTTGAGAAAATCCAAAACTGTAAAAAAAATTTGGTGTGTGAAAATTGATCTATATCATATCTACATTCTCAGTGTACTTCCTTTGCCCCTTAATAGGTTGAGGAGTTTGGAAGCCTCTTTAGCTACCTTCCTTTTGTCAGTGATGCCCATAAATAGAGAATTAAATCAGAGAATTAGCCATAAAATAGATTATAGTCCAAACAGTCCTTGCAGGAAATAGCAGTCAGACAAATAGAAAATTAGTCAATTCTCCTGGTATCCTGTGGGTCAAGGATTGGAAGAGAAATGATAACTCCCCATTATAGAAAGTCCATATTTTTAGGCCCAGAAAGGAGTTTTAAAAAGATGAGAAGCTAGAGTTGACAAGGCTTTTTGGAGCACAGAACCTCTTTCTTTTGGTGACAGACAATCATTAATTTTGCCTTCATTAATGTGCAACACTTGTAATTTTAGCAACATCTGATAGTCTCTGTAGTTAGGAGTATCTAAATATTTTCATTTCAAGCAACATTTGTCAGACATGAAGGCTTTTGCTATTTCAAACTGTGTAAGTGTGATAATACCTCTTTTTAAAGAGGTATTATCTTCCATCAGTGCTTGACCTCTTGCTCATCCCACAAAACCCATGACTGGAATTGGAAATGTATGTTGTATGCTGTTGATGAAATACCTCACTGAATCATCATGAATTGTCACTGAAAAAACTTTAACTACTGGGGAAAACCAGAAGAAAATATTTTTTTAATGCCAGAATAAAATGTGCAATTTTGTTTTCATATATTGTCTATTGAAGGTTTTTTGTTCTGTATATATACAGCTAAAACAATTTAAGTATCAATTATATAACACCATAATAGATCACCAACTGGTCAGTCTTAATACCTTTGAAACAAACCAGCTCAGCAAGTCTGGCAAGTTATTTAAATTACATGTCATCAGAGGCTTTACAAGGATAAGTGAAACTGCCATTTTCTGATACCAATGGCAGCAAGTAAGCCTCTTGAGATTGTTTGAAATATTTGTCAAAAGTGTGTTTCCTCAAACAGTAAAAAAAAAAATCTTTCACAGAAATTCCATAGGTGAATTAAATGAGAAGAGCATTTTGCTTGTAGTTTACAGAGTTATATGAGACATCTGTATATCTCTAACAATAGCAGCAATTATTGTATTAGTATTAAAACTTAAAACCTCCCATATTGAGTCAGTCACACATTTAATAGTCTTTTTTCCAGTCCTGTGCCACACTTTCCTCCTTTTCTCTCCTTCTCCTTCTCTCTTTCTCCTCCTCCTCCACCTCGTCCTCCTCCTCCTCCTTCCCCTCCTCCTCCTCCTCCTCCTCCTCCTCCTCCTCCTCCTTCTCCTTCTATTTCTTCTCCTTCTATTTCTTCTCCTGGCAGCTTGATCCTATATACTGATATAACTGTAAAAGTTACAATGTGCTTCAGAAAATTATTGTGGCTTTTATTGTCTTTCTTTTGTTAATGTTTCATAATTGCTCTTACTAAATCAATAACCTTAAGCCTAAAGAAGTAATTATAATATCTGGACCACTGTACGAAATAATCAGGACTAACAATAAGACTTTGATTAGCTGGAAGAATTACTGTACCAAAGTTCTGTTTTCAATTTTCAAAATACTGTTTTTCATGTACTTTTGTGTTTGCTTGTATGCAAGACACATACTGCACTTTGCAATCAAGAGAATAAAGGAAAATCAAAGAAATGCCCACCTTAGTGTGGTTAAAAAATACTACACATATCACCCACTGCATTTCTGATTGACAGTTCTTGAAACTAAGATTGACAACATGTAGGACGTAATGAGTGGGAAGACGACTGGAGTGTTCAGCTTATAAAAGAGAGGTCTGCCTTCACAATAGCACTAGAAGTTGTTACAGTCATCTGTTACTGCATTTGAAGAAGAATATGATAAACAGTGTCTAAAAAGTCCCAAAATGATGAAAATGCTTGTTTTTAAAATTATGGATGGTATTTATGGATCCCCATATTCCCCAAATTGCTTTCTCAGGGCAGTGCTGTACTAATGATATTTTTCTTAAGAAGTTAATAGACGACAGTGGAAAGACAGATGGTAATGTCCAGTGAATGGACAGTAACTGGAGACTGTGCTCACAATACTAAGTAGAAAACAGTCAAGGAGTGAGAGTTTCTGAGTTTCTGAGATCAAGTGAAAACGACTAGCTCATTTCCACACTGGTTAGAGATAGCCAGCCTTGCACAGCTTTACCAGATCCACACTACATAGTACTCAGTTCTGTGTTTAGCCAAACCTTTAAGGCCCTGAGAGATCACCTTTAATGTACAGATTAGGGGGATTGCGGCAGGTGTCTTTCCGCCATCTTCATCCAGATTAAAATGTCTGAACTAATGTGAAAACTATGTTGCAGTTTCCTAGAGTAGCAATTTATATTAGGAAACTCAGAGGATGGTGTGTTGGAAGTTTTGAGGTGTGACGTGGATTTGTAGTGAGCGTCTGTGTGATTAGTCTGTGAGGGTGATGGAGGACTGTGTAAAATATACGGAGGGAAAACTGATGGAAATCTGACAGAGTTTTATCTGCATAGACTTCTGAGATCAGCTCATGAAGAGACTGTCTCCTAAAGCCTGTGCAGGCCTTGTCTTGAAGAGAGGTATTTGGAGTAGTCTAAAACATAACTCAGGAAAGAATTACCAATTAAGCAGGTATACATGAACAGAGGTCTAGTGCTTAAGCAACCTTCCTCTTTCATTTATTCGGACAGAGAGATCTGTAGATACCTGGAGTCAGGAGAGGATTATTTCCCCATAGTGCACAGGGGATGGTGCATAGAGTAAATTAGAATTTACTCATAGGCTAATAACAGTGATAATGCACAAGCCTAAAAAAAATAGTCACATCATGACTCAAAGCCATAGAGTTCTGTGTTCTCACACTTCTTTCCCATTCTTTTTCAGGTAGAGAAATATGCTTATATGTATCAGTCATATTTAGAGCAAAATACTTTACATGACTCCTATGGATTGGAGAGCTCTATACCATTTATGGTTAATTTTCTAGTTGACCATTCTCTATTGACCTGAAAAGAGGGTGAATCAATGGTTCTACAGAAGCTCCTTGCTTCCAAACTTGCTAGCAGATATATAGGCAGCAAATGTAGGCAGTATGAATGCTGAACAGCCTCATAATTTCTGGTGTGGGCACAAAGCCAGGATCACAATCTGGCTCTTCAAGACTTGACACATTCTCAGAACACTGTAATACAGTATTGTTATTTATAGAATTTTGGACCTGTTTGAACTTTTCTACTTTTATATCAGAGGATAAAACCTCAAGATAACTTCTATAATCTATAAGACATGGTGTATCTTTCTGCAAACGCTGATAATAATTAGAGTACAAATGCCTCTAGAGCTTTCAGATTCCTGTGCTATGACAGTGTAACTTTATCATATGTGTTTTGGCTGGTTCTCAGGACTACAGGAAACTAATTTTATTATTATCTCAGGATTTCTTTTCTATTTCTTTCTATTATGCAGAACTGTAAATTTAGATATAAAGCAACTGGGGTAAAATCAGACAGAGGATATAATAAAAAACTGCTAAAATAGTATTTGTGCCTATTTTGGTGTGAAATTTGTTCTTGGGAATTAAAGGATTAACTTCCCATACATAACAGAAATTTAATTGGAACAATTGTCCTGACACTTCTTGGAATCTTAAAATACTGTTTACTCTAAGTTGTGGCAGTGATTACCACACATTACGTAAGACTGAACTGTGATGTCTTACTGTTGCACAGGACTTTAAGAGCCATATTTTGCACATAGATATTTGTTTTTAAAATATGGCAAAATAGCCATTTGAAATTCTGCAGAAAACTTGCATGCATGTGAATCCTGATTCTACATGTTAACCACAGTCAAATATAGTTACAAAACAAGCTTGTTATTGTTCATTACTGAAATAAACATGCAGGGTTAGGAAACATGGCTCTAATCCCTGTTTCTATCTTGTCTGACTTGAATTAAATTTGACAAGATGTTCAGGCACTGGGGCAAGCAGACAGCAGAGAGAAGGAGGACATGAGCTGAGACAGATTGTCCTTTGGCCACCATTCTCAAGAGGACTCACTGTAATGTTTAGTGGAGCCACAGTAGAAAGGATGATTCTTCCTTCAAGGCACTGGGTAGCAATTAACATTTGCAATACCACAATAAATCTTCAGTGGGGGTAAGTGACTTTGAAACTTTCACTCCCTGCTGTCTTGAGCGCAGCAGCAGAAACAGCGTGCAGGGAAGGAACCCTTCACATCTTTTACTTCCTAGTCAGCAATTCAGGGAAAGAGGTTCTGGCTTACTTACTCCTTAAGAAAGGCTTTCGAACAACAACAACAACAACAACAACAACAACAAAACAAAAAAAAAAAAAAAAGAAAAAAACAACCAAAAACCAAAACCAAAAAAAACCCACACAAAACACCACCACAACAAATTCTTTTTGTTTACAAGCTTTATCAGTTAGTCTAAAGAACAAAATTATTTTTCTCAAAAATTTCGCCCTCTTGTTCCTCTACTTTTAGACACTGCAGAGACCAGAGAAAGAAAGGGGAGAAAGGTTATCTTCTTTATTTTTTTTTTCCTTATTCCTACAGGTAAACAGCTTATAATATCAGTTTATTACAAGTGTTCTCGGCTATTTCCACAAATCTTTCTTCTGAAGTATGAAAGATATATTTATATTTCTTCATATCAACAGATGTTAATGAGAACATGTAATGTGTCAATACTAATGTCACCACTCACAAAAAAGTCAAACCCTTAAATTCATGCCTGTTCACTTTACTGTGTGCCAATGCAGGAACCAAGGGAACATATGAAACCATTTTCCTATAAACAGACTACTTATCTTGTTCATTTACCTGAGAGCAGGTGGCCACAGAAAGATATTTTTATTAGCATAGAGCAAAACAGACTGTAGAGCAGAAGTGGGGAAGAAGCTGATCATGGTAGAGTGTAGTGGTTTGGCCTTGGTTGGGTGCCAGGTGGTCACTATAATGCTCTATTACTCCCCTTCCCAGTGGGGTAGGGGAGAGAATAAGATGGAAAGCAACTCGTAGGTTGAGATAAAAGCAGTTTACTAAAGCAAAGAATCAAAGGACAAGCGAGAGTTTGCACACGCATAAGCAAAAAGAGGAGTTAATCTCTACTTCCCATCAGCGAGCGATGTTCAGACACTTCTCGGGAAGCAGGGCCTCAGCACGTGGAGTGATTTCTCTGGAAGACAAACATTGCAGAGTAACAAATGCCC
This sequence comes from Atrichornis clamosus, assembly GCA_013400975.1. Lineage (NCBI taxonomy): Eukaryota > Metazoa > Chordata > Aves > Passeriformes > Menuridae > Atrichornis > Atrichornis clamosus. The sequence continues at coordinate 10,180 of WBMZ01001998.1, read as the reverse complement.
CCTCTTCCTCCTCTCTCCCTGAACTTTTATATCTGAGTTGACGTCACATGGTATGGAATATCCCTTTGGTTGGTTGGGGTCAGCTGGCCTGGCTGTGTCCCCTCCCAGGATCTTGCCCACTCCCAGCCCTCCTGATGGGGGAAAGGAGTGGCAGAGGGACAACACTTCTCAGCAGTAGCCAAAACACTGGCGTGTGATCAACACTCTTCCAGCTACCAGTGCAAAGCCCAGCACTGTGAGGGCTGCTAAGGGAAAGGTGAACTCTGTCTCGATCAGACCCAATACATGGAGTCATGATCCCATTTCTTCTTTGGAACGGTGATGTTTACACACAGGTTGGTTTTAAACTTGTGCACTAATCCCAGATTTATTACAAAAAACTGTGTCTTATAAATTCCATCCAAAACAATCTCCTAAAAATCTACTATATTGACCTTTGGACATGTTTACATATTGGGGGGCGGGGGCATTTGTCAGGTATTTGCTACCAAGTAATGAAGATTTATACCTTAGCTGAGTAGGGGCTAGATTCCATCATTTTTCATTTCCTGACATTCTAGCATTTGGGAATTTTTAAACAGGTGATTAATTTTGCAAAAGGAAGAATACTATTGATAATCAGAGTTGGATAAGGTCCATGAAGGCATGTTGTCAACACTGCATAGATTTTAACAAAGTTTATGCTTAAGGACTATTAGAATATGCTTGCGCTTGGTGACTCTGGAGAATGTGTCCATTTATCAGTGCAGTGTCCCCTCAGACACACTCAGAAATTGTATAAAATTGTGACAATTAAAAAATTATTGCTCAGATAGGTACATATTGAATAAGGCTGCTATTTGGTAGACTTAATAATGTGTTTTATACCTTTATATTTTTGTCATTCGTCCTGTTGCCTAACTCAATGAAATATAAGTGATTGAGGACTATGTCCCAGTTTTCCATTTTCCTGATTTTCCATTGCCTTCTGCATTAGTGCTATTTTTTTATCAAATGAAAGATGAAAGAATTAGAAAAATTCAGTCATAGTACAGTCATAGAGTGATGAAAAAGTAGCTATCCAAAATCCATTTAAATATGCATAAAATCATTCTCCTTTTTTCTCAAGGCTGCATTATTCCTTCTTTCCTTCTGTTCTTGTATGCCTAACTTTTCACTGTACAATATGATTTAGATAAACTTGATCTGAAAGATAACCTAATCTCCTGCTTCAAATACTTGCTTGGTTCTAAAAATATCTTTGAAACAAATTAGTGAATTTCTGAATGTTGTTGGTTCTGCTGAAATCTTATCAAGGAGACCCGAAGTCCTACCTAATTTCTAAACAGCTGTTCCATATGTCTGTATAATTTTGCAGCCTTGCCTAAGCTCGTAGGCATCTAAAGGACTAGTTGACATCTTGACTGTTTTCACACATTTTAGCAGTATTTATTTTGGGGACATAATTATCTATTTCATACTTATGTCTCTACCTGAGTAAGGCATGGCAAAACAAGAACTGAGATCTACAAGGGCATTCAGAAAAAGTGGCTGTAATTCTGATCTTTTAGCTTCTAGCGCTGTTCAGCTACTTCACAATCACTGGCTCTTGTAGCATTTTTCAGAGAAACCTGAAAGTTTCCTTTTTATGTTTTAATCATCTTGAGGCAGAAAAAAATTGTCTTCTAAATTCTGGAAAGCCAAATTTTTGTTTCTACCAAAGTGTAAATAAACATGGTCCTGAAAGAAACAGAGGCTATTTGACTCCAAATGGTTAAAAAGGTCTCAACAAATAGTTCCTTTTTCTTTCCCCATTGTTGACCTAATATAATACAAATATGTATTATAATTAATAGTACACAAGCTTCATTTTTTTTGAGTTTTAATCTTTCCCAGACAAGAGTCCAGCACCTTGTCAGGCTTCTTGCCTTTTCAGCCTTTTCAGTGTTTTAAGACATAAGTCTAATTCCCTTGCAGTTAAAGCAGACATAGAACGCACCTCTCCAAGTTCCTATGAAGATGCTCTAATATGAAGTATTAAACAATAGGTGATAAAACACTGGTACATCTCCTTTGAAAGAGCCACCATTAGGTATCCATCTTAGAAAAGCTGAGACAGATTAGGTCCTGAGCAGAAAGAATTGCCTAACAGGAAAAAAAGATAGACATCTATCTTAGATACAGTGAACTACACCATTGAGGGATTTTGAAGTTAATATAAGGGTGATGGGGATTTTCAGAAAAGCCTTCTTCACTGATGAACTAGAGAACTTAAGCCTTGCTTTCTGAGAACTAAATTTTTCCTCACTTCTCCCACAGAGATAACCACTTAAAATTTAGATCCATCAGTTTAAAACAGTCATCCTGAACTCCAGCTTCTTTTAAAATTTTCTTTATTCTTACTTTATTTCCTTTTGAAATTAATTTGAGCTTGAATTTTGAGAACAATGATCCTTTCAACTTTCATCACCGCAGGATAAAGCCTTTAATGATAGCATAAAAATTAATTTCTTAATTTTCTTTAAAATGACAGGAAATATTTCAGCATTCTATAAATATTCTGCAATACCAGGCACTTTTCTGAAGTTAATATGTTTTTCTTAAGACAAAGAGTAGTAAGCGCACCTGTCTTTCATTTGAAATCAAAACCAGTTCTTACCTAGGATAAGGAAAAAGGAGCATTTCTAAAACTTATCCATATCCATACATAAAATACCTCAAAGATTAGTAAGAAACATTTAGTTTTTTGAAAAAATAATGTATGCTATTTAAGTGTATTTTAATAGACAAAAGTACCGTTGACTAGATCAAATGTTGGTAAAAGCTCCATGAAATTTGAATAATTTTTCACCTCAGCAGTGAGTATTTCACTCAGAACTAATCTGTAGTGAGCAAAAGAAAATTGCTCCAACATTTCTGGTTATCAGTTCTCCATGGAACAGGAAAGAAAAAGAATATAAATTGTGTATTATTTGCTTTTAAGCATAAAAAAAAAAAAATCATGGTCTCAGTTAAAGCTGAAGTCTGGGTTTCCTTTACTGTTTTATATTCTCTAGTGACTTTTTGCTGTTATGCTTCATGTATAAGTGTAAAGGAACATCTTATATTCAGGTACGCCACCTACAAGGATGGTATAGACACACTGAACAATTTCAAAGGGAATTTACTTGATTTTTTCCTTTGTTTTTCTTTTTTAAATATTAATAAGTTCAGCTTTTATAAATAGAATCTACAACTGCTCTCTAAGTATTGAAAAGGATTACATTTACTTGCTAAAAGTATACACTTTCAAAATCACTACGTACCTTGAACCAGTTATAGATGGTTGTTTTCTTTGAAGGAGCTGGCTACTTTTTTTTCATTATGAATAAATTGCTTTCAATAAATTGTACATTTGTCTTGTTTTCTGCTGTTCCAGCACTGACAACCCTGGACAATTTCTTTCTTCTTTCAGTCATCTTAAAACTCAATAAGACCTCTCTTTATGGCTTGAGTTTAGGAATTTGAATTACTTTCTAACATGCTTACAGCATGAGAAAGTTTACTGTTTGACTTTTTAAAAAGACAGAAGAAATTTGTTGTGTTCAATAGCTTTTCAGTGGTCTTAGAAGATACCAACTTATCTGGTTCTGTGCATAAAAACCTTTAAAAAAAAAGTTAATGTTATCTGAACAGTGTTTTTCATAATCTTAAATCAAGAAATAATAGCACATTTCTTTATGGCAGAACAGACAATTGAATGGCACTATCTGATTCTCCTGTGATGTTATCCCTTTTTAGGTCATTATCTTCAGCAAGAGCTTTGCTGCTTTATCAGCTGCAATTTAAAATACAGGTGCTTCTAATGTTCTTTCAAAGGCTTAGCTGATAATATCAAGTAAAGTGAATTTGAAGTTTAGTACAGATAATTCTTGTTACTTGAACAATCATTCTTTGAAAGATGCAAATCAAAATGAGGTAGAAATGATGTTCACTATGTACCAAAGTTCAGTTTAAAATGGATATTTTTCTGTTAGTACCATTGCACAGTTTCACTGATGGTACCATCAGTAACATATGAAAACATTACACTGACTAGAGAAGAAGAAAGACATTAATTCAGGGAGTTAAATTTTTTTTAAATGTGAAAAAAACCCCAACAGTGTTGTGTCTACAGAACAAAGCAGATATATGTGTGGCTAATATTTCTGTCAGCACTTCATAGCCTTCATGGGAATATCGTGGCCAGGCCAACAGTCCTGTATTTATACTACTACCGTTCAGCAGGGCAGCTCTTATTCTTTTCAGCTCCAAAAGATCTTGTACCATGTGGTACTGTCTGAGTCCTTCTACTTCGAAAAGACAAACTGTTGTAGCATTCCTCATGCTTTGGGGTTGAATGATCATCTATGGGGCATTCAGAAGTTTTTACCTTCACATATCTCATGTTCTTTATTTTAAAAAGAAGCTGCATGATTTCATTCCAAGATATCAAAAATGAAGAAAAAAGGCAGATATTTTCTTAGGCTACTCAAATTACACCTTTTGTCTTTTACATGGTATTTCTTTAATTGTCCTAGAAAAGTAGCTTAAACTAATTTTTTTTTAACAACATAACTGGAAATCTTGAAATATGAACTGCTGAAGAGTCTCAGCTGCAACTAAAATGAGATCTGTTTTGAATGTGTGAAGTACCAGATAATACCAAGCACTCTGAAATTCATGCAATGAATATCAGATTTGATTACCCAAAATTCAGAGAGATTTCTTAAATGTTGTGTTTCTTTTCACTACCTGACAACTGTTCCTGATTTTTCTTGTCTGCACATAGGTGTTGTAAAATTAAAAAAAAACATAATTGTGAAATATTTCATTAATTCAGAAAATCCAATAAGTAAGTAGATAATTCTCCATTTAAAAAAAAGAAGTAAAAAATTATCGGTCTGCAGTAAATAATTTTTTTGATCATTCACTTGAGAGACAGAAGTGAGCTTGATTCACTCTGTTCCCTGATTCTGGTTTTCCTTCTTAGTAGTTTCCAGTCAGACCAGTACAATTCTCTACTAGGTCGGGTTAGGATGGAGTCAGTCCTCTTCATAGTATGGTATATGGTGCTGTGTTTAAGTTTTACGTCCAAACCCGTGTTGATTAATACATCATTGTTTCAGCAATTGGTGACTAGTGCTTACACAACGCCAAGAACTTCTGTGCTTCTCACTCTGCCCTGCCCAGAGAGTGGGTTGAGATTAGGCAAGAGGCTGGCAGAGGACAAAATCAGGGCAGCTGACCCCAGCTGACCGAAGAAGTATTGATGACGTATGATATTGTGCTCAGCACTAAAACTAGCATGCTAGGGAACAGTTTTTCAAAGATAGCTGAAGGACTGGCTGGAAATTGATCAGCTGATAAGAGGTGATAAGTGCTTTTACACCACTTGTTTGTTTTTCTTTCTTTTCTTCACTTATTAAATTGTCTATATCATGATCCATCAGGTTTTTGTCATTTTTTCCCCTGCTGGTTCTCTTCTCTATCCTGCTGGGGTGGAAGAGTGAGAGAGCAACTGGCTGCGGGCTTTTGCTGTTGGCCAGCAAGGAGTCAACTCACCATGAATTCTAAGTCATTTATTCCTGACTCCACTTTAATAATTCTGTAAAACTTTGTAGGAGTCTAATGTCTTCTCCAGGCCAAATCTCCCACATATTTGAATCAAAGGTGTTAATCTTTCATAATTTCTTTTTATCAGTGATGTGGATGGTACAGGAGAAGCAGATTCTCATCTTTTAATTCAAGCACTGGGGCTTAATCCAGAGCAGATGAGAGCAGGAAAAATCCCCCTGTTCTCTCCTACCTCTGAGCTGGATGTTAATTTCCTGCATATTTTGGTTTATGCACAGTCTGATCACACTTGGAGCTGTGATAAGAGCATATTTATTGAGGAGAAAAGTAGTCAGAAACTTATTAGATAAACACTATCAAGTACTCAGCAGCATGAACATTGCATGCTTATGACTTTTCTAGACTTAGCAGAATTTGTTTTCAGATCTATATCTTTGCCTAAAGCCCCATTCCTCCTGCCAAATTTCAAGACCCTGTTCAAAAATAGTCAGGTGCTAGAACATTTTAAAGAAAATGTGTCAAGGGTATTTTAACATTAGCAAAACAATATACAGAATCACAGAATGGGTAAGAGTGGAAAGGACTACAGTGGGTCATCTGGTCCAACCTCCCTGCTCAGGCAGGAGCATCCTAGAGCACATGGCACAGGATTGTGTCCAGGTGGTTCTTGAATATCTCCAGTGAAGGAGACTCCACAACCTCTCTATGCAACCTGTCCCAGTGCTCGGTCACTCACACAGTAAAGTTCTTTCTCATAATCAGGTGAAACTTCCTGTGCATCTGTTCCTGCCTGTTGCCTCTTGTCTCAGTGCTTGGCACCACTGGAAAACCCTGGCTCTATTCTCTTGACACCCTCCCTTCAGATACTTACAGACATTGATGAGGTCCTCTCTTGGTTGTCTCTTCTTGAGACTGAACAGACCCAACTCCTTCTGCCTTTCCTAGAAAGAGATATGCTCCAGTCCCCTAATCAACTGTGAAGCTCTCCTCTGGACCTGCTCCAGGAGCTCCATGTCTCTCTTGTCCTGAGCAGCCCAGAACTGGACACAGGGCTGAGTAGAGGGGCAGGATCACATCCTTCAACCTGCTGGCAATGCTCTTCCTTATGGACCCCAGGATACCATTTCTCTTCTTGGCCACAAGGGTAGGTTGGTGACTCATGGACAGTTTGTTGTTCACCAGAAACCCCAGATCTTTCCCTACAGAGCTGCTTTTCAGCAGGTCAGCCCCCAGCCTGTACTGGTTCCTGGGATTACTCTTCCCCAGGTGCAGGACCCTGCACTTACCCTTGTTGAATTTCAGACTTTTCTTCTCTGACCATCTCTCCAACCCATGGAGATTCTTCTGAAGGACAGCAAAGCCCTCTGGGGCGTTGGCCACTCTTCCCAGCTTTGTGTTATCAGTGACCTCTTGAGGAATCATCTGTCCCTTCATCCAAGTCCTTGATGAATAAGTTAAACAATGCTGGGCTACATATCAAATCTTGCGGGATGCCAAAAGTCACAGGCCTTAAATCAGACCCAGAGCCACTGATTACATCCCTCTGAGATTTGCCATTCATTCAGTTCTCAGTCCATCTCACTGTCCACTCACCCAGTCTCACACTTCCTGAGTTTGCCCATGAGAATGTTGTGAGAGACGTGTTGAAAGCTTTGCCAAAGTCAAGGTAGACAATATCCACTGCTCTCCTCTCACCCATCCAGATTGTTTCTTCATCATAGAAGGCAATCAGGTTGGCCAAGTATGATTTACCATTAGTAAATCCATGTTGACTACTCCTGATCACCTTCTTGTCATCAGTGTGGATAGAGAAGGCCTACAGAATAAGGCTCTCCATCACCTTTCCAGGGACTGAGGTGAGGATGACTGGTCAGTCATTTCTTGGCCTCCTGGATCCTACTTCTTGCCCTTTTAAAAAACTGAAGTGACATTTGTTTTCTTGCAGTCCTCAGGCACCTCTCCTCTTTGCCATGACCTTTCAAACATGAGTTGCCTCACTATGGTGTCCACCAGCTCTCAGCACTAGTGGGTGTATCCTGTGAAGGCCCATGGACTTGGGGATATCAAGCTTCCCCGAATGCTCTCTAACCCAATCCTTCTTGTCCAAGGAAAACTCTTCCTTCCTACATTACTTTACCCTGGTCTCCTGGCTCAGAAATTCCTGAGGGCTGCTCTTGTCAGTGAAGGCCAATGCAAAGAAGGTGTTCAGTAACTCTGCCTTCTCTGTTACCAGGGTCCCACTCCAGTTAGTATTGGACCCCCATTAGCCTTTTAATTTTGTTTTTGATTAATTTGAAAGGGGCCTTCTTGTTTCCTTAACATCTTTGGCTAGATTTAAGACCAGATGGGCTTTGGCCTTCCTTATCTTATTTCTACTTTGATAACCACTCTATATTCATTCCAAGTGGCCTGACCCTGCTTCCATCTTTTGAGTATTTCCTGCTTACACTTGAGTTCCTTGTTCATCCATGCATGTCTCTAGTGTCCTTTGCAGGGTATTTGCCTGCCAGCCCAATCAGAAACCCATTTCCACTCCCCTCTCTCCGTTTCTGAGATCCCCTTCTTTTACCTGGTGGTGAAAGGGTGCGGGATCCACAGCTTCTTGTGAAGTGGATGGTGGATACATCTGTCTAAGGTGTGGTATAGTGTGGTTCCACTCTTTTCCTCAGAGTCCCTGACATTTCTTAGTCTTTCCACTTCATCTCTCAGCTCTGCCACTAGGCTGAGCATGTTGTTGACCTGATAACGTCTCACACAGCTGATTTCTCTGCTGCCCTCAGAGAGCAGTGCCAGCCTCTGGCACTCCCTGAGACCTGGATCCATGCATGCTCATGTGAGTGCTCTGTCTGGGTTGCCACATCCTTTGTGGTGTGTGTAGAGAAAGAAACTTTTGACTGAGTGGACACCATACTGACCTCTCTCCGCAAACTAATTGCTTGAGCTGGAACAGGCATAGTTATTAAAAAAAAACCCAAAAAACCAAAACAACAAAAAAGCCCAAAACACTTGCCTCACTTTATTTCCTAAGAAAGTTGTGGGTCAAAATGTAATCATTTAGCAGACTAGTAAGTATCATAAAATATCTTAAGCCAGGAAGTTGCTAAAAACATCAATGCTGGATAATGCTAGCAGTACTGTAGTTTTGAAAAGCATTTCTTATGAAATATACTCAGTTAATGTTGCAATAACTATCATTCCAGAGATCTTTCTGAAGGCAGTGAGCTCACTAGTTCAAGCATAACAGTGGAGACTTATGCCCAACAAATTGCATCTTTCGTATTGATTTTAATTTTTTCTGCCTCACCTGCTCTTACAAGCTTAGATTATTATCTAATTTTCTACTATGTAAAAATCCAAAATCATTATTCAGTTCAAGATTCAAGGATATCTTCCTTGTCTGAGAGGTGCTGATGTATCAAGGATCATGCAACTTCCTAAGGCTGAGCACAAATATTCAACTACGGATATTTCTCAGTTTCCTTATACTTTTCATTGCACAGACAGGTAAACAGAAAGCACAGATTTTAAAATGTTCAACATTGAATTAAGTATGCTTCTCAAGAGGAACAGATTTTAGAGCTAGATCCATGAAGAAACCATAGTGCAGCCACGTTAAATTTTGATGTCTAATATATGGATATATCATTTAAAGGATTAATTGACTATGATGCTTTAAATGATACTGTCCTATTAGTGCAAATAATAGTAACAGAACTTTTCCAGCTTAGCATGACATTATATCATGGATAGAAAAATTTCTATCCATGTAATTTCTACAAATACGTAATAAACTTAAGTTTTAGTCTTGCAAGGAGAGCCACTAGTGTGGATCCATATTACCATTTTAAAAAATCAATTAAAAATCTGATGAAAAGTGCGAAAAAATGTTGTTACATCTATTTATTATTTCAACACTGTACAAACATCTCCTTTGTAGTCTCATTACATAGCAATTAAAGGATGAAAATAGAATTTCATTTGCAATGTATTAGTTTACAATGAGTTTTTGTAGTTGTCAGGGCAAAACTGTAGTTACATAAAAATTAGTTTTTTCCTTCAGGATATTAAGTGACAATGTATGCATTTGGATGGAAAAGCTGGGAATAAGTTCTAAAACCAATACTCTGAACAGCAGCTGCAACTCAATATATATAAAAAATAATGAAACCAAGCTGAATAGTGTAAACTTCAGTGAAAAAGTCATCTCTTGAGATGCAATCTTCTTGCAAAGCTCTTGAATGATTAATGGAAATGGTATTTCACTTGTGGTTGTTTTTTGAAGTGGGTCAAGAACACATATGTTTATAACAGACACAGAAATGATGTTAAATTTTAAAGTTCTAAGCAATTCACCAGAGCCAAACATATTTAAGATTAAAACTTTGACTAGGTCCACAGTACATTCCCCCTGTGCCTTCATAATTGCAATGATGTTAAGGCTTGAAAACAGTGCTTTTATGTTACAAGTTAAAGATTAATTGAAAGCCTTATCTTTGAATTCTCTCACTTTCTTGGGTTAAAGGCAAATCTTTAAAACAACATTCATGCATTTCCTTTCCCTGTATTAATTTCCTTTAATGATTGTAAGGGACAGAGACAGGGACAG